>JAVSCE010015691.1:0-66747 GCA_032199065.1 Smutsia gigantea | reverse complement strand
CTGCAGGCGGAAGTTGATCTCTTCCTGCTTCTGAATCGCTTCCATGAGCTGGGGGAGGAGCAGGGCGTCGGCACTGGGCACATGGCAGCAGGCGCCTTTGGGTGCAGGCCTGGGTGGGGAGTGGGGTGTTACCTCGTCGCGGGAGACCGAGCTGATCTCTGCAGCCAGGGACTCAGAGAAGGACGTGGAGAAGAGGCTCTTGGCGCCCTGGATGCTCAGGTTTATGATCTGCCCATTGAGCTCATCGTTCTGCTCCTTCAGGTTACGGTTGTCCTGCGGTGGGAGAAGGGCAGTCATTCTGGGCCCAAGCCTGCACGGGACCATGGGGAGACCCTCTGGCTCAGGCACTGCACCTGCTTTAGCCTGCGAACCTCCTGCTCCAGCTCACTCTCCCGGGCACGGCTGCTGTACTCCTGCAGGCCCAGGCTGCTGCTCCGGCCTCTCCTCTGCTCAGCCTCCAGTTTGAACAGCTGCAGGTGCTCCAGCTGCTTGCGCAGGTCCTCGATCAGCTGCAGGGCCACCGCGGGGTGAGTGCAGCTCCAGGCACTGGGGCAGCACATATCGGCGCAGCCCCTGGGTCTGACCCTTTGGGTCAGTACGAGCGCCACTTCTGGAGGCAGGGCCAGGCTTCCCAAAGGCTGCCCCATACCCAGCCCAAGTTAAAAGCTGTGGTCTTGTGACACAAGAAGCACAGCTGTGGGTCCACAGTGCATTCCACCCCACCCCCACCCCCCGGACGCCACACTCACCTCCTGGGTGGCCTCCTTGTCCCTCTGGAACTGGTGCCTTTCATGGCTCAGCCTGTCCCCCAGCTTCCTCCTGTTCTCCTGCTCGGCACCGAGCCGCAGTGACAGCTCTTCCATCTCATCCAGCAACTTCTGCTTCTCCTGCAAGAATGAAACACTCACCATGCACATGCCTCACTGGCCACTCAGTTCACACAGCTTCTCTCAGCTGTCTGTGCCTGGCAGTCTCAGTCCACTCGTGTCTACAGGGCTGCGCCTGAGCCTTCCCGTCATGGCTGCAGCGTGCACACCCGGGCGTGGCAGTTCTCAGGGTCTGGGGCACGGCCACAGGCCACAGGGACTTGCCTAGAGAAGGCAGGACAGGAACGACCTGACCTGCAGCTGCCAGAACACAAGGGGTCTCAGATGTCCTCAGGGTTCAGAGGGCCCCAGGAAGATACTTGGCAAGGAAGTGAGAACAGGGAGAAAAGCCCTCTCAGGGAACGTCTGAGCCAAGGTCAGCCCCTCAAGGACATCACCCCTGCACTCAGGAAAGCTGAGTGATCTAAGCATGACCCTCCAGGCAGGATCCAGTATCTTCCAGCAAAGGGCAGCCCAGCCAGGCTACCCTTGCTCCCTACACATGGACCTGCTCTTTGGAGCAACACAGCTTCCTGGCTGTAGGCTTACCCGTCAACCAGCTGCTCCCCCGTAGGCCCCTAGGCCAGCCATGTGGCTGTCCCGCTTTGGAAGGCCTCCATCACATGCTGAGCCCCCGACAGCTGTCAGGTGCAGAGGATGGAGGAAAGGCAGCTCACCTCTTCTAGGCGTTCGATGCTGGCCTTCAGACAAGGCATGCAGGACTTCAGCTCACTGTTCTCCTCGTCCAACTGCTGCAGCCTGGGACACAAGGACAAGACTGGGACCAGCTCCCCAAAAGTATGCTTCCTTGCAGCAAGGGAGGCCCTGTCTCAGAAACCAGGTAGCGAGCAGGCCGGGAATCCACAGAGGCCAATCCCCCATGCCCTGGGACACACAAGTGCTCTAGGCCAAAGCTTTCTCATGTGCCATGATGGTTTTTAAAATACACTTTGGGTTTGGGGATAATTTTAGGTTCATAGAAAGGGTGCAGAGTACAGAGTCCCTGGGACCCTGGCCCTTTCAGCTTCCCATTGTGGCATCTGCTTCTCACTGTGGCTCATCTGTCTCAGCCCACATGCTCACACTGGGACACACTAGTCACCAGACCATGGATCCTGTTAGGCCTTTCCCCCAGTGCCCCTTTCCATTCCGTGATCTCCAGGACTGTGCTGCATGCTGTCCTCTCGTCTCCTGGGTCCCCTCTGGCCTGTGGCCCAGACTCTCCTGGCTTTTCATGACCTTGACAGTTTTGAGCAGCTCTGCTCGTGTCTTTGGTCTGTCGTCCCTCAAATTGCGTTTGTCTGGTGTTTACTGGTGACTAGACGGGCCACAGGTTTGGGAAGAATCCTGCAGAGGTGGGGTGCCCTTCTCGTCCCCTGACCAGGGGCAGGTGAGTCCTGACAACTCATCGTGCTGATGCTGACCTGGACCACCCGGTTAGGGTGCACCTGCCAGGGTCCCCTGTCAAGCGTACCTTTCCCACCCACTCTGTCCTTGGGAAGCTTAGCTGGTCATCAAGTCTGGGCTCCCCAGGGAGGGGAGGACACAGTGCCACACCACCCACCCCCCACCCCTGCCAAGGGGACATGTCTGTGTGCTGCTTGGAATTCCTCTGTAAGAAGACTTGTGTCTTCCCCATGTGTTTCATCTGCCATTGAGTAGTCAGTCACATGTTGGGTGGTGATCCAGCACAACCTCATTAGGGTGCTGCTCAGTGTCCAGCTTTTCCACCAGGAGCCTGCATCCCTGTGATGCACAGTCTCCTCCATAAGCCAGTGGACAGAGGCCATGCCAGGGAGGTCTGTGCTGGGCTCACCTCAGGGTGCTGACCCAGGGATACAGGGGCTCTGAGGGCCTAAGCAGCTCCTGAAGAACCACAGGCCACTCTGCCCCCTCCACCCCCAGAGCTGCAGGACGCTGATGGGGTCCAGGCACACAGCTGCACAGGGCAGGTGCACAGAGCAGGCGGCAGGTTTGTGCCAAGCAGCACAGACCCCATCCACCCTGGCCCGCCCTCGGCTGTGTCCCACTTGGCCAGCAGGACACCTCTGCTGTGCAGACTCTGGTGTAGGCAGATGGGGAAGGGAGGACGGCCCTGCCTCTTGGCACTCACAGCCCCAGTGGACAGGACCCAAAGGAGAGGCTACCCACATGCACAGATGAGAAACGTGGCTTTCTCTGAGTCCACTGAAGTGTGCTGTACTGAGGCCCAGGGAAGAAAGCTGGCCGGGCTGCTGGGCCTAGCTGTCCAAGGTGGTGGTGCCCCTTTGTCTACACATGAGGAGGCCTCCCATCCACGGTGACCCCAGCACAGCTCTGCATGCAGCCCCCTCCTGCCACCCCCATTTTTGAAAATGCCAGGAGCTCCTCTTAAAGCCACGATGTATCTTCCCAGCTTCATGAGCTGGAGTGGGTATGTGAAAAACCCAGGAAGACTCCTTCATGAACTCTTATGACTATTATCTTTTGAGTTCCCAATGTGGCACTGGCACAGGCAACAGCTCTATGAAATACTCCCACCCTCACTGCCCCCAGGAGAGGAGCTCTGGGGGGACAGTGGCACTCAGAGGGGCCCTTCTAGCCACTTCTCTGCCAGGACACTGGTGTTATATGTGGGTTCCTTTCTCAAACCGTGATTTAAGGACAGTCACCTGCACGTGTAATTGTGAAGGGATTCAGCCTGACTCCCGGCGTGGACCCGCCCCTGCAGCGCCAAGAGCCCTGGCTCCGGGGCTTCATGGCACGTGGCACACACGTCCACCCCCCTCCCACCCTACTGTCTTGGCTCATCCATGACGTATGTCTCCAGATGAGCATAAAGGTAAACTTGTCAAGTTGCCCTAAAAGAAGACTGGTATTTTGACTGGACATCATGGACTAGAGATTTAGAGAAAGTAATCCACGTGGGGTCAGGCTGCAGGTTCAGACCTTTTGGGACCTTCGGTGGAGTCCCTTGCTCCCTTCATAGAGAGTCTCAGTTTTCCTCAACTGAATTTACCCCCAGACACTGCACTTCACTGGGGTGGGGCATAACGCAAGTGTACACTGTGCACCCCTGCCAGTTGTTCACAGGGCTGGGGCTGCCCTGCCGTGGCAGTGCCTTGCCCTACCTGGCCTGCAGGCCCTCTGTCTCAATGCTCTTCTCTCTCCCCATCTTGCACAAGAGCTCCTTCTGCCTCCGCGCCTCCTCTAGGACCATCTCCTGGGCCCTCAGCTCCTGCTCCTTCAGCTGTTCCTCCAGGGCATTGGCTCTGTGAAGGCAGAGGGGAGGAGGCCCTTCCCACCACGCCGGAGGCCACAGGAGAGCCTGCCCCGCCTGCAGGAGGGCGGTCAGACTCAGACTCCCACCCATAGCTCTGGTCAAGAGTGGCTTGGAGTCAGGGCAGGCCCCACATGGCCTCCCCTCCCCACTGAGGGCGACCGGGAAGTCAGACCCATGGCCGGCTTGTGACAGTGGGGCAGTCTGCGGTGCCCTCAGGCAGGAGCTTGCCCCCCACACCGGCCTACACCAAGAGTCACCACCTGCTTGCGCAGGAGCACAGGAGGCCCTCCCAGGGCCACAGGCCCCACCAGGCGCTCACCCCTGCACCCTATCCTGGCACTCTAGGAGGGGAGCTGGTGTGCAGACCAGCTGCTCCCTGGCCGCCGGTAGCAGAGGTGAGGGCAGGTGTTAACCAAGCACATGGGGACGGACAAAGGAGCCACTCGCACAGGGGCCCTGACTCTGGCCCCTCCTCAGACTATCACGCCCACCCTCAGGAGACAGACCACCCCAGTGAGAAGGGCTCCAGGCCCTGCCCACAGACAGCATGGAGTCCACATCCCTAGCCATCCATGCACGTGGGGCTTCTCAGTTGCTTTCTGGGGCCTCACACCTGAGAGTGAACAGCCAGCCAAAGGTCACATGACACTGGAGGAACGTTTTCAACATACGTAGCCAGAGCAAACAGAGAAGGACCTCAAAGGAAACACAGTGCTGGAACTGCCGTGGGAACTAACTAGCATCGCAGAACTAAGACACATCCACGAAATGGGCAGAATGCGATGTAAGTAACAAAAAAGGTGATAAGAAAGGTAACTGTTAGAAATCAAAAATGTAAGAAGAAAAGATGTAAAATCCAACAAAAAAGTTGGAAGAGAAAACCAAGGTTATTATGTAGAAGAAAAACACAAAAGATAAAGTCAGAGGCTAGGGAAGAGAGAACGAGGGCGGGTTGGAAGGTCTAATATTTGACTGACACAAATTCAGGCAGATGAGGAAATGGAAGAAACTGTGTAGAAAAATAATTGTAGAAAGACAGATTTTCCAGATGTAAAGGCTGGAAACCACATGCCCAGCCCAAGAAAAAGTAAGAGACCCTCAGAGCGTCCAGGGTGGGAAGTCGGACACAAGCTGGCCCACCAGCAGTGCCACCTCAAACGCAGCATGAGTGGAAGGCACCAGGGCGTGGGGACCCTACTCGGCTGGAATCTCAGGCCCAGCCACCTGCAGTGGGCGGACATTTTCAGAGACACAGGGTCCAAAGAACCTGGCCCCTGTGCACCGTCTCCCAGGCAACAGCTGGGGGATGGACGAGCCAGCACACGAAGAAAACATGCAGCCAGAGAGAGGAAGCCGACACCAAGAAAGTGTGTGTGGCCCCCAGGGCAATGAGGACAGGGGCAGCGGCGGGACCATGTGGGAGAAGAATGCTATCAGAGACCTCGGGCAAACGGAAGACACAAGCACAGGACCTGGGCATGGCTGACCTGGGGCTGTGGACTGGGGGGCGGGGCAGGGCGCAAAGTGTGGACTTTCCACCACTGACCACTGATGTGGATAACTGAAAAATGCCTGTCAGGTTAGACGGAACCTCTCCAGGCAGCTCAGGAAAGGCAGTTTTCCTGGACCAGGACAAGGGGGAGGGTAACAAACTGTAGATGAAACACATGATTGGTGCAGCAGTGGAGGCCAGGCCCCTTCACAGTGTGGCTGACTCACCCCCACCCTGCAGCAGAGGCAGGGGAGCAGGCAGCCACAGGGCCAGGGTCCTGACTCCTGCTGTGCTATGCCAGAGGAGGTGTGAGGGGCACTTGTGATAACACAATGCCCTGGTCCTCAGTGTCCAGGAAGACAGGTGATGAAGGTCAACATCGTCCTGATGAGAATGTTACAGCAGGAGTCAAGCGTCCCTGGGAGCCTCAGGAGGCCTGGTCTTGACGTAAATGCCATGTGTGCATGTGCAGGCCTGGGTCCAGTGCTGTCAGAGTACTCGGTCCATATGCTCGAGTCATGGGTGAGGACACGCAAACCGTGAGGGTCGGGGCAGAGCCAGGCTTTGGCCCAGCAGCCTGGTGAGGACAGACCCTCGGTGTGGACCCCACCCTGAGCCTCCTGCCTGTTAACACTGCTCGGGCCGTCCCACAGCATACGCGGGCACAGCCCAGAGAGCAGAGGCTCCTGGCCAAGCTCACACTCTGCACGAGGAACATGTTACTACAAATTGGACACGAGGCTACGTGGCACAACAGGTTTGAAAATGCCAAGAATCAGTATTTTCTGAAAAGTCTGCAAAACGGGTGGGGAAAGCAACCCCCCAGTCCCTCCATGCAAACGCCACAGTCAGTGGTCCCTCCCTTAGTGCCCTGGCCTGATGGACTAGGCCGCACACCTGCCTGGTGCTCATAGGCTGTTTCTGCTGCTGAGAGCCCACGTGTTTCTGGCAGGCTTAGGCTCCTGGTGCAGGGAGCCCAGAGGCACTGGCCTGGCCCCCAGTCCCCCACTGCCTCTGCCCTGGGCAACTGCCTAAGCTCCCTGAGCCCCGGTTTCCTCATCTCTGAAATGGGAACAGTAGCAGCACCTGTCCCCAAGGAGAGCATACAGGTAAGAGGAGACGACGTGACGTGAGCACAGCACAGTGACAGTCACAGAGCTAACGCGCCCACGTCCAGGGAGGTGAGGATGGGATCTCAGGATATGGGATATGGGATTCAAGCAGGACCTCAGCTGCTTCGGAGGTGACACCTGCCCCCTTGTTCTCCCCTCTCGGCCCTGTGTGCCGAGGCAGAGTGCCCGGCCAGAGCTAGCCCCACCCCAAGCCGGCTTCCAGCAGCTGGTGGAGAGGTGCCCAGGCGAGAGCCACACCTCTGTTCAGCAGCTGGAACCCTACTTGGGGAGGTCAGGTGGGCCCAGGGTGACACTCCTGCTACCGTGCTCACCTGTGCACGAGCTGAAGGTTCTCCTGCCTCAGCCGGCTGTGCTGCTCTCCACTGGCCGCTGTGTCCTTCTCCAGCTCAGACACCCGCTTCTCCAGGAAGACCACCTCGGGAGTGAGACAGCAGCTTGAGCACCAAGGGGCAAGAGTCTGGGCACTGCAAGCTGTTGGGGGCAGTGTCCACTTGCTGAAGCTGGGCCCATTCTCTCATGGAGACTGTCCCCATAAATGAGGCAATGCAACCCTGCAGGCATCAGTGAGGACAGGGAGCTCTCTGGCCTCCAATGCAGATGAGGCTCAGAGGCCTCCATTGTGCACAAGGTGTGAGGCTCTAGGTCCCCACAGGTAGGGGCCACTGCACTGTCAGCCTAGCCCACAGGGGTAGAAGATGCAAGGCACAGACAGGCCCTCACTCCTCAGGAAGCTCATTATCCAGGTCAGAGACAGACTCCCACACAGGCGGCAGGAGTGAAGGCCACCAGCCTGGAGAGCCTTGTGAGATGCTGGACATGCCGTAGAGAGGAGGTGCCAGGGAGGCGGCGAGGCATGAGGCCTGACACAGGAGGCTGCCCCGCCCTGCCGGCCCCGCTGTAGGCACCCCTGGGAACAGCCCTGTGATCACTGCAGGCTGGGTGCCCTCTCCCTGGAAACCTGGAGCCCCTGCCTCCGGCCCCTGGTGACCCGAGCTCTGCACCCTGGATGCATGCAGAGGAATGCAGGAGACCCCCCACCCCCTCGGGGGCTCCTTCCCAGGGCCGGGAAGCCCAGGAGGCCTGCTGGACAGGTCAGGACCAAGGGGTTCGAGTGGTCCTGAAGGCGCCTCCATCCCCTGCAGAGCCCCACCACTTGCCAGGACGATGCCCAGCACCCCGCGGGGCACACCACGAGGCTGCCGCGCTTGGCAGGTACCCTGAGGTGGGCTGTCTGTGCATGGCACTCCGTCCAGGCCAGGGCCTACCTTGTCAACGATGTCCTCTTCCATGCTCTCCACGGGGTCCAGTGGAGGCTCCTGCAGGCCCTCCATGGTCAGGGCCCCTGACTGGTGCAGGTGCCTGTGGAGAGGAAACAACAGCCCGGTCCAGAGAAGGTCCTTCGGCAGAACAAAGGAAAGGGGGAAAACCCAGCAACCAGTTCCTGAAACGAGCATTTCCGGGTTCATCTGAAAAGCAAAACGCAGCAGCAGGGGCCCAGGTCTCCCCTTGAGAGGTTCCAGGCAAGACGCCATTACCGAGGGGCAAGCAGGCTGTGCAGGCCATGCTCTGGGGCCGCGGGGATCTCCTACTGCTCTTTGGAGCCGAGCAGGCCTGGCCTCCTGCCCGGTCAGCCCCTCGGGCAATGGCACTTTGTACTCGGCAATGAACACACCATCATCCCTCCCTGTGGCACGCAATCACCCATCTTGCACAGGACAGGAGGCCCATAAGGCATCGGCTCAGGACCCCGACCTCTGTGCGTGGTGTGTCTCTCCCGGGGTCTCCTCAGGGTCACACTCTGGGTCTTGCTTGGGATGACAGGCAGGCATGAGCATCCTCTATGTCCAGCCCCGTGGGCCACATCAGGTGCTGTGCAGCCCGGGACACAGGTGGACACAGGCCCCACCATCCTGCAGAAGCGCCACAGGGCTCTGTGCCTTCAGAGCCCGTCTTCCCTCCTGGGACACCAGCCCCTTAGAAGGCGCTTGGCAAACACATGTTCAGTCACCCAGTGCCAATCTCGTCAGCGGTGATAACACCGTATCAGCTCATTTACCCGGAGCACTAGAAACTCAGAGTCCAGCAGCAAGTCTACACGTACCAACCCAGGTGCTACGCTCGGCAGCGTGCTGCTCAGAGCCACATGACCCTGAGGAAGGCACACAGCCTCTGAGCCTCGCCCCTCTTGTAAAACGGGCATCTGCAGGCTAGTGTGAGGTTTCAGTGAGGTTCTTTTATATACGTGTAAACAGCTCTGTTAAGGATATAGCACAGAGTAAGAATTCAATAAAATGTTATTAAAAATTGTATTGAAGATTTCTACATTATCAGATGAATGAGGTTCTACTTCTTTTTTGAGGACTGACTGAGATTGTACATTTCCTAAATATCCCCCCCCCCACCAGAAATGTTCCAAGGGGAAGGAAAAAGAAGGGCATCTTCACCCTGGACGGGGCTGAGCCCAGGGGTAGGTGGGAGGCAGGGCACCATGCATTCCCCAGCCTCTGCTCTGAAACGCCCGGGACTTTGACCCCATATATGAGACCGTGATGCCACTCCTGGAGCAGGATGTTGCCTCCTCCAGACCCAGGACCACCCCACAGAGGGGCCACAGCTTGGGGCCTGTGCCGGTGGCCTGAGCTCCAGGAGCTTCCAAAGGGCTGGACATGAGGAGGAGGTAACACCTGGTCCCCAAACGCCCAGCATTTGGCCTCAGCATGGTGGGTAGTGGGCTTGTTCATTTAGATCCGCCTCCATTCAAGGGACCCCAGAAGTGAGGCTGGGGGCTGCCTAATCCATCCCAAAGGGCTGCAGGGGTTGGCAGGAAGACAGCAGGTGCTGGGCTACACACCACCGACACAGGACCCAAGACCTGCCTTCTGCTGAGGGAGTGCCACTCTGCACCTCCACCTAGCAAGGCTGGCTCTGTGCCAGGGCTCCAGCTTCTCACACGCACACCAACCCCAGAGCCGTTTCCATCCAGATTAGGCACACAGCAGGTCACAGGCCAGAGCTAGTGGCTCCTGAACCCACAACACAGGCACAGGGCCACATGCAGAGGGGCTGTGGCACCAAGAGTCTCCTTAGGGTTCTGGGGGCAGTTTTAAGACAGAACAGGTTAACACTGCATCTCTGTGTGTGGACTGCAGAATAACACCCCTATTTACAAGCTCCACTAAAGGTGTTTCCTGGGAGCAAGCAGATACAGCGCCCATGTCTCAGGCCCATGCACATCCCAGACATGGGAGCTGAGAGGTGACTCAGCGAGGCTGTTACTTTCCCTAGTTTCTCCAGCTTTCTGTAGCCTATTTGGGGTAAAAGATGGGAGTGAGAAGGGAAGTGAAGCTAAGCCTGCAATCAAAGTTGGGGCTGGAATTGGTTATGACATTCCTAAGAACTTAGAAGCTTTTCAAAAAGTGCGATGGAGGAAACAAGGTGGGGGAGGTGAATTGATGACAATGGCTTCTGCTTTCCCTGGTTCCTAAGCCCTTAAAATGACAGAGGAAAACCAGAGCTTTACATCCCCAAGGACAAAGAGCAGAAGAGGAGACAGAACCAGAAAAGAGGTGTCCAGGGTTCTGGAAAGCGAGAAAGGAGGGACAGGCTGGAAGCTGGCCAGTTCTCTGTGGAGAACCCAGGAAAGGACAGCCCCTGAGAACGTAACAGAGATGAACACAGTGAGGGCGGGAGGGGGCTCTCCAGCACACCTTGAGAAGGACTCTCTCAGACCCAGAGGAGTCCAGACTTGGGACCCACAGCTCTACATCTGTGAACCATATGGTGGGCCCAGCATGGATCCCCAGATGCCAGCAGCCAGGCAAGGACTCCACATGGGAAACTGTCCAGCCTGACTGGACAAAATCCTTGGCACCACAGGGGCCCCATCCATACCACACACCTGCCAGAAACCCCCCACCAGCTGTGGGCAAATACCGCAATGAGGACAAACAGCACCCCCAGCTGTTTCAGGCAAAAGTCTAAGAAAGCCAGAGCCCAGACAAGGACTCAGGGAAGAGACACGAGGGGAGCCCGAGCAGGAGAGGCATGGGGCAGTAAGGCTGAGGGGTGAGGGGCCACCAGCAGGAGCCCCACAGGAAGTGGGGAGGGGGCACTGTCAGAGAGATCACAGGAGAACGGTTCCCAGAACTGAGGGATAGGCACCCCCAGACTGAAAACAGCACACCTTCCATCCTGCCCAGCGTAGTTAATGGGAGAAAGGACTCACGAGATTCATCATAAAATTTCTGAACTTTAAAGATAAAAAAAATCTTAAGAACTTCCAAAGAGGGAAAAACAGTCACAAGGAAAACTCAGAAGCATCAACTTTTTCTCAGCAGCAGCCTTGGGGTTAGAAGACAGCAAGCGTCGCCCCCAAACGCTGCCCAGAGCCGTTTCCGATCTGGGACGCACTCTAGGGCAAGGCGTCCGATGAGCTCTCGGGCATGTATCTCCCACGCACCTCTTTTCTCAAGAAGCTACAGGAAGACGTGCTGGACGAAAAAAGGAGATGAGAAAAGGAAGATGGCATCAGGGAGTGAGATGCTCCAACCCGAGACACACACCCGGAGCGCCGAGCATGGGGCGGAGCCGCAGGGCTTGGTGAGCAGAGGCTCCGGGGGAGCCCGCACAACCACCGTCTCAGGAAGGACACAGTGCAGCACCCAGTGGCTTCCTGTCACCCTGTGAAAGCTGAGCCAGAGCTGGCCTGGCAGGGGGAGCAGCGTGCGAGCCGTCCTCTGTCACTGCAGAGGAACAGGCAGCATACGAACTGAGTGATGAAGAAATGGCCACAGAGGCACGTTCTTCAGAAACTCTAAGTGGGCACGTCTCTCTCACATCCCCCTCACCTAGGGGGGTGGGGGGAAGGGGTGCAGGAAGGGGGCAGCCTTGAAAGAGGCAGACCTGGACCCAGGCTCCATCACATTCTGGCTCAGAGACATCAGGCCCCTAGCAGACCCTCTGCACCAGGGGGTTGACCCACTGTCGGTGTGTGGGGGGACCTTGCGGTAAAGACTCATTAAGAGGAATGCCAAGGCTTCCAGAATAGACCCCCTGGCATAGTTCAGGCCTAGGCCACAGCCAGGGAAATACCTTTCTCA
Source organism: Smutsia gigantea (assembly GCA_032199065.1). Classification (NCBI taxonomy): domain Eukaryota; kingdom Metazoa; phylum Chordata; class Mammalia; order Pholidota; family Manidae; genus Smutsia; species Smutsia gigantea. Next base: position 54,895 of record JAVSCE010015691.1, on the reverse strand, counting down.
ACACATACCCTCAAATTATATTCAACCCCAAACATGAGAAGTAACTTTTAGATTTTTTAAATGCCCTTGGAAAATAGTATTTTCTGAGCATGTTTTAAAGAGCTATGACAGACAGCAATACATTAGAAAAGCATCTCAGTAAGTAACCAAGGATCTCCTACCTTGCCACCTTCCTGCTGGAGAGCCGCTTCGTTGGACTGTGCAAATCAAAATAAACAGGAAAACTGTGTCAGAGAACAGACAGGGAGCAACAGGAGGAAACAGGAAAGTCAGGGTGACGAGATACAGGGGTCAGGCATCCAGAGGCATGCGGCTCCATGCAGGAATGGCCACTCAGCACAACACTCAGGGGCCCGGGAGCAGTTTCGGGGGCTGCCAAGGCCTCAGCCAGCCACACTATTCCTGCCTCCATGGACATTTGAGGTGGAGCCACAGCCAGACCCATTTCAGAGGTGACCCCAGCACCTGGACCCACCAGCTGGACATACTGGGTCTGAGCAGCGGCTGATGTCACATTCCAAACCCTCTGAAGCCAAAGCACCCCTTGAATGCTTGGCGCCCCACCTGAGGCGCACTGCTACCTTCTAGACAATGGAAAGTCCTGTCATGGGTTTGACTTGGGCACTAGGACTCTGTATACCACCATCCGCCTGCCAGTGCTTCGGAGAGCTTTCCTGCTGCCATTTCGGGGTAGTGGGCACAGTCAGTCACATACTGTCCCTCTGACGTGATCAGGCAGGGGCAAAAACATCCAAGCTTACCTTATCTCTCATTCTGAAGCCCAAAGTTTTATTTCCAATTTAACTGTTAAACCATTAGCCTCAACCTAAGAGAAGATGCAAGTCATCTCTCTGAGCACAAGAAAAATCACTTTTTGAACTCATCTTCTCCACCTGACAATCAAACACACCTATGATTCTCTTAAAACTTGGGTGGGAAAATCTTTGCGAAGAGAAGTATGTGCTCTATCAGTTACCAATTTTCTGTCCCTCAGCTCTCAGTTCATCCTTTCTTCCTTGTGGATCCAAGTTTTATGAGGAGGGGGCACTACGAGAGACAAGGCAGGAGGAAAGGGTCTGCTCCCGGGCTCCAGGCCCCTGCACAGCACCGCAGGGGTACTGACACTGCACACTCCCCAGCCCCTCCCAGTGCTGGCATGCTGGTGACAGCCTCCCAAGTACTATGTGGCTTCCTCTCCCATCTAGACCCTGACTGATATTACTTACACATTTTAACACAAATCTAATTTTGTCCTAGTATCTCTGAGACTCCCTGAAACTAATGGGTTGACAGGTTCACTGAGCAGTTTGCCCACCGACTCTCAGGGGCCAGCCTGGCAGGCGGTGGCGGTATGCCTCTAGGTGCAGAGACCTCTCAGTGTTCACAGAAGGATTCTTCCTGTGGGGGCTCCCAAGGAGCTAGAAAACACGACAGCTGTTGGCCCATTCTGAGATTCACTGGGTAGAAAGTATACCTGACATCAAAGCTTCCAGATACAGCGTGGACTAAATCACCTTTTATCATCCACAAGCTATGACCAATTATATTAATTTTGAGGCAATTCCATGGAAACCAACAAGCAAGATTCAGATCTCCTTAACTGAGCAATTTCCTGATAGTTGTGTCCTGATAATAACAATGGTTTTAGTGTCTTATTAACCCACCTTGGCGAGTCTGTCCTGGGCAACAGATGGCTGAGACGTGAGCCCCGCTGGACGTGCTGGCTGAACTTAGCCACATCCCACGCTATCTCTGCCCCACAGAGCACAGCACAGGTGGCCACGGCTGTCCTGGGGCAGGCTGGCAACATGGGAAAAGATCACTTCTACATTCAGGCTCCCAAGAATGAGGGACGAGACATGTCTTCGTGTTTACTCTCATTTACAGAGAGGACATGCCTGTGCTCAAGCCCACCTGGTGGAAGGAAGGACAGAGGATCCCTCACCAGTCAGGTGGAGTGGACTTCCTGAAGTATTGAACACTCAAACACACACAAGAGGCAGAGACTGGTTTTCCCTAAACAGAGGCTAGCAGGTCTTCGGAATAATCAGATGCCACATTTTCTCAAGTATCCCTGGAAAGCCCCCACTAAGAGCATTTCTAGTTTCCCATCAGTGCTGCTAGGACCCCCACCAGCTCCCCTCTGAAGCTAACAAATGGCCATGAATGCCAGGTCCTATCCCCTTTTCCCCACCTGACTGGGCACTTGCTGGACGGACTCGAGCCTGAGGGTGGAGTGTCGCACAGAACATAAGAAAAAGTTCATTGGGTAGAAATTTTATCAGACGCCAAATGTGCTGCAATTGGAGTTTGAGGCAAGACGGCAGGAACAACAGGGCCAGCAGCTGTGAGGACCCACTTGAAGACCAAGCCCACCTTGGCTGAGGCCCTAAAGGGGAAGGCTCCTTGAGGCTGGTAGGCAGCTTTTAGAAGGCTGCTCTGAACACACTGAAACCATCAGGATGGTTCACCTTTCTGCCACCTTTTATGTGTTCTCCCAACAGTCCGAGGACCCTTCTAGGAAGCCGCCCCAGAGTGCTGCCCAGGAGCCCGCAGCACTGGTCAGGAGGCACCACCCTTCCTGCCAGCACAGCAGCTCTTGTGGGTCACTCACCACTCTGCTGGGCTGGGGCTGCTGCGGTAAGCTCTGCACGTGGCCCGTCTCCTCTCTAGACCACTTGGGCCCATACAACAGTATGTTTACTGGACACATCAGTGTGTCCAAGTTACCCAAAATGTTTTCTGTAACTGGAGTCTGTGAAGCTGTGAGAAGCTAGCAGAAGGGACCATCTCCTCTAGAACCCCGGCCTGAGCTGGGTCTGGGCTTGGGGGATAGAGAGGGAAGCAAATAGCTTTGATACCAACTGGAGCCAACAGATGGAGAAGAGAAACCTAACAGGGTGGATGATGGTCAGGGAGCCTGTGCTGGGCCGGGCCGCCCACTTTCACAGCATCGCAGCAAATCAGGATTCCTCTGGCGATGGAGTCTGAGGCAGCCTTACAGAAATGGTTTCAGGGAGGGTTCACCTAGAGTATGCACCCATGGTTTAAACTAACATTTTTGAAAACTTGTTATAATCTGTTCTTAAAGACTAAATCTTACTTTAAATTTCCCAGTACTGTTTCATATGACTCTCAATTAAAGAAATTTTGGTACAGCCAAGAAAGTATCTCTTTCTAAGCTCAGATTTTCTCTCACACGCTGGATGTTCACATCATCAAGAGATCCTTTCCTCCCTCAGGGCAGAAGCAGCTGGTCAGGCTATGGCACGTGCACGGGAGCAAGAAGGGCGGCGTGCACCCACAGACACAGGCCAAGCGCATGCAGGGCGGCGGGGGGGGCCAGAGGCAGAGCCCACATCAGCATGCTGGCCTTTGGACCAGCTCAGGCCCAGCCTCTGGAGGGAGCATCCCAGGGATGGCTAGCTTGAGCCAGTGTCACCTCAGGCCAGAGCAGCTGAGGGGGAGCCACAGGCGACCAGAGTCTCCCTCACCCTTGAACAAAGAGCGAGGCCACGCACTGCATCCATTACCTATTCTTTTCAAGATCATTCAGGCGAGCAGAAAGATCCTCAAGGCGGTTGATTTGTTTGTGGCACTGGCTACAGTAAAACTCAAACGCCTCATCAGTGAGGATGCTGTGCAGCTTTGCGACAAGCGGGTCAGTGCTAGAGAGACAAGAAGTGTCAGTTCAGCAGAGATCAGGACCTGTCAGAGCATCCGGAACGCCCCTCGGGGCTGGATGAGAGCAGGAGGCCAGCAATCTGGCTCTGGAAGACTCTGGCTCTTACTTTAAGACTGCTGAGAACCCACCTGCCTCGATGTCACCTCCAGGCCCTGTGACACCCACCAACTGGAGCGGCAGGGGGCTTGGCTCCACACCTGCTTGTTCCTGGTCCGGTGCTCAGAGGGCAGGCGTAGCCTGTCAGTTTCATCACAAGAGAAAAGCCCTTTTGTGCAAGAAGGTAAGTACTGCACGCACTGCTCTGACCTTGTCAAGAGCACATCAGTGTGAGGGTGCAGCCTGTCTCGAGGGGGTGTCTCACTTACTGTGCTGAAATATTTTAATAGCTGCTCTAAAAACCACCAGGATCAAAAGCCACACGCTGACGAATCAATCACCAGTAATGTCCACCCTCAACACTTGTTTGGAACTCAGAATTCTTTTGGCCTCCCTGCGATCTAATGTCAGTGGGCTTTCAGGGCACCCACAACACCCCGGAAGGAGAGGGCTGGGAGGTGGCACCATCCCTGGGGCTGAGGACTGGCAGGCTTCTGAAAGCCAGTTTGGAAGTTCAGTTTAAGGAAAGTCAAAGGGGAATAACCAATTGTGGCACAGATCTTACACTGAGATGGAAAACAGTAATAACACAGGACAGAAGAGAGACATTAGTTAAGCCAGCAGGAGGGGATGTGACGGGACAGGAGCATGGCACATTAAGCCTGCCAAGTCCTTTGGCCTTAATTCCATCATCACACACAAGCGTGTCAGGAGGGGACATGGCTCCTCCTCCTTCCAGCATGCCTGTAGCAGGCCCCTCACCCAAGGCTAGTGAGCCCTTCAAGAAGGACCCACGGAGGACCCAGAGGGGACCCTGGCAGGCAGACCCTCCCAGCACTGCCCCAACTATGTCCTCTGGCCCTGGGTAACCATATGGGCAAAGGAGAGTCTTGCAGTTGCTGGCTTAAAGATGCACGCTTTCTGCTGTCGGCAGAGATGGAGAATTTCAACAATGGGGGGCAAAAGGAAAGGGGACTGAGGTGCACAGGCTGTCCTGCCAGGCAGGGGTCTCACCAGAAGAGGCAGGCATGTCCTCCAATGGGCTGACCACTAACGCAGGGTGACCAGGCCTACAGGACACTACACACTCAGGCCTCTCCGTAGCCTCGCCAGCTTCGTGACGGGAGGGCTCCCCTCTAGGTGCCATGGCTCAGCTTATTCAAAGCCAGAAGTTTCCAGGCAGGTTGTGGCTGCCAGACACTTGTAAGAAAGTGAACCCAAAGAACTGTTTGTGATATTAAAGCCTTCCCCATAGGCTGGTCAAAGGGCACAAACTTTCAGCCTCAAGAGGAGCAAGGTCAGAGGGTCTTACAGACCCTGGTGACAATAGCTGGAACACTGTTGTGTAACGGAAATCTGCTGACAGAGCAGAGATTACAGGCCCCCACATTACGTACACAAAACCTCCTTCAGTGTCAGCCATGAGCCATAATGCCATCTACAACTAACAGCTACGGAGCCCATAAAGCCAAGTTTCCCAGCACAGGCTCTGTGCCACATGCCTCAGCTGAGGCCTTATAAATTTGCAATGTTCTGGGAATATAACTGGACAAGAGAAACTTCGGCCAACTTTCATCCATCTAGGCAACTTAAAATTTTGACTGTGGTATGTTTAATTCCATTACAGCAAATAACACAAGTTAGAAACCAAGAGGGAGCCTTGCCCCCCATTGCAGACAGGGAGACAACGTGCAGGGCTTGCATTACCTGGGGACAGGAAGAACAGACTCCCGGCAGCTGTGGCCCCCATCACAGAGGGTCTCGGGGGACAGCTCTGCCTCACTGCCTTCACCGTAGTCCTCAAAGTGCTCTTCGCCACCGATCACTGTGACAACAGGCTGATTGTGCAGGTGGGATCTACAGAGGCAGAGCAGAAAGGGCTTGCTGGCTCTCGGCTGGGGCAGCCCCAGAACCGAGGGTGCAGCTGGCACATAGCAGAAATGTGCGGCAGGGCACATGCATGAGCTCCAATGTCCTAGCAGCCAAGTTAAAAAAACGTAAATGAACACATGAAGTTGATTTTAACTACTTATTTTACTTAGCCCAATATTCCCAAAATGTCACCACTTAAAATATAAGACTGTCTGCACCCCATCTCCTAAGCAGCCTCTGATGTCTGGCTCCCCTGAGCACCTCCAGTACATGTGCCAGCCACAGGCCAAGTACCCAGGGGTCCCGCATGTGGAACAGTGGCTGCAGGCACAGGCCCACCTCTGGGGCTGCTTCTGAAAATGGCTGTTGTCTTCACACAACTGCTGGCCAATGTGAGCACGAACTTCTGCTGCGACTTAACACTGAGAAAGAAAATTCCAGCCGGGAGAAGTGAAGGGGTTTGCCAGCACCCGTTCTCCCTATGAGAGAGAGAGAGCACCCACCTCCAGATGACAGGGCCATGGGGCAAGGCAAGGCGCTCAGCTCAGGCTCCACTGCACAGCCGGCAAAAAATAGCTGGGATTCTGCAGCATCTCTGCACCAGGGCTGGACTGAACTTGTCAGCACTGGCGCAAACAGGAATCTGCGAGCAGGCAGAGCTCGCCACCTCCCCAGCACGAAAGGGGGCCTCCCACTAGTCAAGAAGGGAGCCAGGTCTGTGCACCTCTCCCATGCCCACACAGCTGCTCAACACACAGAGCAGGTTCCCATTCCACACCACAAATGCACATACAGCAGGCATCTAGAAGCCACGTAGGGGGCTCTGCACACTTTCATGCACGATTTCATGAACAGTTCTATTATCTGCACCTGAATAGACGAAGCCAGATTGACTGCCTCACTCCTCACTCAACGCTCTCTGCAGTGTTTCCAAGTCAGACTGAACCTGTCTACAATCAGTCCCTCACACAGAGACAGGAAGAAAGAACTCCTCCCAATCATCACCATATTAAATCAGGCTATGCTACCAGAGGACTGTTTTCTGTTTCTGTTTCAGATTAGCTGTTTACAGAGAGGCAAACAGTGAGTCTGTGGCATCTTACTGCACGAATGGACAGTGACTGCATTGGGGTATGGGTGGGGACTTGTTAATATGGGTAAATGTAGTAACCACATTGTTTTTTCATGTGAAACCTTCATAAGAGTGTATATCAATAATACCTTAATAAAAAAATAAAATAAAATAAAAAAATAAAGATTAGCTGCTTAGTTTACCAAGGTACCCAGATTCTGGGAGAGAGATCTGCCCTGAGAGGAGGATGAATCACAGAGAGGAAACACACCATGCTCTGCTGGCTGAGAGGCTGTCGTTATGTGGGGGACACACCCCCCTCAGGACTGACAGGAGAGCATCTGCTATTCCTTCAGAAGAAACGAGGGTGGCATGAAGCTCACCACCTCTCTTTCTCTGCCTATCCTGGGGTTGATTTTTCCTCATGGCTTTCCTCAGAGCCACATGCACCAACTGGGGGCCAGGGTCTGGACCACAGCTGCTGTGCACCTGGGTGGCACTTCCCACATCGTCGGCTCAGAATGGGTGACACCCACTCACCAGCAGCATCCTTGTACCAATGTGCTTTCCAAAACAGAAAAAAGAAACTATTTCTCAAATTGGACAGTAATGTGATTTCACTAAGTCTTAAGGGCAAGTCACTGATTATAGGCATAAAGGCTGAGAGTCTGGAAATCTTCAAAAAAAAAAATTGAGACCTTAGAATAATCTTCCATATTTGGCATTTCTTCAGCTTTCTTTGATTACTTGACTCAAAATAAGTTTAATTAGAAGAATTTAGCTTATTACCTTAAAAATTCTATAAGAAAGCTACAGACAATGAATGCACAACCAGCTGCCCTACTTCATTCTGACACCTGGAGACACCGCACCAGTCCCTCCTCCCCGTCACTGCCAGTCAAGCAGACTGGCTGTCACCTCGTGCTCCAGGACACACATGCTGGGCTTGTGCCCTGAAAGGTGTACTTGCCCATGGACCTGCCCAGCCTGAAGCGGACACAACTGGCAGTCGTAGCCGAGCAACAATCAAACTGAAGGCGACCCACATGGAGGGAGAGACTGTAAACAAGAAATGAGAAGACGCGGGGCAAGGGGAGTACACTAGGTCAAAGCCTGGAGACCCCAGACGGTGAGGACGGTGACACGCCCCAAAGCAATCTGTGGGTCCAAGCCAAATGCTTGCAGGTACTTCGTACTTCTCTCCAGAGGCTAACATGCTGATGCTAAAATCCACATGGCAAGGCCAACGCCACCCCCTGAAGAACAGGCTGCAGACAGATGCCAGACGGTGTGGTCTATGGCTTTGCTGGCATGAAGAGCAAGTGGCGCTGCCCCGGATACAGACACGGCCCAGAACAGTAGGGGTCCCAACAGCCCCACCATCTGCGCCACCTCAGGGACCAAGGTGACACCAGACAGTGGAGGAAGGAGGGTCTTCGGAAATGAGGCTGAGTGGATTGGATATCCACATGGAAAAACGATCCTACTTCGGATACCATACGCAAAAGTCAGCTATGGAAGGATTACAGATGCAAATGTAAAGGAACAACAGCAAAGCCTTTAAAATTTCTTAAACAGAACACATAAGTACGAGCCACAAAAGAAAAACAGATAAATTGGGCTATCATAGAATTAAAAACACCAGGAAAGTGAACAAGCAATCTAAAGTTGCTCTGTGAAATCTTCATAGGATTGTATATCAATGATACCTTAATTAAAACAAAAGAGAGAGAGAGACAACCCAACTGAGCAGGAGGGCTGTCGGTAGGCGTAGGCACTGGGCTGGGACACAGCAGGATTCCTTTATGAGCCACTCTGCGTTTCAACAGCAAAGCTGAGTAGTAGCCCCTGAGACCAGACAGCTGCCAGTCAAAGAAAGCACCTGGCTTTTTACAGAAAAAGCTGGCAGACCCCTGCATGCGGACACAGGCCCCGCACAAAAGAGCATCTCCAAATGCAAGAATGCAAGAAAAGGCACTCCCCTTACTCACCTAGGGAGAACCAGTAAGAACTACCAGCACCAATGCCCCCGTGCATGCCCCCATGAAACAAGCACGAAGCAGCAAACGTGCAGGTGATGCCAGAACTGCCAGGACGGGGCAGCCAGAGCCGCGCAGTAGGCAGGCAGTGGGGGCCTATGCAGCTGCTACCCCGTCTGCAGCCGCATGGCCATGACCACCACAGCTCTAAGGCATGCCAAGCCCCACTCGTAGAACAAACCCGGCCACTAAGGACACATCCTGTTTTCAGCAGCCTCACTCATAAAACTGGAACTAACCTGCCCAAAGGCCCACCAGGGCCATGAAAGCTGCAGCAGTCACACCACAGCATACTGATCATCAAAGAAAAAGGCTGATGGCTGTGTACAAAGAACAACCTCACAGTCACAAAGCCACATGGAAGCGACAGGTGTGAGAGCGTGCAGAGTGGGGCTGCCTGCCTCCTGATGGTATGGAACCTTCATTTAAAAAGAAAACACGGAAGGCTCTGTGGGGGCCAAACACGAGACCAAATGAAACAAAAAAAATCAGCAAAATGATAAAACCAAGCCATTTCCAGGGTTTAAGCATGATGGCTCCCCAAGCAGCACAGAGCAAAGCCACAAGCTCCTGCACTTCTATGACCCTGCCCTCTCCCTGAGCTCCTCCAGGGCATGGGGAACCCCAGGGGAGGCAGAGATGGGAGCAGGACTGGTTGGGATGCCATGAAGTTCACAGGACCTAAGATCCTACTGGACAACACTCTCTGAACACAGTCCTGCCCTGGTTTACAAAAGCTGTGATGACAAAACTCAAGAGGTGAGTTGGTCTTTCCCCATGACTTCTACCTCTGCAGCTAAAGAAGCTATGCAACGCCTCCACGACGGTTCCGACCGGGGCCGGCACGGCCCAGACGCTGCTCAGGCAGCAGGTGTGGGCTCACCCCGCAGGATCTGCACCCTCCCCAGGCCCTGTGATAACTACACCAGCCTGACACCCACACCTCCAGGAACCCGAGCTGCCCCCCAGACACGTCCACTCCATGCCTTCAGGCCACACGAGGTGAGAACAGACCTGCCCGGTAGTAACAGCAGGGCACCATGGCCGGGCCCCTCCATGGCGTCCAGGCACTCTGAGGGCGCAGCCGAGCTGCCCTCAGGCTGCAGCTCAGGGTGCACCAGCGCACTCGTGTCCTCGTCTGTGAAGGTCTCGCACTCACTGTAGGTGCTCTCGGAGCCCACGTACGCGCTGTCTGTCACCTCATTGGCCTAGGAGAGAGCGCAGAGAGTCAGCCCCAGCACCCTGGAATCAACCGTGCGCACCGCAGCAGGCATCAAATGACTGTGTGGAGGGCCAGCTCGCCCACGGAGAGGTCGGTCCCTACTACGTTTCCTAGCAGACACTCAGCTTACGGAATAGTATTTTAAAAGATTGAAAAATTGGCCATGTATATAGAATAGACAAAAACTATTGGACTAATCTTTAAAGTTTGTTATTAAAAACATAGCTAAAACAGATACAAAGCATGCCAACATCATATAAGTCACAGCAGAACCATCCATGTCATCACTTCCAGCACTGGAATTATTTATATCCAAAGAACTAATATAAAATAGTGTAAGAATATACCTTCTTAAGTTAAAAACTCACTACCAGTATCTGCTATGTACGTTTAGGCTATTGCTTTGAAATTTAATAATGTGGCCTAACCTCAAAAATACTATTAATCAATTATTAAAGCAATCAATTACACTCAAGGTTAAGTGCTTAAAAGTAAAGAACCATTAAACAAGTCATTTTCAATTTATAATCTCAACTTTAAAATGCAATTGTATTGGCTGGCAAAAGCAGCCAAAATTTCATGCTTGAAAGATTCTAACAATCAAAAGATTAACAATTTGCAAACAAGATGCTGTCAGGAAAGCAGATGGAGCAAGGTACGCTCTGTACTCTGGTTCTGGTCACAAGATGTGGTGGAGTGCTCAGCCGGGCTGCAGTAACACAAAGTCGCTGCCCTCAGCTAACCTTGAGGTCCTCAGTCGGCTTCACCCGAGGCTCCAGGGCCCATCTAAGAAATGTGAAGGGCTAGGCTGAGAGTGGCGGGAGCCTGGGGTGGCCCACAAGAGGCCCAGGGTCCATAGGCAGTCTGCGGTCTGCCAGCCATGTGACCTCAGTCTCGGGTCTCCGCCACTCCTAGTGCTGTTGCAGTTTGCACAGTGGGGGCTGTAAATGCTGATCTTGACAGAGAGACCACACAGCCAGGTACAGAAAGAGACCAGAAAGGGTCCACGTGTCCAGTGGGTGGAACCCCTGCCAGATGCCGGAATAAAGTAGGGAGCAACATGAGATATACGTCCTACAGGTGGTCAGTGATGTTACTTATACCAAAGGAAAACCCAACCTTTCTTGGAATCTAAGGCGACTAAATAATTCCTAAAAAGCATTCATTCAAAATCTGAAGCCAGAAACTGACTTTAAGAGGCACCGACCCCAGCTGACTCATCAGCCCTGACAGGTGTCCCTCCACCAGGTGCAGGCAGGCTCCGCTCGACCCACAGGCAGTACAGGCAGATGGGTGTCAGGGCCAGGCAGGCCCCAGGGCATCAGTGGCTGGGCCCACACAGGAAGCATACCAGAGCAGGTACAAAATCCACAGCCACTTCCTGACATCCTCTGAGGGGGTCTGTGGATCAGCTGCCCGGATGGCACCACAGGCTCATGTGGGGGTGCTGCCCAGAGTCACCCAAGGGCACCAGGGAGATCCCCCAGAGCTCTAACAACGAGGACCAGAGTCTGCTAGGCTAGTTGGTACCCCTGTGTGCAGGAAGGTCCCATGGAACCCCCTACCCCACCTCTTAGACCCACACCCAGGAGACAAGCAGGGCCCCCACTGCCCAGTCCTTACCAAGCAGGGCCCCAGACATTGACTGAGGGCCCTCTGAGATGGTTTCCTGTAGGAACCCGAACATGACTCTGGGCCAGCTTTTGAAAAGCCGGCCAACCCACACTTCTGACAGATACGGTGCTCCTGCCTGGGGGCTCGGAGCCCAAGGGCACTTATCTCCAGGGAAGGGAAGGAGGCCCATCACGTGGGCCCCCACACTGCACTCGCAAGGAGCTCCTGGCCAATTTTGCAGCTGAGGCCCGGGCTGTAGACAAAAACCCCTTGAAGTCTGGATAGGATGTTTCAGGATGGAAGTAACTCTACTGACACAGGTACGAGGAGGCAGGTGCTCTACAAACCGACTGCCACACGTCAGCACGTGCACTCCGTTCTTGGAGGAGGACGAACATGCTCCCACCTTCAACTCCTTGTTTCCAAAGCAAACCTGCTCCTCTGTGCCACTGGGAGAGTCTGCAGAGATGAACACTGCTTCCCATTCACAAAAGGCATTATGTTTGCACTTATATCGTAATTTGCCCTATTTGCCCCAGATTATAAACAAATGGGTTGTGAAGGTCCTGTCCCCACAGCACTGCCATGAATGCTCAGACACCCAGTGTGGGAGCTGGGCAGTAAAGCAGCCTTTTACCTGGAGCGACCTAAGCAGGCTGAGGCCACACGGAGAGGCCCTAAGAGGGCGGGAGACCCATCGGCTCCGTGAGGGCCAGACAGAAGCCCAGGAGGGCCAAGTGGGCTGAGACGGCTGGACGCTCACTCCCCCTGGTGCTGCCCTGTGCACACCCCAGAAGGGTCAGCTGTTTTTGGTCAAGGCTGCCCTGAATAGATGTCAACAAGCCAGGGAGCTTTCCAGAGCAGCCAGGTGAACACCTGCCTCTCAAGAGATACCAAATCATCCCAGAGCCAACGTGCACGCTTGCCCAGTCCACTGGGCAAACAGGAGCAGCTCAGACAACATGCCACCAGGTCAGATTTGCCACCAGACAGGGTGCAGCTTTGCTCAGAAGCCCACAGGCTATGCTACCAACTTTAAAAATGTTAACAAATTACATGTTCAGATTAACTCATTTAAAAATCAAAAGTGCACCTTAGGAAACTTAGCTACACATTAACATTACCTTCAACAGCTAACTAAACATCTGCCAATGGACAGACAGGAAAGTCCATGTTCAGAGACATCAGTGAGGAGCCCGGGTGCAGCCAAACCTGCCCGGGGTCCCCACTGACCAGCCCGCAGTCCCTCTAATGGACGCCAACCCATGGCCAGCACCAGCCAGTGTCTGCTGCTGCTCCAGCCTCTCACCCTCAGATGCCAGTCTGGGCACCCTCACAGGCCAGGCTTGGCTCTGCACATGGGATCCATGAATGTGCTCCTGGAGATGGCCCCTCACCCAGCTGGAAGCACAGGATTCTGTCCTGACCAGTCCCTGGCTTCTCTCAACTGACAGCCATGTGGCCTCCTATTTGCCAGTCATGCTGGGATTTCTGCAAAACCTGGTCCACCTGCGGGCACATCACTGCCTCACAGTGTAACCTGCTCCCAGAAGCGCTCCTTTAAATCTCCTGCATGCTGGTCAGGGAGGAGGCAAAGCTCAGGAAGTGTCCCTGCTGGGAGACCTCAGAACAGGGCGGCTTTTGTTCTGACTTTCTGGTAACAGTTGCACAAAAGACACACTCTCGCCCTTTCAGTAAGACAGCTCTTTCCTCTAGATGTAGACGGTGGGAGGAGAGACAGAGCAGGCACAGCTCAGACAATCCTTATCGCTTCCACCTGGCCGCCCACTCCTGGGAACTGGCCTGTCACCCTCCCAGAAGCCCTAGAAGCCAGCTCGCCCAGCAGCTGCACCCCCAGCCCTTCACCCAACACCTGGCTCTGTGTCCCCTGCCCCCTCTGCCCCAAAGCTCAGAATGCCCACAGTTAATAACTGTCTCCTGGGACTTGTCACAAGCTAGGTGCCAACAGTGTGCTCAGGGGATCACAGGAGCCGCTGGAGACTCAAGCCCAGTGTGAAGAGGAGCTACCCGGTGCTGCAGTCCACCTGGAGTGAACCCCACAGGGTGCCCTGGCTGACACTTGAGTGCCCAGCCATTAAATCAATAAAAGGCTTATTTATCTCTGAAGACCTCCAGCAGAGGATCTCCAAATGTGAAATTTGGAGTAATACACATATTCTCTACTTGTATTTTTATTGGACTTTTAAGATTACATGAAGTGCAAGCTTTTTGTTAAAAAGAGCAATCTTTCTACAAGTTTCACAGTACCTAGTTTGCCAAAAAATTACAACTAAAAAACCTTAGGAAGTATAAAGAGACACGGAGGAACCTTAAATGCACATTACTAAGCAGAAGAAACTAGTCAGCAAAGGCCACACATGGATGATTCCAACTCTGTGATGTTCTGGAAAAGGCAAAACTATGGAAACAAAGATTAGGGGTGTCAGCAGGGGCAGGGATGAATCAGGAGAGCACAGAGGGTTTTTAGAGCAGCGAATCTGCTCTGTATGACACAATGGTGGACACATGACAAGGCACATTTGGCCAAAGCAGAGCAGAGAATGGACCAAAGGACAGCGAACCCTGGTGTAAGCTGTGAACATAGTTAACAACAATGTGCCGACGCTGGCTCATCCACTACAGCAAGCCTACCACACTACACAAGATGTTCACCATGGGGGCGCTGGGAATGTGGGGGGTGCTGGGAGCTCTCTGTACTATCTGTTCCATTTTCTGTAAACCTAAAACTGCTGAAATATAACATGTATTAATTTTTAAGTAACAAAAAAACTTACGTTTCCTCCATTCTGAAAAAAAAAAGCAGGATCTCAAAACCCAGAGAGCCATCACTTTTGCACACTTCATGCCTTCTGAAGGTGATGTGCGTGCACTGGGAGGCCCCCCGAGTGGGCTGCCCGCCCACCTGGCTTCAGAAGGCAGCCCCCACGTCAAAGTACAAAACAAGAAGATGCCTTTACTCTCTCCACTAACAGGGTCACTGTGCTAGAGTCCTGGGGCCACCGCAACAGCTGCTCACAAGCCGGGAGCTTAACACAGCGAGCATCTACTCTCGGAGTCCGAAGCAAGAGGAAGTCAGCTGTGGCAGGGTGAGCTCCTCGGGGCTCCAGCGGAGGGTCCGTGCACCCGTCCAGCCCCGGGTGGCTCTGGGTGGTCCAGGGCTTGGTTATGGCTGCCTGGCCCCAGCCTCTGCCTCGTCCTCACACAGCTTCTCCCTGGGAGTCATCTCCCTCCTTAGGGCCCTGTTGTTGGATTCAGGGCCCACTGCCCAGCATGACTTCATCTTGATCACATCTACAGAGACCCTTCCTCCAAATAAGGTCCCATTCACAGGTTTCAGGTGGGACATCTTTTGGGGGCTACCATTCAACCCACCTACACATAAAATGTGACACCCTAACGGAAGCACAGGGCAGCAAAAGATGCAATGTCAAGACACAGCCTGCACGGGCCGCACCAGCGAGGCACTGGCCAAACGTCCCCTGGCCCAGAAAGTGGTTTGAAATTTGGTAGAAATGAAAGCCTCATGATGTGTCCCCTGGTCTGAGCTTGCTTGGCAGCCTGGCAGAGGTGATGGCAATGTATCCAGAAAGCCCTAACTGCCCGACCCACCCCGTGTTCACAAGAGGCCCCAAGGAGGTCTCCTGCTGACAGCCCTGGGATCCCAGCACGTGGACAGGCACACACCCACCACCTGCTCTGGCCATGAGCCCCCTGGAGCCCAGCACCCCAACAGCATGCTCAGGGCTGAAGAGTGAGCCCTGCCCTGCACGCCCCTTCCTACGGAGCAGCCTGGGCTCGAGGCAAACAGGACCTCACAGTGTAAGGAAGAGGCTTAGCACCCAGCTCCCTCTGGCTCTCCAGTAAAAACCACTTGCCTCAAAGGTAACAAAGTCGTCAAACTCGTCAGGACAGGCCGGCTCCTCATCCTGGGCAGGTGCGAGGCCACACAGCTGGCCGTCGGAGTCAGATTCTGCGGGAGAGAAGACCCCATGCTCAGCAGGCAAATCAGACTGTCCCCATGGAGGCCAAGGGGGAGGACGCGTGGGCAGGGCGTGCCAGGGGTCCAGGTCTGGCCGCGGGAAGCTCAGGGGAAAGGAAGCAGTGGGGACCAGAGCAGGTCCTGCGTGAAAACAATGCTTTACGCCAGAGTTCTGAACACGGGGTGTGGAGGACAAACGACAGCAATGCTCACCTCTCTTGGAAGAGCCGGACAGCACAGTAAGAGAGGATGAGGTGGAGAACTCTAACATGGCTCAGACTTGATTTTTAAAACCCTTGTACATGTCAGGGAGGTACCAAAATATCACCTCGTCCTCGGAGCTGGACTCACAGGCAGTTTTTATTTCTTCTTTTTTGCTTAACTTTATCTTCTATGATAAGTGTTTTATTTTATAATAAGAAAAATATAAAGGAACAGCTTATCTTTTCATGGACAGACTATAATTCAAGTGAAGGAAGGTGCCAGTTCCCTGATGGTTATCACCACCGTGATACCGTCATATGATAAATATTTATCTGGTCTCCGTCCTGGTTCCTGGCACGGAGCTCCTAAAGCCCGGGGGATTCCCTGAGTGAGCGAGGGGAGATACTGTTACTTCTCACAACAGCCCCTTTCATCCCTGCCTGGGTTTCCACTAAGGGGTGGCTCTGGGACGGTGGGGGAACCCGCCACATGATTAGGGGTTGGGTCTTCCAGCCCCACCCTGACCTCCGGGGCTGAGCAGGGACGAGAGGAGCTGATTCCAAGGACCAATGACTTAACAGCCTGTAATGAAACCCCAAATGAGGCTGGGGGCTTCCAGGCTGATGCACACAACATGCCCAGAGGGCGGCACAACCCAAACTCCTCAGGGACACGCCCCTGTGTTCCAGTCCCCTCACCTCTTCATCTGGCTGTTCATTTGTGACCTTCATGATAAGGTGGTAACAGCAGAGTTACCCTGGGCTGAGGCGTCGTGGGAACCCTCAATTTGCAGTCAAGTCAGACCAGAAGTGTGGGAACCTGGGCACCTGGAGCGGGCCTGCACTAACTCCATGCACTTGGTGTCAGAACATAATAAACTGTAGGACCCAGGTGTCTGCAGAGAACTGGACAGCCTCACTGCTTGGTGAGGAAAACCCACACATTTGGTGTCAGTGTTGTAAGCAGAAAACAAATCATAGTGATTCTCACTTTACATGTACCAGTTACTCATTCAAAGTAGTTCACATAAACCTAACATGTGGAATAGCATCTTTTGAGGGCCAAATGGTACCACAATCCCTGGACACCACTGGGAAGCAGTCTGAAGCGGTCTGCATGCAGCCTCGCCCAGAGGGCACCCTTCTTCAGCACCACGTGGTGAGAACGCTGCCCTCCATCGCCATCCCTGCCAGTGCTCGAGGACCAGTGGTCTGCAGCTGGCAGGACAGCCCAGGACACTGGGGAGGGTGAGTGGGTGCTGAGGGACCCCTGCCAGAGCGCCTGCACACGCAGCTACTGCCCTCTGCTCCAACAGCCGCCATAATGGTGATGCATCCCCCCACGACTGTGCAATTTGAACACTCGTGCATTCGGCGACTACAGGACACCTCTGCCAGCTCAACACTGCTCTGCAGGAGTAATTAAGGCCCTTATTTCACAAAGCCCTTTGGCTTTTGTTTTAAGAATTATAGGTACTACATGGTGTGGGGGGTCACGGGGAAGACAGTGTAGCACAGAGAAGATAAGTAGTGACTCTGTGGCATCTTACTATACTGATGGACAGTGACTGCAATGGGCTGTGGGCGGGACTTGATAATATGGCTGAATGTAGTGACCACATTGTTTTCCATGTGAAACATTCATAAGAGTGTATATCAATAATACCTTAATAAAAAAAATTTTTTTAAGAGTGTATATCAGTGATACCTTAAAAAAAAAAAGAATTACAGGTACTTTTGCCGCTGTTCTGTGTTCTCCCCAGGAGCGTGGCTGAACAAAGAGTGGTGTGGGCGGCAAGAGTGAAGCAGCCCCAGGGAGTGGTGGCTAGCCTGGCACTGCACGCCTGGGTCTCTGGTGCAGGTGAGCTACAGCTGGACTGTATGTGCTTTTTTGGATGGGTGAGAAGGTTGCCGTGGACAGTTTTTGGTTTTCGGGACAAGGGAATGGATGAGGACTGAACAGCCTAGTACAGTTTGAGAAGCAGACACATTCTCTAAAAAGACTAGACTTTTTGTAGAGAAAAGACTGGCCTATTTTTCCCCTTTCAAATCTAATTAGTGTTGAATGCACTTCCAAACACTGAAACACAGAATTCAAAACTCTCAAAACACATCCAATCATCCAGGCAGCAGGCATGAGCTCAGACTCCAGTGGGCTAGTGATCTAGTCCTGCCGCACGGCACACACAGCTGGCGTTTCCACATTGTCCATGGGACTCAAGTATGATTCTTAGGGCAGTTTCATCTGTAAGAACTAAAACAATTTTCAATTACGTGGAAATTTCAATGTGCATTTATCTCATTCTTCCAGAGCCTGGGGGGAAAGGGCAAGCCAGAGCAATGGCCTATTTGTAACAATTCCCTCTCTATCTCACTCTACTCCTGAAATGAGGCCTACGGCCACCAGGTGAAAGTCTCCCCGCGCCTCCCGATGACCTGGGTCATCTCTCGTATCCCTTGCTCAGCTGTGCCCAGTGCAGAGTAAGAAGCCTGACAGCCGAGGGAGATCTGAGGTGAGCTCTGGCAGACATGCGGTGTAGATGACCACGCTTCCATTCTTCCCATGTTATGAAATAACACTAAGAAAATAATCTTTGACGTGCTTGTATTCTAATTTTATTGTCTCTCCCCTTGCCTAACAAAAGTTAAATGATGAAGTCAAATTACAAAAAAAAAGGCAGAGCCCAGCCTACACAGCCCTGAGCCATACCAAGACATAGAGTGGGGCCCCACTGGCACTGCCTCCCCCAAATCCACACCAGCTGCAAGCACCTGGGGGCCCTCCATGAGCCTGGGCCTGGGGACAAACCCTGAGGCTTCCAGCAGAGAAAGTCAAGTCCCCCTGCCTTGCCCACAGCCCAGCTGCTCCCTGCCACCCTCACCTCCACCTGTGACCCCAGTCTGGCTGGGAGGGTTTTTTAAAATTAAATCAAAGTACACAAATAATAATTCTCAAACAAACCCTGTGGGGCTCTGTGGTGTGTGGGGCTGGCCAGAGGCAGGGTAGCTTAAAGGCTCGGAGCAGTAGGGGCTGTCCCTCTGTTCAGAAGGAGCTGCGACTGCAGCATGCTACAAGCAGGATGCAGAGGGCCAGGTACCATGGCAGGATGGGAGGGACCAGGCACAGAAGGCCAGGTGAGCCAGGAGAGGAGCGAATGTGAGACAGCAGGCTGGAGTGAGCTCTAGATAGACAGCGGAGCTCGGCCAGCTCCTCTCGGCTGGAGAGCCCGGAGACCCCTCCCAGGGCCTTCCCCAGGCTCCTCTGCCCACCCCTGGGAAGGATGGAGAGCACCCCAGCAGTGGACACGGCCCAGACAAAGGCCGAGAGGAGGGAGAAGGGATGTTGTGTGCAGGTGGGGCCCCACCTCAGTGCATCAGGGTGGATGGTTAGCTGTAAGGAAAGATCAGGACTCAGGGAGGCGAGCCACTCACCAGATCAATTATCTATGAGCTCCTTAAGTCACTAAATTTCAAGACACCCACGAGACAGCCACGTGGTCAGCAGCTGCAAGCCCTGCTCCTTGACTGCTGGGAGATCAGCTTCTGCAGAGATGGCTGTCCCTCCCCCAGCAGTCTGAGGGCTGGAGAGCTTTGTGCCTGCCTGGGTCACGAGTTTCTAGGAGCAGGTACTAACTCCCAGGTCTGCCCCCTCCTACAGCTGAGCTTGCTCCATTTTGCACTAACCGCAGCCTATCAGAACAGATCAGCCACCAGCCTGGTGACAGAATCATGAACTTTGGCTCAGAGAGGCCTCAGCCACACAAGTGGCCCTGGCACTGTCTCTCACTAGCCACTGCCCTGGGCTCCTTCCTGCCCACTCAACAGTCTCGGCTGCCACTCCTGCTCCCAGCCTTGACCTTTCAGAGGAATCTGGGCTCAGCTGCCTGAACCAGAGAAACTCCCGTCTTGAACCTTGCTAGGAGGTGTGGAGACCATATGTCCACAGTCTGCAGCTCCTCCCAGGCCCTCTGGTTTTAGCCCTGGGAGCACACGGATGCTGCCACCTTCTGTCAGTAAGGTCACACAGGGAGTTTCCTGATTGACAGGCATGGCCAGCAGCCACTCTGCATTCTTCGGTTACCGGGAGAGTCACAGCTCTGTTAAGTGCTAAGTAACATGCACATACCTTTCATCCCATGGCTGGACAGTGAGCCATTGTGGACTGGTTGGGGCAGTACACAGCTGTCCTCAACCCTCAGCCTGTCATCTTGTGTAGTTCCCATGAGTTCCTAAATTCTGGAATTTTCTGCTGACTTTCTCCCCACCTCTCCCACAAATCTTCCAAAACAGTTAAGTCCCAATCTTTGGTTACATAAATACTCTTTTTTTTTTTAATCATTGACTTATGTAAACTGGTGTTCAGGACCGGCATGCAAAGCTCTACAAGCACACCCCTCTTGTTCTGCTTACTGTTCTTCCTGGCAGTGGCAATCACATTCTGGTGAGCTCAGCTTGCCTCTGCACCTGTCCCCTTCCCGCCTCCTATGCAATGACCCACCAGCTTGGGTACATCACCCTGGAAGCCTACACACAGTCGACCTGGTACATCAGCACGAAGGGGAAACAAAGCTACATAAAACTGATGGTGCCGCCTGTGTCACGGGCAACTTACCCCCTAACTGTGACTGAGCTAGAGCAGCTCACACGGTGTGTCTTGAGTTGTGCACACATAAGCCCACGGGCCCCACTTAGAGAGTCACATAAGTAAAAGCCGGCTGCACGAATTACTACAAAAAGAATTCAACAAATATCAAAGAATCAACACCACAGAGACCTCAGTCTCTGACTCACTCATACAGTTAGGCTTGAAATTACGACAGGACTTTAAAATACGTTTAGAAATCAAGATAACTCTTAAATAATTGCTCAAAGTGGAAATCATACAGGATTTTTTAAACTAAGAGGATAAAAAGCCTATATCTAGAATTCCCTGAAGGCTAACTAATGGAAGCTGCAGCCCCAGGGGTCCTGGGCACAGCGGCAGTGGCCCAGGGTGGTGATCTGAGGGCAGGCAGGCGGTTCCACTCAGAAGCCACCGGCAGACACTGCAGGCGGAGGAGAGGACAAATTTGCATGAAGCCACCACAAAAATCCATGCAAAGGATGAAGGTTTAAGTAACTTTGTGTTTTCACTATATACCTAACCTCAAAAGGCCACTTGAGGCTTACAACTTACTAGTTATGTGGACTTGGACAAAGGTGCTAGACAGGGGCACATCAGCCCCAGCCTGCTGACACCCAGCCTTAGCTCGGAGCCACCGAGGGTTCCCTTGCACATCCCGGCCCCCAGGTGGTATCCTCACCTTGCCCAAAACCCGCCGGCACCACCGCCCAGAAAACTGTGCACCCTTGCCATGGCCCTCAGGGTCTTCAGCTCCTCACACAGGCCCCAGGACCACCGCCTCCCCTGGACAGGGCCCTGCTCCAGCCAGCCTTCCTCACAGAGGGCTGCCTGAGTAGAGCTGACCTGTGGTTCTTCAACTTGGCCCCCACTGGCCACACTGACAGCAGCGCCCGCCCCGTGCCTCACCCAGCACGTGCTCTGTGCAGCTCACAGCACACATGTGGGTCACAGTACACACAGTGCTCCTCAGGGCCATCTGGGGCTCAGGGTTTTAGGAAACTGGGCCCCCATGTGACACTGCTGGGCAATGATTTGGGTGAGGGGACAGTCAAGACAGGTGGCTCTATGAATAATTACTAATAAGACCTTGGAGCCAGGACATCCCTACACCTGGCCACCTGATGGTTGAGCATCCTGCCAAGGTCTGCCTGTCCTCCTCTTTCTCCCACAAGGTGCAGGAAGGTAGGAAAGGGCCTGCAACTGATGACGCCCCCACCATCACACCACACCTCCGGCCAAACCAGAGAATGAGAAGGAAAGATCTGTGCAGATCAAGACCTGACCTGAAAAGGACAGTATGCAAACAACTGGTGAGATGTAAATGGTGGAGCCCCTTTGAAGATCAGGTAGCAGTTCTGTAAAAAACTACAGGTTCTGTAAGCTCACACCCACATGACCAGCCATCTGCTCGTGGGTACAGGCCCCAAAGAAATGACAGCCCATGTCCACAGAAAGACCTGCACTCCTGTATCACTAGAAGCCTTATTTGTAACCAGTCCCAGGCTGGGAATACACCAGCCCCAAGCAAGCATCCACCACCGGGGCACGCACAAACCGGATGCGGTCCGCAGCAGAACAGACTCCGGAGCAGGCACAGCACGGTGGGCCTCAAACGCCACCATGGGGAGAAGCAGACAAAGGCACACACAATGACTTTGTTCACATGAAGCCCACGGGAGGCAAGACTAATCACGGTGACAACAACCAGCAGAGAAGGTGCTGGCTGATGGGGGGGTGGTTACCGTTAGGCCATGAGGAACCGCCCATAGTGGCAGCCAAGCATGACAGGCATAGGAAATTGACAAAACCCACAGAACGGCACACTTAGGATTTGTGCATTTCAATGTAGGTAAATTTTTACTCAAAAACACTGAAACAAATTTGAGGCAATGACTGATACACACTCTGAGGTGTGGAAGGTGAAGTGTGTGGAAATATACTGCGTCGAATGTATCCCATAAATAACAAAGATAGGCTGCTGGGCAGACAGAGGATGGGTGGCTGTGTGACAACATGACTGCAGTAAATGCAGCATGTGGGATGCTGAGGGAAACACACACAAGGCCACTGAAGAAGGTCTGCGGACATTACTGTATGTTAGGAGAAAGGGCTAGTAGCCTTCCAGCATTACGCATGAGTGGCTTAGTCCATCAAGTCTGGGAGAGGGTGTGTGAGGAGCAAAGAGCAAGAAAGGAGAGAGCCTGGAGTGTTTCAGGGGCTTCACAGAGAAGGGAAGGAATTTGAGGGGTGAGGGCCATTAGGGATGGCAGCTGAGGGTGAAGCGAGGCAGGGGTGCATCAGAGGAAGACGCAAGGCCACAGAGCACACAGTGGGGACAACTGACCTCCATTTCTGATTGCAGCGATCCCTCGGCAGAAGTCTTCAAAACTGATCACACCGAGCCCACCTGGGTCCAGGTACCTCGTCAAGTCCTCCACCTGCAAATACCAAGTGGGAGCACGTTACCCACGTCACCCAACATCCCCCGCCTCTACAGAACCGGAAGGCGCCTCCTGCACTTGGCCTTTTCAACACACGCAGAGAAGCAGCCCACTTGCAAGTGCAGCGCTGGAAATAAAAGCTGTCGGTTCCTCCAAAGGCCACCAACAGCTCCTGCCAGAGCACAGGTGGCGAAGAAGCTGTGAACGACGCTTAGCACGTGAATCACGGAAGGAGATTCTGCTCTCAAAAGCCATGGCCGTGCTCCCTGAGAGGGAAGACCGGAAGTGCTGCAGTTTCCCATCTTCAGGCCATCCACACAGCACAGACCCCCACCCATTCTGACAGATGTTCCCTGCTGTGCAGAGTCCTTAGTAAAGATAACTCAGGCAAACAGACTCTGGATATCAAGCATCACAAAAAGTGGGGAGAGTAATTTGTACATGGATGTTAGACAATGATACTGTTCAGAAAAAAAGATAGATATATTACTTCCAAGTATAAACTGGATTTCATCAAAATTTAAAACTTTTGCACTTCAAAAACACCGTTAGTAAAACTAAAAGGCAAGACACAGATTGGGATTAAATATTTGCAGATCACATATCCGATAAAGGGCTTGTATTCAGATGTATAAAAAAATCTTACAATTCAACAAGACCAGTAACATTTCTTTTTAGTGAGCACAAGATTTAAACACACATTTCATCAAACAAGATATGTGAACGGTTGATAAACAATGAAAAGATGCTCAAGATCGTGAGTCCTTAGGGAAATGCAAGTCAAACCACAGTGAGATACCGTGCCGTGCAGCTATGCTCAAACCAGGTGAGAATGCGGAGAAACCGGCACCTCATTCATTGCTGGGAATATAAAACGGTCCGGCCAATTCGGAAAAACATTTGGCAGTTTCTTGAAAAGTTAAATATGAGCTTATCGTGCAACAACTCCACCCTTAGGTATTTACCCAAAGAAAGAAAATTGTAGGACCTAATGAAGATGTGCACACAAATGTGCGTAACAAGTGGTATTCCTAACTGCAGGAGAAGCAGTGACCCAAGCATCCAGCTGAGTGGGTATACGAAACGCAGTCCATCCACACAGCAGAGAAGGAATGAAATGCTGATACTGCAACACAAATTGAACCTCACAAACACACTGCTAAATAAAAAAGCCAGACACTAAAGACTATGAGTTATATCCTTTCATTTATTGGAAGTTTTCTCACAGACAAGTCTGTAGTGATGAAAAGCACATTAGTGGTTGTGCGACATTGTGCAGTGGAAGCGGGGACTGAATGCAAACAGCACAAGGGATCTTTGGGGTCAGGAAATGTAAAACCTAGGCTGTGGTGACTGATGATGCAAGACATTTACTAAAATCCACTCAACTGTACACTTACAAGGGGTGAATTCTGTGGCATATGAATTACACTTCAACAAAGGTCTTAAATGAATAGAGATAAAAAAAAGATCCAAGACAAAGTGACAAATACTGAAAGTAAGGCAAAAAGAAGATCCACTATGTGGGTAACAGAAGTCCCTGAGAAGAAAATCATAGGTACAAAACAAATATTGAAGCTATATTAAGAAAACTTCCCTAAAGAATTTTAATTACATATTGAAAGAATACATGGGGTACCTAATAATAGCAACTCCCAACCCTAAAAGACCTACTCCAAGACTTACTCTGGTGAATTTCTTGGACTTTCAAGGAAAACCAACCAACCAAACAAAAACCTTTGAATAGCAATGTAAAAATCAAATGACTTTATAAAAAATGATCCAAGCAACATGTTTCAACAATATGGCAGGATGCAAATCAGCAGAACCCTGTCCACAAGGGCCTTGACAGAGACAGGTAAGTAACCCACTGACTTCAGAGGGAAAAAAAGAAGAGAGATGGAGAAGGAAGCTTCCTTATAAGACGTAGGAGACACGTCAGCCCACCACCATGGAATGACTTCTTTGGATCCTGATTCAAATAAATTATTTTAAGAATTCATTATTTATAAGCTAATTAGAAGAATAAATCTTGATCTGGGATACTGAATACTTGTTGAATATCCAGTATTAAGGAAACATTAACTTTTGCAGATGTGATAATGGTATTTTAATGATTTTTCAAAGTACACTGTTTTTTAGATGAACTTACTGAAGTATTTGGATACTTCAAAAATCTGGGGCTAAGGCACATGTATGGTTGTATATATGGAACTGAAGCTGTGACTGAGAGAAAGGCTGGAGTGGGGCACTATACTGTTCTCTACTGCTGTATAGGTTTGAACTTTTCCATTATGAAAACTTTAAAGAGTGAGGGAGGGAGCGAGGGAGGCGGGAATGCAAGAGAGAAAAAGACAGAAAGAGAAGGGAGTAAGAAAGTGAGGTGTGAGGGTTGGAGGGAGATGAGGCACTTGGCCAGGGAGAGAGCTGACCTGTGACCACAAGAGGAGCGAAGGGCCCTAACAGACAACCCCCAAAGGGCAAGAGGGCTGGAGCATGTGCCCACTTAGGGATGGGTATGGACAGGGTGTCTCAAGGTGTGGAATCTGGGCTGAGGCTACAGCAGGCACAAGCCCTGGCTGAGGCCAAACCCAAGAACCCTCATGGTCCCCGGATGTGCCTCGGGGCCGCCTCTGTGCTGGGCGAGCTGCCACGCTCTGCCCCCATCACACATGGGTGGCACAAAGCAGCACTGGCACAGGACAATTCCGAGCCGACTAACCCTGACTGTCCAGGATTCTCGAGCCAGAGACGTGTCTCCCCTTTCCCCCTCCACAACAGGAAGAAGACAGTGGCCACCACCATCCCTCTACCTGAGGACCCTGCATGGTATGGAGACAGAGACACTAGGCTCAGAAGTCCACTCATCAGCTCATTTCTTTAAACAGCTTAATCAGAATTGTTCATAAAATGCCTCCCTCTATTCACAAAGCCTTCATTCCTGAACTACATGGTGTCTAGACAGGACACCTGAAGAGTATCTAACTCAATCCAAACCCCCCAATCTATCCTTAAGATTCCTAAGAATTTCAACAAGGAAGCTACTAACTGAACACCAAGTACCAAGTGTTTGTTCTGAAACATTAACCCAATGTTTTTTCAACAAATCATTAACTAGGAGTAAGTGCTTTCACATGTTGGCATGTTAAAATGAGCAAGGATGAATCAAAGTATACATTTTATAAAGTCCACCTTAACTATATTTTCTTTATAATTTGGAAAATAAATAAACTTCCACGTAACTGATGATTTGGGGCAGTTCTAATTCTCTAAGCCCCAAGTTCTCCATTCAGTGGCTTTCTGGAAAAAACTAGACTAGAAAAGTAAGAACCTGCCTTTTCCTGCACAATCCAGCAGAGCCAGAAAACCCAAGCCAAGACAGCACACAGGAGGGTCAAAGCAGGCAGTGCCCTCTCCAGGAGAGGGACACAGGCAGGTCCAGACCACAGGAGCCACTCCGCAGCCAGCTCAAGGTCAGGTCTACTCCTAAAGGACTACCTGATGGGGGAATTCCCTAGCAAGTCACACTGTTTCTGCTACAGATGTGGAGAGGGGACCAGAACCAGCTGGCTAAGCACAGTTCACTCCGACTACAGACGCACCCCTCACAGAACCCACAGAAAGCACAGCAGTTCACGGGACACATCCTATTGTACTACTTACACAGCTTATATTGATCAGAAGCCAGCCTGGCAAACACTTGGGGAACGCTCAGCCAATCAAAGTAGAACATACTCCTTTCAAGTGAATGTGGCATGTTTACCAAGACAGACTACATTCTGGACCATAAAACAAGTTTCAATAGATTTAAGGATTCAAGCAACATCATTAGGCATTAGAGAAATGCAAATTAAAACTACAGTGAGATACGTATATATCTGGATGACTAAAATTAAAAAGACTGGCCATCCCATGTGCACCATGTTTGGGAGGATGTGGAGGAACTGGGACTCTCATATCCTGCTGTTGCTGATGTAGAGTTACACAACCACTTTGGAAAACTGTCTGAAAATTCCTTAGAAGGTTAACCATATACCTACCTACCATATGATCCAGACACATCACTCCTAGATTGTACCCAAGAGGAATGAAAGCACATGTCCATACAAAGACCTGCACACACATGATCATAGAGGCTTTATTGTAATGGCCAAAATAATGAAAACAACCTAAATTTCCATCAACATAAGAATGTACAAACTGTGGTATCCCATGGAGAGGAAGGCAGGCTATGGTGATATAAAGAGCAAATGTTCCCAGGGGCCCCCTTAGCCATTCATGAGTTCCACACCAGATTTGTGGGGGCACAGGAGGGGGCAAGGAGAGAAACCTGATCATAGTTTCTGAACATCCACACTGAGGCCTGCAGCTCATCCACCTGACGGCATCAGCACTTCTAAGAGCATTGTAAGAAGCTAAACATACACACAATGGGTTTTCCCATATGCTTCCAAGAAGTCCTCTTAACTGCACCAGCCAGAGGCCTCCCAAGGGCACCCAACTGCAGGGCCCCCTGCACAGACAGCCCCACCTGCCTTTACACCTGGAAGTTTATCCCAACACCTACAATCAAGATGCCATTTCCAACTTTCCTGACGTAGGTCTCAGGGAGGAACAAAAATTGTTGTGATAAAGTCAGAAAAGACAAAATGTCATACTTTTCAAAGTTTATAAACAGAAGACAGGAAGGATATGTATGTATGCATGACACTTTGGAAATAAGCCTGGAGTACGTTAAATAGAGCTGTGATTTTCAGCTTAGTTTAAGGTGGTGGTTTCTTTTTTATTGAAGGACATACAATGAAAGGCACCAATCTAGCATCTAGCTTGATGAATTTTGGCATGTGTATATACTCATGTAACCATCACCCAGATCAAGAAGCAAACGTTCTGATTTTTCTCCCCTTCACCTATTTCGCACATCCTCTTCCCCCCTTCCCCAATGGCAGGCACCAGGCTGTTCTGTGTTTATGAGTCTATTTCTGCTTTGCTTTGTTTTTTATAAATGAAAGCATATGGTACTGGTCTTTTGTGACCTATTTCACTCACCATAATACCCACTAGGTCCATCTATGTTGTCGCAAATGGCAAGATTTCGTTTTATTTTATGGCTAAGTAATATTCCATTACGTAT
The DNA here is from genome assembly GCA_032199065.1 of Smutsia gigantea. Taxonomy (NCBI): domain Eukaryota; kingdom Metazoa; phylum Chordata; class Mammalia; order Pholidota; family Manidae; genus Smutsia; species Smutsia gigantea. The sequence continues at coordinate 26,893 of JAVSCE010015691.1, read as the reverse complement.
GTATCACATCTTCATCCATTCATCTGCTGATGGACATTTACGTTGTTTCCATATTTTGGCTATTGTAAATAAGGCTGCAATAAACACAGCAGTGCCTATCTTTTTGATTTAGTGATTTTGTAAATTCCCCAGAAGTGGAATTGCTGGGTTTTTTAGCATTTCTATTTTTAGTTTTTTGGGAAACCTCCATACTGCTTTCCATAGTGGCTGCACCAATTTGCGTTCCCACCAACAGCGTAGGAGGCTCCCTTTCCCACATCCTCACCAGCACTTGGTATTTCTTGTCTTGACAGTAGCCGTTCTGACTGGTGTGAGGTGTACCTCACTGTGGTTTTGTTCTGCATTTCCCTGATAAGATTAGCAATGTGTGGCATCTTTTCACATGCCTGTTGGCATCTGCATGTCTTTAGAAAAATGTCTAGGCAGGATTTTTTTTTTGGTATTGAGTCATATGAGTTCTTTATATATTTTAGATATTAGTCCCTTATCAGATACATTGTTTGCAAATACTTCCCCCATACAGTCAGCTGTCTTTTCATTTTGTTGATGGTGTCCTTTGCTCTGCAGGTTGTTTGATGTTGTCCCACACAAGAATCCTTACCTTTCAGAAATACATACTCAAATGTATTTACTTACATTTACAGATAAAGTGATAGGGTGTCTGGGATTTGCTTGACAACAATGGCAGGGGGATAAGGCTGCCACAAATAGATCATTTAACAGGGCGAGGGGCACACAGGGGTCATTATAACATTGTCTCTACTTTTGTATATGTTTGAGAATTTCCATTAATAGTAAGATTTTTTTTTAAGTACAGAATTATACACCTTAAAAAAAACAAAAAAGGGGGAGGGGAAATGCACAGCAAAGCAAAAATGGGTGTGGAAGTATGTATGTGCCACAGTATTTATACAATTTATTAGATTATTAAAACGATGGAAATTTTAATAATTCCTTCTTGCAAAACAAAACAAGTTTTAATTGTGAGGACATTTTCACTGACTGAAATGGTTTGAAAAAAACCTCAGCTCTATAAATCTAAATCCTTTTGATTATTATAAAGTCCCAGAGCTCTGGCGTTACTTCCAGGTCTCCATCCCCGTGTACTTTACTGACAGCTTTTAAGCAGAATGAAATCTCAGTGCAAGGATGGAAACAACCTCCTGGATTCTGATATGTGGCATAAAAACTTATCAAATCCAGCAGCCGGGAAGAGACACAGATGGGATATCTCAGTCCCCCTGTTCCAGGAGCCACTCCCATTCATGAGTCCCGCCGGCAGTGCCTGCCACTCCCAGTGTCACTACGGCTCCGCAAGGACCCTGACACTGGCTCCCTAGCAAGTGGACACTGGTTTGAGTCCTTAGTTCAGGAAAAACAAAACAAAAATGAAGAAATGCCATGACTTTGTTTTCAGGGCCTTTGAAAGCTAGACACAAATGATAGATGATTCAAGCTTCCCACTGAACAGTGGGTTTTTTTTTTACATTTTTTTAATATAATTTATTTTGGTATCATTAATCTACAATTACATGTGCAATATTATGGTTATTAAACTACCCCTTCATCAGGTCCCCCCCACCAACCCCATTACAGTCACTGTCCATCAGCGTAGTGAGATGCTATAGAATCACTACTTGTCTTCTGAGTTGTACAGCCCTTCCCGTGCCCCCCCAACATTACGTCTGCTAATCGTAATGCCCCTTTTTCCCTCTTATCCCTCCCTTCCCACCCATTTTCCCCAGTCCCTTTCCCTTTGGTAACTATTGATCCGTTCTTGGGTTCTGCGAGTCTGCTGCTGTTTTTGAACAGTGGTTTTCTATATGGAACTTTCTAGCAAATTAACTGAGTAAGACCGAGCTTCCCGTATGCTGTTTCCTGAGCCTGAAGGACAGAGTCACAGGATGGCTCCAGGACTCTGGGACCTTGGGCAGAGAGCCAGGGACAGAGACTTTAACCACCAGCAGGTCTGCTCCACACGAACCACTAGGCACGTAACTGTTTCAGAGGTTATGCTTAGCAATTTAAAGATCCTGCTCAGAGATTTCTCTAGGCAAGTGGAAGAAATACTTATCTTTTAAATGTGGCCAGTGTGTGAACACACAAGGCGAAAGACTTCTGTCTGCCTGAACATCTTAAACTCTCTGGAACTAATGGATCTTGCTGGGGAAAAATGAAGTGGTTCAAGTAAATGTAATGTTTACTTTTAGGTGACTTAAAAGGCAATGTATGTTTATTTCTAAACTTAAATTTGAAAGAAAGACGGGTTAAATAATGTAAGAGTTTTCCAACACTGAAAGTGCTTATTTGGAGCTGTTTTTTTGCGTGTTGTGCAAGAATAACTTTCTAGCTCACCTGTGATGATGGATTTATTAACTGTCCCTGGTCTAGGGGAGGGCTTAGAAAATTCTAGAATAAAAGCATCATGCGAGACTTCCAGGAAGATGGCGGTGTGAGCAGGGCGGCAGAAATCTCCTCCCAACACTATATTTATCTACGAAAACACAGAAAATACATCTATTCCTAAAAGAGAGACGAGAATACACAGGAAAGCGCACAGCGTGCAGCTACACCCGAGAGGACTCGGCACCCCAAGAGGCGGGTAAGATACGGAGTCGCAACCCGGCGGGACCCGAGCCCTCCCCTACCCCAGCGCACCGGCGGGAGGAGAGGATTCAGAGCCGGGAGGGAGTGGAAGTACACCGCGCGAAGTACCCAGCCCCGGTGATCTGCGCGGGGAGCGCTGACCCACATTGCGCAGTGCAGCGGAGATTGGAGAGACAGAGGGGCAGGATCTGAGCGGGGAACGCGCCAGGGGGCTTGCAGCTGGCTCCGAGAAGGAAAAAAAAAGTGCGCGCTTTCCTCAGCGGTCTTAAAGAGACAGGAGCCCAGCGGAGGAGCCGGATCGCCCCAGCACACTCAGCCCAGCAGGCTGGGAGTCCTGGGGAGTTTCAGACGCCTTAGCTGGCGACTGAGGAAGCGTAGCCATACTTAACACTTGTCACTGAGATCAACAGCCTCCTATTCGTTCCTACCCGCCAGAGCGATAAAGGGCCCTGCGGAGCGGCACAGTCACAGCTGTGGAATAGTGGGGCAATAGCGCCACCTAGAGCATTCCCACAGAATCTACGTCCGGGGGGCATTTTTTTTGTTTTTGTTTTTTGTTTTTTGTTTTGTTTTGTTTGTTTTTGTTTTTTCTTTTCTTTCTTTTTTTCTTTCTTTCTTTTTTTCCTTTTTTCCTTTTTTTCTCTTTTTTTTCTCTTTTTTTTTCTTTTTTTTTTCTTCTCTTTTTAAAGTCTTAAAGAGCCCAGCTGACATACGTGGCAACTATCAGTGACCAAATTATACAGCCATGAAAAGACAGAGGAATATGGTTCAGACTAAAATCAACCAGACAACCCCAGAGAGGGAGTCTGAAGGGATGGAAATGCACAGTCTTCCTGAAAAAGAATTCAGAATAAAAGTCATAACCATGCTGATGGAACTACAGAGAAATGTGCAAGAGCTGAGGGAGGAAGTGAGGGAAGTGAGGAAAGACAATGCAGAAATCAGACAAGCGATCGAGGGGCTTAACAGCAGAATGGATGAGATGCAAGAGACTGTTAATGGAGTAGAAAACAGAGAACAGGAATACAGAGCAGCTGAGGCAGAGAGAGATAAAAGGATTTCTAGGAATGAAAGAATATTAAGAGAACTGTGTGACCAATCCAAACGGAAAAATATTCGCATTATAGGAGTACCAGAGGAAGAAGAGAGAGAAAAAGGGATAGAAAGTGTCTTTGAAGAAATAATTGCTGAAAACTTTCCCTCGCTGGAGAAGGAAGTAGTCTCGCAGTCCACTGAAGCTCATAGATCTCCCAACACAAGGGACCCAAGGAAGACAACACCAAGACACATAATAATTAAGATGGCAAAGACCAAAGATAAAGACAGGGTATTAAAGGTAGCTAGAGAGAGAAAAAGATCACCTACAAAGGAAAACCCATCAGACTATCATCAGACTTCTCAACAGAAACCTTACAGGCCAGAAGAGAATGGCATGATATATTTAACGTTATGAAACAGAAGGGCCTCGAACCAAGAATATTGTATCCAGCACGATTATCATTTAAATATGATGAGGGATTAAACAATTTCCAGATAAACGAAAGTTAAGAGAATTTGCGTTTCATAAACCACCACTACAGGATATCTTAAATGGACTGCTCTAGATGGAAGCACACCTAAGGCTAAAAAGATGTCACCAGAGGGAAAAAAAATCATAGCAAAGAAAGCAGACCATCCAAATACCAAATAAAGGCAAAGAATAAAACACCTATTATAGAAAGAATGGAGGAGGAGGAATAAGAAGGGAGAGAAATAAAGAAACATCAGACTGTGTTTACAATAACTTAACAAGAAAGTTAAGTTAGATTGTTAGATAGTAAAGAAGCAACCCTTGAACCTTTGGTAACCACGAATCTAAAGCCAGCAATGGCAATAAGTACATATCTATCAGTAATCACCCTAAATGTAAATGGACTGAATGCACCAATCAAAAGACACAGAGTAACAGAATGGATAAAAAAGCAAGACCCATCTATATGCTGCCTACAAGAAACTCACCTCAAATCCAAAGATATACACAGACTAAAAGTGAAGGGATGGAAAAGATATTTCATGCAAACAACAAAGAGAAAAAAGCAGGTGTTGCAGTACTTGTATCAGAAAAAATAGACTTCAAAACGAAGAAAGTAGCAAAAGATAAAGAAGGACATTACATAATGATAAAGGGTCAGTCCAACAAGAAGATATAACCATTATAAATATATATGCACCCAACACAGGAGCGCCAGCATATGTGAGACAAATACTAACAGAATTAAAGGAGGAAATAGACAGCAATGCATTCATCTTAGGAGACTTCAACACACCACTCACTCCAGAGGACAGATCAACCAGACAGAAAATAAGTAAAGACACAGAGGCACTGAACAACACACTAGAACAGATGGACCTAACAGACATCTACAGAACTCTACACCCAAAAGCAACAGGATACACATTCTTCTCAAGTGCACATGGAACATTTTCCAGAATAGACCACATACTAGGCCACAAAAAGAACCTCAGTAATTTCAAAAATATTGAAATCCTACCAACCAACTTCTCAGATCACCAAGGTATAAAACTAGAAATAAATTTTAGAAAGAAATCAAAAAGGCTCACAAATACATGGAGACTTAACAACACTCTCCTAATTAATCAATGGGTTAACGACCAAATCAAAACAGAAATCAAAGAATATATGGAGACTAATGACAACAACAACACAAAGCCACAACTTCTGTGGGACGCAGCAAAGGCAGTTCTAAGAGGAAAGTATATTGCAATCCAGGCCTATTTAAAGAAGGAAGAACATTCCCAAATGAATAGTCTAAAGACACAATTACTGAAATTGGAAAAAGAAGAACAAATGAGGCCCAAAGTCACCAAAAGGAGGGACATAATAAAGATTAGAGAAGAAATAAATAAAATTGAGAAGAATAAAACAATAGAAAAAAATCAATGAAACCAAGAGCTGGTTCTTTGAAAAAATAAACAAAATAGATAAACCCCTAGCCAGACTCATTAAGAGAAAAAGAGAATCTACACACATAAACACAATCAGAAATGAGAAAGGAAAAATCACGACAGACCCCACAGAAATACAAAGAATCATAAGAGAATATTATGAGAATCTATATGCTAACAAGCTGGAAAACATAGAAGAAATGGACAACTTCTTAGAAAAATACAACCTTCCAAGACTGACCAAGCAAGAAACAGAAAAACTAAACAGACCAATCACCAGTGACGAAATCGAATTGGTAATCAAAAAACTACCCAAGAACAAAAACCCCGGGCCTGATGGATTCACCTCTGAATTCTACCAGACATATACAGAAGAAATAACACCCATTCTCCTTAAAGTTTTCCAGAAAATAGAAGAGGAGGGAATACTTCCAAACTCATTCTATGAAGCCAGCATCACTCTAATACCAAAACCGGGCAAAGACCTCACCAAAAAAGAAAATTACAGACCAATATCCTGATGAACGTAGATGCAAAAATACTCAACAAAATATTAGCAAACCGAATTCAAAAATACATCAAGAGGATCATACACCATGATCAAGTGGGATTCATCCAGGGATGCAAGGATGGTACAACATTCGAAAATCCATCAACATCATCCACCACATCAACAAAAAGAAGAACAAAAACCACATGATCATCTCCATAGATGCTGAAAAAGCATTTGACAAAATTCAGCATCCATTCCTGATTAAAACTCTCAACAAAATGGGTATAGAGGGCAAGTACCTCAACATCATAAAGGCTATATATGACAAACCCACAGCTAACATCATACTTAACGGTGAGACGCTGAAAGCTTTTCATCTAAGATCGGGAACAAGACAAGGATGCCCACTCTCTCCACTGTTATTCAACATAGTACTGGAGGTCCTAGCCACAGCAATCAGACAAAACAAAGACATACAAGGCATCCAGATTGGTAAAGAAGAAGTCAAATTGTCACTATTTGCAGATGACATGATACTGTACATAAAAAACCCTAAAGATTCCATTCCAAAACTACTAGAACTAATATCTGAATTCAGCAAAGTTGCAGGATACAAAATTAACACACAGAAATCTGTTGCTTTCCTATACACTAATGATGAACTAACAGAAAGAGAAATCAGAAAAACAATTCCATTCACAATTGCATCAAAAAGAATAAAATACCTAGGAATAAACCTAACGAAGGAAGTGAAAGACCTGTACTCTGAAAACTACAAGACACTCCTAAGAGAAATTAAAGAGGACACTAACAAATGGAAAAGCATCCCATGCTCTTGGCTAGGAAGAATCAATATTGTCAAAATGGCTATACTACCTAAAGCAATCTACAGATTCAATGCAATCCCTATCAAACTACCAACAGCTTTCTTCAATGAACTGGAACAAATAATTCTAAAATTCATATGGAACCACAAAAGACCCCGAATAGCCAAAGCAATCCTGAGAAGGAGGAATAAAACAGGGGGAATTACACTCCCTGACTTCAAGCTCTACTACAAAGCCACAGTAATCAAGACAATTTGGTATTGGCACAAAAACAGACCCACAGACCAGTGGAACAGAATAGAAAATCCAAACATTAACCCAAACATATACAGTCAATTAATATTTCATAAAAGTGCCTTGGATATACAATGGGGAGATGACAGCCTATTCAGCAGCTGGTGCTGGAATAACTGGACAGCTACATGTAAGAGAATGAAACTGGACTACTGTCTAGCCCCATACACAAAGGTAAACTCAAGGTGGATCAAAGACTTGAATGTAAGACATGAAACCATAAAACTCTTAGAAAAAAACATGGGCAAAAATCTCCTGGACATAAACATGAGCAACTTCTTCATGAACATATCTCCCCGGGCAAGGGAATCAAAAGCAAAAATGAACAAGTGGGACTATATCAAGCTGAAAAGCTTCTGTACAGCAAAGGACACCATCAGTAGAACAAAAAGACATCCTACAGTATGGGAGAATATATTCATAAAAAACGTATCTGATAAAGGGTTGACATCCAAAATATATAAAGAACTCATGCACCTTAACAAACAGAAAGCAAATAATCCAATTAAGAAATGGGCAGAGGACATGAATAGACACTTCTCCAAAGAAGAAATTCAGATGGCCAACAGGCACATGAAAAGATGCTCCACATCGCTAATCATCAGAGAAATGCAGATTAAAACCACAATGAGATATCACCTCACACCAGTGAGGATGGCCAACATCCAAAACACAAACAACAACAAATGTTGGCGAGGATGTGGAGAAAAGGGAACCCTCCTACACTGCTGGTGGGAATGCAAATTAGTTCAACCATTGTGGAAAGCAGTATGGAGGTTCCTCAAAAAACTCAAAATAGAAATACCATTTGACCCAGGAATTCCACTCCTAGGAATTTACCCTAAGAATGCAGCAGCCCAATTTGAAAGGACAGATGCACCCCTATGTTTATTGCAGCACTATTTACAATAGCCAAGAAATGGAAGCAACCTAAGTGTCCATCAGTAGATGAATGGATAAAGAAGAGGTGGTACATATACACAATGGAATATTATTCAGCCATAAGAAGAAAACAAATCCTACCATTTGCAACAACATGGATGGAGCTAGAGGGTATTATGCTCAGTGAAATAAGCCAAGCCGAAAAAGACAAGTATCAAATGATTTCACTCATATGTGGAGTATAAGAACAAAGAAAAAAACTGAAGGAACAAAACAGCAGCAGACTCACAGAACCCAAGAACGGACTAATAGTTACCAAAGGGAAAGGGACTGGGGAAAATGGGCGGGAAGGGAGGGATAAGAGGGAAAAAGGGGCATTACGATTAGCAGATGTAATGTTGGGGGGGCACGGGGAGGGCAGTACAACTCAGAGAAGACAAGTAGTGATTCTATAGCATCTCACTACGCTGATGGACAGTGACTGTAATGGGGTTGGTGGGGGGGACCTGATGAAGGGGTAGTTTAATAATCGTAATATTGCACATGTAATTGTAAATTGATGATAATAAAATAAATTATATTTAAAAAAATAAATAAATAAAAATAAAAGCATCATGCTGCTCTTACATGAAAGAAGTCATTCCACATGCTCCCAGAGGTACATATCACATTCAGGAATCCATTTTTGTGTTTCAAAAATAGGTGTTGAACGTCAGCAGCTGCGTCCTTCATGAACACACAGCCTGCTCCCAGCGCGGTAGGCAGGGACCGGCTGGCTCTTCCTGACGCGCTTGGGTGGCACTGCGTCGTCTCCAGCAGCAGAAGCTTCTTCCTCCCTGCATGTGTCATCACTGGGGTCCTGGCCATTGCCTTTCCCGCATGTTCACTGCCCACTGTTTTAAGATCTTGGTGCAGCAGGGCAGGGAGAGGCTGGGGGCTGAGGCTGCTGCAATTCCAGCTGCTTCAGGGGACACGGCAGTTCTGACTGTTATTTCTGCTAACAGCTTCATGGAAATGTTATTCACATATCATATAATTCACCCATTCAATGGGTGCAATGCAGTGTTTTTGTATATTCACAGAGCTGTCTCCATGTTATTTTAAAGACAAAAAATCTTAAAGTGCACGTGAGAATTCTCAGAGAAACTGTCCAGTGGACACACTCATGCTTTATGCAAACATGCTGAGGAAATGACACAGAATTTATAGAAGTTCCTAAAGAACACACACTCTCAACACTTACGGAACCACATCCATCAGAGGGAACCTCAAAGCATGGCATTTCAGGGTCAGGTCTGGATGGCTGGGACTGCCAGAGGAGGCAGAGGGAGCAGCTCTGAGAAGGGGCTCCTCCACGGCTCTGCTCTGAAATGGTGACCCACTGGGTAAAGGACTCTCCAGCTCACAGAACTCCACCCCAAGCTGTGTGGTGGCAGTGCACCCTCCCCCTAGCTGTCATCTCACTGCACATAAGAGAACTGGAGGTTCCTTCCTTATGGGGACACCCTCCCCCCACTCCTGGCCTAACCTAGACCTCTGAGAGCACGTAAAGGAGGGAAAAAACTAAAAGTTAAATACAGGTACACAGTTCAAAAAGTCACCATGCTGCCAAGGTCCCTCTCCATCCCACCATGCTCCGAGAAGCCCTTCTTTCTGCTCTACAGCTTTGAGTGGGTTTTAGGGTCACTGCATGTTGTAATTAATGTGCTCCTGGTGCTATTTCTTGGTTTTTCAATTTGCAGGCTTGATTTTGGCCTCCCATGGTGAGAACTGAGAATTCAGCACTCCCCCCAGGTTTATTTATTTACATCATTCGCTCAGTACATTTAAGCTGTAGCATTGCCTGCCTTACAGCAGTTTTTCCTGTACTTGGCAATTCCCTAATTTCCTCCGTACCTGTTACCCTAGCTAACCACTCTACAGGATCACACGCCTCCTTCAGACCACTGCCCTCAGACCACGGAACTCAGTGCTTCTGCACAACGTCTGGCCACCCCTGTGCTCGCTCCTATGCTGATAGCCCTGCACCCACTCCTGACGCCCCTCATCAGAGAGGCCTCTGCAGCTTCCTTAGAAGGGCGTGCATTGTGGGCCTTGAGCATGCTCCTGAGACACTTGCACCCCTCCTTGCCCTGGACAGGTGCCGCATCCGGTGAAAGCTGCTGCCCCACCCGACCCGTCCTGCTGGGGCCACAGAGTTGGCCACCTGTCCTGATGGTCTGCACAGCCTGTCTGAAACTCTGGAAGCTGGTGGGTGCCTCCTCTTTATTGGCAGGACTCACTGCGTTTACTGGAGGTACTTTCCTCACTGTTCTGAGCGCAGGAGGAGCCCTTACCACTGCAGGCACCAACCTTGGATTCGGGAAATCTTCCTGAAGGATGCCTGACAGGGTCTCTGCTCCTCTCTAGTGCACCTGTAGTCAGGAGCTACACCTGGCTAATCCCGTACTTTCCCTGTCTTTTATCTCCTATTGTCTTTTCCCTTTAAAGAACTTTCTGGGATATATTGTTTATCTTCCAATCCTTCAACTGAATGCTTTATTTTATTTTTAATATCAATTTTAATTTTTAGTTCTTTGCACGTGATGTCACCCTTAACCTGCGGTGAAAATTTTACTTTCCAAGTTTTCTTCAATCTCTGCACGCTGTTCCTTTTCTCTTCCTTTTCTTTGGTTTGTTTTTTGGTTTCTCCGTTTCCTATTTGGAGGCTTTCCTCAAGTGTCTGAGCCCCCTGCTGGTCCCTTTGTACTTAGCAGTGGTCACTACAAAGCTGATAAAAGCGGCGTCTGCACAGAGGGCTCCTGGACCAGGGGCCTCCCTGCAAGCGCCTGGCAGTGACCTGGCTCCTCGGTCGTTGGCCGCTCCAGGACTGGATGCTGGGGGACAGGATCCAGAGAGGAGCATGTGATGGGATGACCATGCATGGCAAACGCGCTGGGCTGGCTGGTCCATGCATATGTTACCTGTATCAAGCAGCCAGCCACAGGGAAGAAGCAAACCACAGCTCCTGACAGGGCCGCCATGGATGGATCTGCGGTGACTATGAGGCCCTGGGGCTGTTGCCTGACAACAGCCAGCAAAAAATCTGGGATCTCAGTCCCACAACTACAGGGAACTGAATTCTGCCAACCACCCAAATGACCCAAATGACGTGGTGGAGAACCCTGAGCTCCAGGGTGGGACACAGCTGAGAGATACCCTGGGCAGAGGGCATGTGGGACACAGGGTCCCAGGCTGAGGGCACACCCAGGGCTGAGAGCCTGAGGTGTGCCTATGGCCTAAGCCCCAGGGAAGCGGGCGGCTGGAGCAGAGTAAGGCAGGAAGGGAGGCCAGCATGCCCGGGAGTCTGAGCACAGCGGTACAGGGTCTGCCTGAAGGGAACTGGTCAGTAGCCTGTTGAGAGAAGGCTTGGAGGGCAGGTAGGGGCAAGGAGTGTGAGGAGAGTGCGCCCACAATCCCGGCAGAGACAGAGTGGTTCGCACCACAGAGCAAGAGATAAGGTTTCTGGATGTATTCTGATGGTAGAGCCAACAGGGTTCCTGATGGATCAGATGTCAGGTAAGAGAATGAGGTTTTGACCAGAGTCACTGGAAGGAGGGGACTGCTGTCACCAAGACAGGAAGCTGGGGAGGCACTCAAAGCTCCAGCCGCGTGAGTATGAGATGACCACCTGGCAGCCAAGCCTGGAGTTCAGGATGGGGCAAGCTGGAGGTTTGAAGCTGGGGGTCACCAGCACAGGCACAGCACTGAAAGCTTGAGCCTGGGAGTGAGTGCAGATGGAGGGTGAGGATGAGGACCCAGCAGTCAGGAGACTGGGCAGGAGGCACCTGCGAGAGCAGACTGAACAGGTGAGCACCAGGGAGAGAGCAGGAATGGTAGCTGTGCTCCGCTGCACAGGGACACCCAGTGAGGCTGGGCGCCACCGCCCAGGTGTTGTGAGCAGGCAAAGCCCGTGTGGACAGCACCCATCCATGCCTCTCTGCAAGCCTGATTTAGAATTGGAGTTGCTTCGCTGAAGAAGCCTTCACTTTCTGAGGCTTTGAATGCCTACTGCCATTTTACCTCAGTAAAGCTATGATGGTGTCGTTTTAAAAATCTATTTCTTAAGTGTGATAAAATACACATAAAATTTACTATCAACCATTTCAGGAGTCTGGCTCAGGGGCACGGCCCACTCACATGTGCAGCGCTCCCACCCAGAGCTTTTCACCTTCCCAAACTGTCCCCAGTAGCACTCACCCTTCCACTTTCTGTCCCCACGCCTCTGCCTGCTCGCAGAACCCCACAGAAGGGGAATCACTCAGCGCGTATCCTCTGGGGACTGGCTTGTCTCACGCAGCATCGCGTCCCCAGGATCCATCCGTGTGGCAGCACGCGTCAGAATGTCCCTGCTGGTGAAGGCTGAGAGCTGTGCCCAGGTGAGCGGACCACTGGCGTTCGCCCCTCCACCCGCCCCAGACGCCTGGTGGTGTGAGTTGTGCTGCTCTGAACATGGGTGTGCAAATATGTAACGGTATACTTTTAAGAAAAATGAGGTGCAATAGCACAATGATAATTAGCTACCTGGGTAAATGGCAGTGGTCTCTTCCCATCCCAGTCCTCCCTCCACCGCTACTGAAGTGCTTAGCACTGGTTTCTCCTCCATTTCAACCAGGCTGTTTTCCTCTCTAGAATCCAGTAAGCTTTTCCCTACCGTACTAGCTCTTACTGCTGCTGTCTCAAATTATCACAAATTTAGTAGCTTATAAGGATACCAAAATAAATTATAAAAAAAATTTAGTAGCTTAAAATAACAGAAATGTACTCTTAACAGTTCTGGAGGCTAGAGAATGACAGGAGTCTTACAGGCTAAAATCAAGGGACTGGCAGGGCCGGCTCCTCTGGAAGCCCAGGGAGAGGCTGCTCCCCGGCTGCCCAGCTCCCTGCGCGTGGCCACAGCCCTCCAAGCTCTGCTTCTGGCACCACGTGGCCATCCTGCAGTCAGACCTCGCTCCACCTCCTCTGGTAGGATCTTTATGAGCACATGTAGGGCTACCTGCCTGCCTCCTTTGCCATATAAAGTGCATTTCACAGGTTCCAGGGATTAGGACCTGGATATCTTTGGCAGCCATTCTCAGCCTACCACACCCACCTTACTTTTTTATTAACTAAGTTTTACTGATATATAACTTCCACCCTATTTTTTGTACCAATTCACTCTTATATTTTAACAAATTCCACTTATCTGAGTGCTGACTTTACCCCTTCTTTATTCTCACCTATCTAGTGGGCCACTGACTTGCTCATATTGTTCCTATTAATCAGAAGGTGGTTTTGACCACGACTCTCAATAAGCTTCCGTTTAGGATCTTTAGTTGAGGCCTTGATGAATGCCAGTCATGTCACTGTTCACTTGATCTTCTAAATGTGGTCTTTTCCCTGGGGCTAATCTTCAGGTAGAGAGTTTTTTTCTAGACTAATGTTTCTGAAAATACAGTGGAATTCATGGGAAAAATTATTCATTCTATGAAACCTTTAGGAACATACCTATTTTGTTACTGAATACACTCTTGCACTTTGCAAACACAGTATATCTAAAACACTTAAGAAAAACCTGGGATTTGGCCCATGTCACTCATTGCTGCACCCAGGCAAAAAGAGTACCTGGCCCACAGCAGGGGCTCAGCAAACATTTCCTCAGTGACAGGAGGGCCCATCACAGTGATGAGAAGCTGTAAGCTGCAACAGGAGCCTAGCCTGGAGACGAGTCACCTCATGACTGTGGTGGGACTTGATGTGGTCAAAAAACCAACTGTGCCCCCCAAGAACACCTGCTTCTCCTGGGTGGGCAGCTGCCCAGAGTGAACTTCTACGTCCCCCTTTTATGGTAACAGCCTCCCACCTCCCCACTGGAGAGCTCAGCACCCTCTCAGACCCCATGCTCTGCCTCAAGGGAAGGATTCCCTCTCCCCTGGTGGAACAGGAACCCCAGAGCCCCATGAGGGGATGCCAACCTCAAGAGCCCAGACTCACACATGCCTCCCTGGCATGCAAATTAATGAGGCTTGTCCAGAATGCTTGTTGTGAGTAGTCACTGAAAATAAGCTCATGTGCTATTCTAATTAAGACATGGTACAAACATTCCTAGAAAACATTTCCTGGCAAAGTACACATGAGCACAGAGAAGAGCTCGGAAGATCTGTCCAGGTGAGCAGAACTGAGGGCCTGGGAAGACAGCCTCTGAGTGTCCCTCTGTAAGTCCTGAAGAGACGTCCTCCTCCAAGGAGGACCACCCTGCAAAGTCATGACCAGAAACCAAGCAGACCTTGCATCCCCTGTCCTCGAGGGACAACAGCGCTTTGCTTCACTAGGACAGGGGCCAGAGAGGCCGAGGTGACCAGCAAGGAGGCAAAGAGATGACAGAGGTAAGAGACCAGAACCACGAGGACCAGCACTCTCACCCTGAGATTGTTAGGACACAACCCCCAACTTCCATGCTGCACCCTGGCCCCTGCATACAGTGCTGCTTCTCCAGCCCCAGGACTTGTTCAGAGAACATCTTTCCTGGGAGGCTTGTGGGTGCACAAGTCCTGCTGTTCCGCTTGGTCACCTGCCTCCCCAGGCAAGGACCAGGCCGGCCCCTCCACCACTGGGAGCACACACCCAGCCTGGCAGCACATGCATGCCTGCAAGCACACAGCTGGGAAGACTTGGGCGGGTGCCCAGGAGCCTCGTTCTCCCCATGGGAGTTCCATACCGCCAACAGTGACCTGGACTCAGGTCTCCGGTTCAGCCCCAATTGCCGACGATGCCCCTCAGACCTCATTACCCACCACCAGCCCAGTCACTCCTATGCAGTTTGGGGGGGTTGTTATTTTTGTCTTTTTAAGATCTGGTTTAAATCTCAAAGTGACAGCACCTGAAGTGGGACAGTACCTAAGACCCAATCTTGAGAAGGATAAAAAATTCAAGCAGCTCTAGAATGCTGAGCATTAAATCAGGCATCTGACCACCACTGCCAAGGAAAGGCGACCGCAGGACGGGCCTCCTGCCGGATGACTGCAATGCTTCTGTAATCATCAAGAGATCACTGGATCTTTTAAGTCAGTACAAAACGAAAATTCTTCTGTGTGTCCAACATCATCCTCCATTTCACTGCCTTCATCTGCACTTTGCTTTTTTAAAAACAGGAAATTAAACCAAAACAAAGACAGTATTTATTATTTAATGATATAGATTGCATGTATCTGAAACTCATAAAAAAGGATAATGCTACAAACGAAGGGAACTCTACAGAAACTCACAGCGTTTTTAGAGCCCCACAGGGATTCCGAGGCTGCCTGCGCAGACCCCACATCACACGCCAAGAAATGGAGTCCTCAGGCCAGCAAGCACTCACACCATGAAGACACTCACAGAAACACTTGCTCACTAGCACTTTAGAGGGACATCAGCTAAACACACACACGAGAACAGTGCAAAATAAGACCACACTGATATACCATTCTTCCTGTATCACACTGGCACTAAGATTCCTGCTAGAAAGTTCTCCTTGTAAGAACCCCAAATGTCCCCTTATGTGCTGACTGAGCCTCACTCGTGGGTGATTCTCGGGAAATGCACCAGGAGGCAGGTTCTTAAAGATAAAATCACCAAGAGGAAAGCGTCCAGCAACTCTGACTGGTGGACTTTTCTCTTCACCAGCCAGACTGAGCCACGTTGATAAGGATGGACCTTCTCACAAAGGGGCTTTTTATTTCCCACAGCAAAGAAATTCAGCCTTGTTTTTTTTCTGGATCCTAGTGAAGTAAACCAAGCCCCTCAATGCTGGAATGAAATAAAACTTTGTAACAAGTAGAAAAGAGGAAGACAAGCAAGTAGAGAGCAAGCTGCTCCCAGGTGGGGTCTCTTCTGCCCTTCAGGAGAATCACACCAGAGAAAGGCAACGCACCCGGTCCCTGTGCTCACAGAGCCCCCGGAGGGAACGGCCGGGTGGGACCGGAGCTCCTGCCCACAGAGGGCTGCTTGCAGGGCTCCCTTGAGATGCCTTCTGCCGATCACATCTCTGCACTTCCAGGGAGCCCAGCAAACAAGGCCACTCTGCCGGAAAAAAGCACACTGACCAGAAAAACAATTCATCTTCCACTGGCCTGTCCTGGAGGGCTCTTCCAGAAACAGAAATCCACGACCATGTGACACCTGGAGTGGACACAAGGCAGGAGGGGCCAGCCTCAGGACACAGCCCTCTCTGCACGATTTCACAAAGTTATCAAATGAAAGAGAAAAACACTTTCTTTTTACTTCACAGCACCCACAGCCATCCTGCCACGAGCGGCTCTGAGTGCCCGTCGCACTGACTGACTGGGCCTGAGCTAGGCAGGCAGCAGGACGCAGGGAGGGGGCCTGCGCAGTGACATCCACAGAGGGCACCCGTGCCCAGGCCCAAGCACTAACTTCACACCTGACCACAAACCACTCGTTTACTGATGACTTAAAAAGGCACAGAGGCCCCAGTGACTCACCAGGCAACAGGGGCCCCAGTCACCCACCACCGCAGACAGCCCAGCACACAGCTCTGGGCTTTCTCCTCAAAGAGGGAGTGCCCAAAGGGAAAAGCAACTGGGCTTGGGTCTGACAGTTACAGGTTCAGATTCGGCCTCTCTCACCAATTCTCTCTGGCCTTCTCACAGTTCCTCAAACAGCCTCCTGGTCACCCAACACCTTCTGCACAAAGAGCACGAAGAGGGGCGTCCCACACCCACTCCAAGTGCAAGTTCAGGAGCAAAGGTTCTCCTTCCCAGCAAAGTCTCAGTCTCACAGGCATGGGGTACCTCAGGGTTTTCACGCTTCCTTCCTGGTCCAGCCCAGAGCTCACAGCTCCTTGGCAGCCTGTGTGAGCGGGTCGGGGAGGACTGCCTTGGAGCAGGACTCCACAAGAGACACCAGCCCAGGAAAGGGGGCACGTTAGGACTGCAGACTCTCAGACCCACCCAGAGCTTGCTGACAAACTAGCTGGTGAGATGAGCACCCCGCACACATACACACACACACATGGAACCTCGGATCTCACAGGTTGTAAGTCTGAACACAGACTCTTTCCTCTTCAAGTACACAAGCCAACAGTACTGGCCTGACCATCAGTCCCTCTCAGGCTGTCATTACATCATGGGGGAGCGGGCCTAGGTGGGCCTGCTGGACAGAGGGGTGGCAGACAGGGTTCAGCGCTCCAGCCCACACTAGGTAGGTCCCAGCTCACATTAGGGCCCCCATGTACGAAAGCAGTCTGTAGTGGGAACTACAGGCCATCAAGAATAAGAATTATTTTCTTGCTATTACAGATGTTTCCAATGCTTGATTTATTTTTGTCATTTGTCTACATGTGGGCCTTTAAATCAGCCAGCAGTGCTTTACTGGAGGTGGGAGGACGTGGAGAGAAGGAAATTCATCCTGCGAGAACACACCCCTCTGTTCATGGTGGCTGGGGAGGTCCACCTGTCCTGTGGCATGCACTTCTGGAGCATGTGTTTGCTCTTTTAATAAAGGACAGCTATAGTAGAGGGTATTATGCTCAATGAAATAAGCCAGGCGGAGAAAGACAAATAGCAATGATTTCACTCATTTGTGGAGTACAACAACAAAGCAAAACTGAAGGAACAAAACAGCAGCGGAACTCACAGACTCCAAGAAGGGACTAGAGGTTACCGAAGGAAAGGGGCTGGGGAGGGAGGGAGAAGGGAATTAAGGGGCATTATGATTAACACACATCATGTAGGGGGGTCACGGGGAAGGCAGTACAACACGGGGAAGGCAGTACAACACAGAGAAGACAAGTACTGACTCCATAGCATCTTACTACACTGATAGACAGTGATAATGTGGGTGGACTTGATAATATGGGTGAATGCTGTAACCACATGTTGCTCATGTGAAACCTTCATAAGATTGTATATCAATGATACCTTAATAAAAAAAAATTAGGAAACATAATAGTGAAAAAAGAAAAAAGAAACAAGAAGGACAGCTATGGCTCCAATCACCAGGAATATCATTTTGAAGAAAAATGGCCCCAAGTTTATCTTCCTCTGTCGCAAAGGAGGCTGGATGAGTGTGTGTATGGAGAGGGCACCTCATCTCATCTCCTCACTCCCTGCCTCTCCAGCTCTTCAGCCGTGCCCCCAGGAAACACAGCCAAAGATGCTTCTCCTGGTATGGATGGTCACAGACTAGGCACACAGCATCTTCAGAAGTCAGCCTTTCTGCCAGTAAAGGATAAGCATCTCACTGTGTCTTTTGAACATCTTTGCGAGGAAGACTTACCTGTAACGTTCTGAGAGACAACAGACAGGACACTGGCAGCAAAACAAGGGGATCTCCTCCAGCAGAGAGAACATTATTTAGGAAATTAAGATGCCAGCCAGTCCTAGGGAGAACACCACTGGTTATGCCATCCACCAGGGGGAAAGGACAGAGGAAAAAGAACCGCCCTGGTCACCCTGTCCCTGTACTTCACGTTTCCACAGAAAGCAGTCCCATCCTCAGCATATCACAAGTTTTTAAGCGACTTAGTAAGTCTTCAATAAAAAGAAAAGGAACATAGAAACTTAGGGTCCAGAAACATTTTAAGCTCTTTCCAATTCTAAAACTATCTACAAGCTCCCCGTATCACATAATAACAATTTAACAAAAATATAATAGTGTTTAACATACAATCAGGTAAAGCATGCTTTTACAGCATGCCTATACTCAATATGCTACTCAGACCTACAGAAATGCGAACAGGAAATTCCAGGGAGGTAGAATAAATGTTTTTCATATAATAAAAAATAGAAATTAACCAATGGAAAAAAATAGGGCTCCCACTTCCCCACTGCCTCATCTCCTGTCCCCACCGGCCCAAGCAAGGCCCAGGCTCCACCAGCCTCCCACATCCACTCAGCTATGGGGCTCCATGGGGATGCATCATAACTGCCTCCTGAGGGTCGCTGCAGCCCTGCTCCACTGGCCCTCCTCCTCCTCCTCAAACACCCCCTAGTTCATGCGGTCACCAGCCTTGCTCAACCCTGAGCTGGCCTCCTGACCAGTGTGCCCACCTACTCCTGCCCTCTCCAAACTCCCATCTTTTGAAAAAAATAAATCTCATTACCTACCTTTCTCTCCTTAAACTCTTCAACCCAACTCCCCTAGGACTGAAGACGAAGGCTCCCAGCCCACTGGCCCTGCGTGTCTGCCCTGCTTCTTAGCCCTCCTCCCCATCAGGCCTCTCCCCGTGCACCTCCTCCTGTACACGCCCACCTCTGCACTTGGCTCATGAATTCCACCCAGCCCCAAGAGTGTCAGCTCAGAAGTTCCCTCAAAAAGTGAGCGTGAGGGGACACGTGGGGTGGCCGGCACCATGGCTGAGTGTGAGGGAACACATGGGGTAGCCAGCACCATGGGTGTGAGTGTGAGGGGACACATGCAGAGTGGCCGGCACCACGAGTGTGAGGGGACATGTGGGGTGGCTGGTACCACAGGTGTGAGCATGAGGGGACACGCAGGGTGGCCGGCACCATGACTGTGAGTGTGAGGGGACACATGGGGTCGTGGCTAACAGCACTGCCCAGGGCCAGGCCTCCGCAGGCCAGGCAGGGAAGGAGACATGGGCAGCGCATCACAGCTCATCAGCTTCTAGTGTCAGGGCTTGTGTTCTACAGCGGTGACAGGAAGCTTTTGCTGAAACAGATGACATAGTTCCAGAAGGCCTGCCAAGGACTTTCTGCCTCCTCCCTTCATTACCAACTCTGGATGCCACAGAAAAGCTCTGAAATGCTAAGAATGCCTGACTAAACCCCTTCCAAATTTCTACAGCTCCAAAGCCCAAGAGAAGAACCTCAATTTTCCCAGCACAAAAATTAGGTCTTCCTAGAAGTTAGGGATGTGAAAAGTAATTTATGGTTGAGGGTACAGTGGCATTACCCCTACTAGAGAACCCTGGAAAATAATAAATGCCTAGCAACATGGTACATCAACGTAGTAGAAATTCTAGGGTTACAAAAACCTGATTTCATATAAGTGGGCTTTGTCAAAATACAAAACTTCCACAACACACAAAATACAAACTGAGAAAGGCTAAGCCAATCCCATGTTGGCACAGATTCCTACAGATTAATTACATCAAGGGAATAGAGAAGGCCCCAGCCTGCCACTCCCAGCTTAGTGACACCAACCCATCCCACCCTACCAGGTCAAGGGGCCACAGGGGGGCAGGTGAGAACAGGACATGGGCACATCCCTAAGCCTGCTCTGAAGATACACATGGGGTATTGAGGAGGGGGCTTATGTGGGTGAACATGAGTCCTTCTCCGCTCCCTCCTAAAAGTCCACTGGAAACACAGCTCAAGAGGAGAGGCCCCAGCATTCCAGAAGATGCACAGGGATGGAGGGACAGGTGGTAACTCACTCGGAACAGGAATGCAGGAAGGACCACAGAAGGGATGTCAGACACCCAAGCAAAGCACAGGCAGTGGACCAGGCATCGGTGGTGTACCTGGGAAGAGCCTGGCTAAGTGTCCGATGGGAACCTCAGACAGGAAAGCTGACTCAGGAGAGACACCCAGAGGTGCTCCCCAAGCAGGTCACCATGCCCAGGGGCAGGGGGCCAAGCTCCTGCACAACAGCAGGGGCCAGTACACAACAATGAAGTCCAGGACACATGCTGAATGATGAGATTCCAGAAGACAAGCTAGAGGGAACTACTGATGGGCACCCAGGAAACCAAACTAGTGAAAACGTGATGCAATTACTAACTCCAGGAAAGGCAAACGGTTGTATCAGAGGGGAAATGTAATCACAGTATACTGAGTGGGCTAGCTATGCGAAATGTCTGCAATCGAAGTAATACAGACACAGTGCCTATTAACCAAGATTACCACTAAATGTACTGAAAGAATGGAGGGCACAAAAGGGAAATATGTGGGGGTACCTGCCACAGAGAAAGTCAATAGAAACCATCGAAAATTGAGGGTCAAAACACTAGAAGGGAACAGCCAGGAGTCTGGGAGTGGGAGGAAGGGTGGTAAGAGGCACACGGCAGCTACTTGTTACACTACTTGTAGGGCACAACTGGACTTTTAAACCACACTTGGTAAGAATTAAAATTAAACTGAAATATAAAATTATAATATATACCAAAAAACTGCAGCAAGCTGAGGCTGGAGAGCAGCAAGGATGTCAGGAATTACGGGCTGGGTCCTGGCTTCCCCATTAGACAGAACACTGTGAGGGCAAGGGCAGCCCTGAGGCCCCTGATGGCCGGCAGAATGGGTCCCAAACAAACGTTTGTGAAATTAATATCAGAATAAATGCAGTCAATGAGGAAAAGAATGACGTTAGAAAGTGACTATGGGCAGGAGTGTTTAAAGTGATGCAAATATTTAAAAAACTCTCTAGAACAGTGGCTCTGAGCAGGAAATGAGGAGAAACACATTTCTCATCAGGCCCCACACAGGGCAGATAATCAGACACTCGGGGGTGGGCCCAGCAGTCGGTTTTAAGAGGCTCTCCAGATGATTCTGGTGGGCACAGCCTCTGAGATCAGGCGACATGGTACTTCAGTATGTAAGCAGTTGTTCCAGTGAGTGGGGGACCCTGTGGTCCTGCAGAGGGGTGCCTGCAAGGTCCAAAAACATTTGGTAACGTTCTAAGACACTGTGCTTTCTTTCACTTCACTCTCTCAGTAACATACAGGGGAGTTTTCCAGAGGCTCTGTGACATACAGACTGCTTACAGAAGAAGATGCAAGAACCCAGCCCTCTTCAATTGAGTCAGACATTTAAGAGACACTTGCAAAAACGTAAAACAAGGCCACTCTTCTAATTATTTTTCATAAAAATATCACTACTGATAACATATAATGATAATCTTTCTAATGGATTAATAGAGGTATTTCAGGTTTTTTTAGTTTTACTTTGTAATACAGCAAAATTTCAATAGATATGACCCACATAAAAGCTCTTTGATCCTCAATAACATTTAACAATGTAGAGGTCTGAGACAAAAAGTTTATGAATCAGTATAGTCTAAGGCTTCAAAACATAAACAAGGACTTTCCCAACCATCACACAAGGTCACACTATGTATTTACCCATATTTAAACGCTTCCTATGTCTCTCATAGTAAGAACAGGCAAATGTGTGGCTTAAACCAAACCAAAACCAGAAATCCGCCCTGGGCTGTGTTGGTTCATGCCTAATTCCACAAAGAACCGGCCCCGAGGACCTGCACAGCATGCCTCCCACTCACCCCACGCCCTGCAAGAGCACCTGACCACTGTCATGCCAAGAATGAAGCAGAAATCACCTAAGTTACCCTGAAACAGGAAATTAATTTTTAGGTATCCTAAGCATTCCTATGGACCTTTTGCATTTTTATTCGAATACATGTTTATTCCATTTGAATATTGTCAATAGGGAGGGAAAAGAGAATTCTCAATTTCCTTTTGAGGAACCCTGTAGGCTGAACAATCTGCGATACACCCCTTGGGGAAGCACCATCCCTTGATAAATAAGAATATGATTTCATCACGTAGTTATGCCTAGGTTAAGAGGAGTTTTGGTTTCCCATTTCAACCCCCATGTCAAAGACAGGGGTCATTCATACCCTGTGTAATCTATGAACCAATAAAAGCTAGATTGGGTGTCAAGTCATAAAGTAGTAAAACCCATCTGTATGTGTTATGCTCCTTTTATGAGTCTGGGAACAAAGAGGCTTCTTGTTTGTTTTTGTTAGTTGTTTTTAAGACAATAAAGCCACACCATCTAACATACAGTACAAGATGAAGTATAGGTTGTCAGCAGTTAACTTCCCATATTATGTTTTTCCTCTTTATTTTTAAATGTCAAACCCACTGTAAAGTTCAAAGAATGATGCAAGAAACATCTACATATTCCCTCCCCTAGAATCACCAATTATTAATGTCCCTCCATATCTGTTTTGTCTCTTTCTACACACATGCACTTTTTTTGTGGAACTATTAAAAGCTAGAGACATCATGATGCCTCCCTAAATCCTTCCAGTATGTATTTCCTGAGAACAAGGCCCATCCTTCCACATAACCACAATACTACTATGACAGCCAAGAAATTTAACAATAATCTTATCAAATGTTCTTTCTATATTCAAGTTTTCCCAATCATCCAATAATGGCCTTTATAGGCCATTCTGTTGTTTTCTAATGCAGGATCCAATCAAGGACAGGCACTAACTGTCAGGATTCTTTAGTCTCCTTCAATCTAGAAGGGGCCCAGCCCTTTTTACAACACTTATTTTGAAGAGTCCAGGCAGCTACTGTGACAAATGCCCTACAGTCTAGGTTTGTCTGATTATTTCTCATTATTTGACTCAAGTTAAATATTTTTGGCAAAGAATGTTGCCCCTTGCCCCCAACTGCATCCCATTGAGGGGCACATACCTGCCCATTATGGGGAAATCTGAGTTCGACACCTCGTCACGGTCGAGTTGGCCACACTGTCCAATGTAAAGAGAGCCTCCCCTTGCAATCAATCGTCTGTAGGATAATATTTTAGATTATGAGCATCCTGTCCCCCCACCCCACCAAATGTTTATAGTGCTATTTGACGACCATTGGTGATCATTCCCTTAATCAATGATTACCTTGTTAATTGCAAAATACTGAGTCTCCAAATCTTTCACTCTTCCTCTTTCGCTGGTATCATGCATAATGGAGCCCCACACACCCCTCTGGGATACATTATAATTTTTACAACAGTGTGCCACGGACTTCTTAAATACAAACATCCATTCCATCATCATTCTTTTTCGATGCTCAAATGCCCCAGATTTGCCAGGCAGGAACCCATTCGAGCCACTCCGCTTCTGACATGTTCCCATCAATTTTAGAACACCTCCTTGCTTTCTGGTACAAGACATCCAGGCTCACACTGAATTTTGCCTGCCCAGAACCTAGAAAAGTAATTTCTCCAAGGATCCCTGGTTCCATTAGTGGGAAATGGAATTTGGCAACCAAGATCTGGAGGCTAGGTGTGCCCATTGCTACTGGAGTGTCACTACCCCTAGACCTTCTCGGAGGACAGAGCTAGGAATTTCTTAATCACATACGCACACTGACACCTCCCATTTGAGTTCTTCCTCACCTTTTTCATACCATGTTTAATCTCCTTTCTCACAGAGAACCCTGGTTCCCAACATGGGTATGTTTACTCACTTGCTCTATCCTAAAATATACCCAGTGATTTCAGAATTACCACATTGATCTCTGTTAACAACAAATCTTTGTGGTAAATTTCTCTGGACTCGGTGATTAGTCAGGAACTTCCGGGAAGATGGCGGGGTGAGCAGGGCGGCAGAAATCTCCTCCCAACACTATATTTATCTACGAAAACACAGCAAATACATCTATTCCTAAAAGAGAGACGAGAATACACAGGAAAGCGCACAGCGTGCAGCTAAACCCGAGAGGACTCGGCACCCCAAGAGGCGGTCTTAAAGACCCCAGCTGACATATGTGGCAACTATCAGTGACCAATTCTATAGCCATGAAAAGACAGAGGAATATGGTTCAGACCAAAATCAACCAGACAACCCCAGAGAGGGAGTCTGAAGGGATGGAAATGCACAGTCTTCCTGAAAAAGAATTCAGAATAAAAGTCATAACCATGCTGATGGACCTACAGAGAAATGTGCAAGAGCTGAGGGAGGAAGTGAGGGAACTGAGGAAAGACAATGCAGAAATCAGACAAGCGATCGACGGGCTTAACAGCAGAATGGATGAGATGCAAGAGACTGTTAATGGAATAGAAAACAGAGAACAGGAGTACAGAGCAGCTGAGGCAGAGAGAGATAAAAGGATTTCTAGGAATGAAAGAATATTAAGAGAACTGTGTGACCAATCCAAACGGAACAATATTCGCATTATCGGAGTACCAGAGGAAGAAGAGAGAGAAAAAGGGATAGAAAGTGTCTTTGAAGAAATAATTGCTGAAAACTTTCCCTCGCTGGGGAAGGAAGTAGTCTCGCAGTCCACTGAAGCTCATAGATCTCCCAACACAAGGGACCCAACGAAGACAATACCAAGACACATAATAATTAAGATGGCAAAGATCAAAGATAAAGACAGGGTATTAAAGGCAGCTAGAGAGAGAAAAAAGATCACCTACAAAGGAAAACCCATCAGACTATCATCAGACTTCTCAACAGAAACCTTACAGGCCAGAAGAGAATGGCATGATATATTTAACATAATGAAACAGAAGGCCTCGAACCAAGAATATTGTATCCAGCACGATTATCCTTTAAATATGATGTAGGGATTAAACAATTTACAGACAAACGAAAGTTGAGAGAGTTTGCCTCTCATAAACCACCACTACAGGATATCTTAAATGGATTGCTCTAGATGGAAGCACACCTAAGGCTAAAAAGATGTCACCAGAGAAAATAAAATCATAGCAAAGAAAGCAGACCATCCAAATACTAACTAAAGGCAAAGAATAAAACACCTATTATAGAAAGAATGGAGGAGGAGGAATAAGAAGGGAGAGAAAGAAAGAAACATCAGACTGTGTTTACAATAACTTAACAAGAAAGTTAAGTTAGATTGTTAGATAGTAAAGAAGCAACCCTTGAACCCTTGGTAACCACGAATCTAAAGCCAGCAATGGCAATAAGTACATACCTATCATAATCACCCTAAATGTAAATGGACTGAATGCACCAATCAAAAGACACAGAGTAACAGTAACAGAATGGATAAAAAAGCAAGACCTATCTATATGCTGCTTACAAGAGACTCACCTCAAACCCAAAGATATACACAGACTAAAAGTGAAGGGATGGAAAAGATATTTCATGCAAACAACAAAGAGAAAAAAGCAGGTGTTGCAGTACTTGTATCAGACAAAATAGACTTCAAAACGAAGAAAGTAACAAGAGATAAAGAAGGACATTACATAGTGATAAAAGGGTCACTCCAACAAGAGGATATAACCATTTAGAATATATATGCACGCAACACAGGAGCACTGGCATATGAGAAACAAACACTAACAGAATTAAAGGAGGAAATAGACAGCAATGCATTCATTTTAGGTGACTTCAACACACCACTCACTCCAAAGGACAGATCAACAAGACAGAAAATAAGTAAAGACACAGAGGCACTGAACAACACACTAGAACAGATGGACCTAACAGACATCTACAGAACTCTACACCCAAAAGCAGCAGGATACACATTCTTCTCAAGTGCACATGGAACATTTTCCAGAATAGACCACATACTAGGCCACAAAAGAACCTCAGTAAATTCAAAAATATTGAAATCCTACCAACCAACTTCTCAGATCACCAATGTATAAAACTAGAAATAAATTTTAGAAAGAAATCAAAAAGGCTCACAAACGCATGGAGACTTAACAACATTCTCCTTATTAATCAATGGGTTAACGGCCAAATCAAAACAGAAATCAAAGAATATATGGAGACTAATGACAACAACAACACAAAACCACAACTTCTGTGGGACGCAGCAAAGGCAGTTCTAAGAGGAAAGTATATTGCAATCCAGGCCTATTTAAAGAAGGAAGAACATTCCCAAATGAATAGTCTAAAGACACAATTTCTGAAATTGGAAAAAGAAGAACAAATGAGGCCCAAAGTCACCAGAAGGAGGGAAATAATAAAGATTAGAGAAGAAATAAATAAAATTGAGAAGAACAAAACAATAGAAAAAATCAATAAAACCAAGAGCTGTTTCTTTGAAATAATAAACAAAATAGATAAACCCCTAGCCAGACTCATTAAGAGAAAAAGAGAATCTACACACATAAACACAATCAGAAATGAGAAA
>JAVSCE010015690.1:0-268464 GCA_032199065.1 Smutsia gigantea | reverse complement strand
CTACATGTAGCTGTCCAGTTTTTCCAACACCAGCTGCTGAAGAGGCTGTCATCTCCCATTGTATATCCAAGGCTCCTTTATCAAATATTAATTGACTGTATATGTTTTGGTTAATGTTTGGATTTTCTATTCTATTCCACTGGTCTGTGGGTCTGTTTTTGTGCCAATACCAAATTGTCTTGATTACTGTGGCTTTGTAGTAGAGCTTGAAGTCAGGGAGTGTAATTCCCCCCGTTTTATTCCTCCTTCTCAGGATTGCTTTGGCTATTCGGGGTCTTTTGTGGTTCCATATGAATTTTAGAATTATTTGTTCCAGTTCATTGAAGAAAGCTGTTGGTAGTTTGATAGGGATTGCATTGAATCTGTTGATAGCTTTAGGTAGTATAGCCATTTTGACAATATTGATTCTTCCTAGCCAAGAGCATGGGATGCATTTCCATTTGTTAGTGTCCTCTTTAATTTCTCTTAGGAGTGTCTTGTAGTTTTCAGAGTACAGGTCTTTCACTTCCTTCATTAGGTTTGTTCCTAGGTATTTTATTCTTTTTGATGCAATTGTGAATGGAATTGTTTTTCTGATTTCTCTTTCTGTTAGTTCATCATTAGTGTACAGGAAAGCAACAGATTTCTGTGTGTTAATTTTGTATCCTGTAACTTTGCTGAATTCAGATATTAGTTCTAGTAGTTTTGGAATGGAATCTTTAGGGTTTTTTATGTGCAGTATCATGTCATCTGCAAATAGTGACAATTTGACTTCTTCTTTACCAATCTGGATGCCTTGTATGTCTTTGTTTTGTCTGATTGCTGTGGCTAGGACCTCCAGTACTATGTTGAATAACAGTGGAGAGAGTGGCATCCTTGTCTTGTTCCAGATCTTAGATGAAAAGCTTTCAGCGTCTCGCCGTTAAGTATGATGTTAGCTGTGGGTTTGTCATATATGGCCTTTATGATGTTGAGGTACTTGCCCTCTATACCCATTTTGTTGAGAGTTTTAATCAGGAATGGATGCTGAATTTTGTCAAATGCTTTTTCAGCATCTATGGAGATGATCATGTGGTTTTTGTTCTTCTTTTGTTGATGTGGTGGATGATGTTGATGGATTTTCGAATGTTGTACCATCCTTGCATCCCTGGGATGAATCCCACTTGATCATGGTGTATGATCCTCTTGATGTATTTTTGAATTCGGTTTGCTAATATTTTGTTGAGTATTTTTGCATCTACGTTCATCAGGGATATTGGTCTGTAATTTTCTTTTTTGGTGAGGTCTTTGCCCGGTTTTGGTATTAGAGTGATGCTGGCTTCATAGAATGAGTTTGGAAGTATTCCCTCCTCTTCTATTTTTTGGAAAACTTTAAGGAGAATCGGTGTTATTTCTTCTCTATATGTCTGGTAGAATTCAGAGGTGAATCCATCAGGCCCAGGGGTTTTGTTCTTGGGTAGTTTTTTGATTACCAATTCGATTTCATCACTGGTGATTGGTCTGTTTAGTTTTTCTGTTTCTTGCTTGGTCAGTCTTGGAAGGTTGTATTTTTCTAAGAAGTTGTCCATTTCTTCTATGTTTTCCAGCTTGTTAGCATATAGATTCTCATAATATTCTCTTATGATTCTTTGTATTTCTGTGGGGTCCGTCGTGATTTTTCCTTTCTCATTTCTGATTGTGTTTATGTGTGTAGATTCTCTTTTTCTCTTAATGAGTCTGGCTAGGGGTTTATCTATTTTGTTTATTTTTTCAAAGAACCAGCTCTTGGTTTTATTGATTTTTTCTATTGTTTTATTCTTCTCAATTTTATTTATTTCTTCTCTAATCTTTATTATGTCCCTCCTTCTGGTGACTTTGGGCCTCATTTGTTTTTTTTCCAATTTCAGTAATTGTGTCTTTAGACTATTCATTTGGGAATGTTCTTCCTTCTTTAAATAGGCCTGGATTGCAATATACTTTCCTCTTAGAACTGCCTTTGCTGCGTCCCACAGAAGTTGTGGCTTTGTGTTGTTGTTGTCATTAGTCTCCATATATTCTTTGATTTCTGTTTTGATTTGGTCGTTAACCCATTGATTAATTAGGAGAGTGTTGTTAAGTCTCCATGTATTTGTGAGCCTTTTTGATTTCTTTCTAAAATTTATTTCTAGTTTTATACCTTGGTGATCTGAGAAGTTGGTTGGTAGGATTTCAATATTTTTGAAATTACTGAGGTTCTTTTTGTGGCCTAGTATGTGGTCTATTCTGGAAAATGTTCCATGTGCACTTGAGAAGAATGTGTATCCTGTTGCTTTTGGGTGTAGAGTTCTGTAGATGTCTGTTAGGTCCATCTGTTCTAGTGTGTGTTGTTCAGTGTCTCTGTGTCTTTACTTATTTTCTGTCTGGTTGATCTGTCCTCTGGAGTGTGTGGTGTGTTGAAGTCTCCTAAGATGAATGCATTGCTGTCTATTTCCTCCTTTAATTCTGTTAGTATTTGTCTCACATATGCTGGCGCTCCTGTGTTGGGTGCATATATATTTATAATGGTTATATCTTCTTCTTGGACTGACCTCTTTATCATTATGTAATGTCCTTCTTTATCTTTTGCTACTTTCTTCGTTTTGAAGTCTATTTTGTCTTATACAAGTACTGCAACACCGGCTTTTTTCTCTTTGTTGTTTGCATGAAATATCTTTTTCCATCCCTTCACTTTTAGTCTGTGTATATCTTTGGATTTGAGGTGAGTTTCTTGTAGGCAGCATATAGATGGGTCTTGCTTTTTTATCCATTCTGTTACTCTGTGTCTTTTGATTGGTGCATTCAGTCCATTTACATTTAGGGTGATTATTGATAGATATGTACTTATTGCCATTGCTGGCTTTAGATTCGTGGTTACCAAGGGTTCAAGGGTTGCTTCTTTACTATCTAACAATCTAACTTAACTTTCTTGTTAAGTTATTGTAAACACAGTCTGATGTTTCTTTATTTCTCTCCCTTCTTATTCCTCCTCCTCCATTCTTTCTATAATAGGTGTTTTATTCTTTGCCTTTAGTTGGTATTTGGATGGTCTGCTTTCTTTGCTATGATTTTTTTTTTTCTCTGGTGACATCTTTTTAGCCTTAGGTGTGCTTCCCTCTAGAGCAGTCCATTTAAGATATCCTGTAGTGGTGGTTTATGAGAGGCAAACTCTCTTAACTTTCGTTTATCTGGAAATTGTTTAATCCCTCCATCATATTTAAATGATAATCGTGCTGGATACAATATTCTTGGTTCGAGGCCCTTCTGTTTCATTACGTTAAATATATCATGCCATTCTCTTCTGGCCTGTTAGGTTTCTGTTGAGAAGTCTGATGATAGTCTGATGGGTTTTCCTTTGTAGGTGATCTTTTTTCTCTCTCTAGCTGCCTTTAATACCCTGTCTTTATCTTTAATCTTTGCCATCTTAATTATTATGTGTCTTGGTGTTGTCTTCCTTGGGTCCCTTGTGTTGGGAGATCTATGAGCTTCGGTGGACTGCGAGACTACTTCTTTCCCCTGCGAGGGAAAGTTTTCAGCAATTATTTCTTCAAAGACACTTTCTATCCCTTTTTCTCTCTCTTCTTCCTCTGGTACTCCTATAATGCGAATATTGTTCCGTTTGGATTCGTCAGACAGTTCTCTTAATATTCTTTCATTCCTAGAAATCCTTTTATCTCTCTCTGCCTCAGCTGCTCTGTACTCCTATTCTCTGTTTTCTATTCCATTAACAGTCTCTCGCATCTCATCCATTCTGCTGTTAAGCCCGTCGATCGCTTGTCTGATTTCTGTATTGTCTTTCCTCAGTTCCCTCACTTCCTCCCTCAGCTCTTGCACATTTCTCTGTAGGTCCATCAGCATGGTTATGACTTTTATTCTGAATTCTTTTTCAGGGAGGCTGTGCATTTCCATCCCTTCAGACTCCCTCTCTGGGGTTGTCTGGTTGATTTTGGTCTGAACCATATTCCTCTGTCTTTTCATGGCTGTATAGTTTGGTCACTGATAGTTGCCACGTATGTCAGCTGGGCTCTTTAAGACTTTAAAAAGAGAAGAAAAAAAAAGAGAGATAAAGAAAAAAAAGAAAGAAAGAAAAAAACGAAAAAAAGAAAGAAAAGAAAAAACAAAAAACAAAGCAAAACAAAACAAAAAACAAAAAAAATGACCACCAGACGTAGATTCTGTGGGAATGCTCTAGGTGGCGCTATTGCCCCACTATTCCACAGCTGTGACTGTGCCGCTCCGCAGGGCCCTTTATCGCTGTGGCAGGGGTGGGAACGAATAGGAGGCTGTTGATCTCAGTGAGAAGTGTTAAGTATGGCTACGCTTCCTCAGTCGCCAGCTAAGGCGTCTGAAACTCCCCAGGACTCCCAGCCTGCTGGGCTGAGTGTGCTGGGGCGATCCGGCTCCTCCGCTGGGCTTCTGTCTCTTTAAGACCGCTGAGGAAAGCGCGCACTTTTTTTTTCCTTCCCGGAGCCGGCTGCAAGCACCCTGGCGCGTTCCCCGCTCAGATCCTGCCCCTCTGTCTCTCCAATCTCCGCTGCACTGCGCAATGTGGGTCAGCGCTCCCCGCGCAGATCCCCGGGGCTGGCTACTTCGCGGGGTGCACTTCCACTCCCTCCCGGCTCTGAATCCTCTCCTCCCGCCGGTGCGCTGGGGTGGGGGAGGGCTCGGGTCCCGCCGGGTCGCGGCTCCGTATCTTACCCGCCTCTTGGGGTGCCGAGTCCTCTCGGGTGTAGCTGCACGCTGTGCGCTTTCCTGTGTATTCTCATCTCTCTTTTAGGAATAGATGTATTTTCTGTGTTTTCGTAGATAAATATAGTGTTGGGAGGAGATTTCTGCTGCCCTGCTCACACCGCCATCTTCCCGGAAGTTGAAGTGCATTTATTTACAAGGAGACTAAGAAGCAGTCTGAAGTAGAAATAGTCTTTGGCAATAGATTTTCTTTTTGCGTATTTATTTTCTCTAGCGTGTAATATAAACTGGACCTTCAAGTGCTGTTCTGAGTAAAATAATGCATTTTTATTGAGAAAATTAGAATAACTTGAGCAAACCAAACAGCAAAAGAGAGAGGGGGAAGAAATGGTTGCTTTCAATCAAGATTTGAGAAGCAGCCTCCCTCTTAGAGTGAGGAAGCTCTTTTTAGATTTAAATATTTCTGAGCAGAAAATTTTTATCAACCGTACCTGCTGGGAATACTGGTTGAGGTAACGTAGATGTTAAGTTACTGAAGGACTCCATAAAGTACTCCCTCTGTCTCTTCTGGAGGCAAATTACCTCAACCTGAGGGAAGCTTTAACTGCCCTGAGTCTCCATATAATTCAAAATTTTCAGGCCATCTGTGCTTTTCCTGCAAACCTGTAATCCTTGAATTTAGGAAAGGTCCAATTTAATGCCTTGCTGTTGAGTATTCCCCTTTACTTTTTCAACAAATATTGAGGGGATATTATGCTCCCAATTTGCATTGCTTGAGCATAAAATTTAGCCTGGAGCTTCCTGGAAGTCGGCAAAACTGAAAAATAGCTGTGTAATTCATTAGAAGCGGAAGACAAAATGTCAAGAAATTAAACAAGAGCCAAGAGCCTAACAATGAAGTACTGTGCATTTCAGTGAAAGTTTTGTGACTTGGTAAAATAATGCAGTCTGTTGATTGTTTCTTTTATTTCCAAGACCAAAACTTGGAATAACCAGAGGGTTGGATGTGAAAGCCTGTGTTTTCTGTGAGCCAAATTTGTGTTGCTTTGGGAGTTCCCAAATCCTCTAGGTTTCTGAGTTGGTTTCCCCACCCTTCCCTCCCTACCCATAGTGGGGTAAACCAGCTCCTTCCCAGAGTCTCTGCAGTGGGTTTCTCCTCTTTTCCAGCTGCTCCACTCGCCTGCTTCCTCTGGCCTCCTGGTCCTGCATCCTACCCGCTGGACCTGATGTCCCCTTCACACAGTTTCTCCCAAGGCTGAACACAGCCACCCCATTCTCTTCTTGCCAACACACAACACAAGGTTTTCTAGGTCTAGCATATTTCACTGAAACTTAGGAGGAAGAGTGGAGGGTTATAGTTTAGTTCAAGTGTCCACACTTATTTTAGTTTGTGCATTAGATAACATTAACCCAAAATTGCACGTTTTATATTATACAAGGGTGGACTTCTTTGGTCACATCCTTCTCTTCCTTTCCCTTCCCTCTCCAAATTACAGCAATCTCCTTAGCTGATTAGCCTTTGAGACTATTATTCTGCTTTTTTAGCTGCCTTAATCCCCAATTTCTCTCATTTTTCTTCACAGAGTTTACTATTAATACCTCCTTTTGCAAAGCCAAGAAAATTGATAAATGTTCTTCAATAGAGACCCATCTATACTAAGCTTCCCACTGAAACTGAGAGACGGAGACAGTGCTGATGAAATTCCTAAGTGCCGGGTAAGAGGGCAGTCAGAGTAGTTACCTTATAATGTGTTCAAAGAAACTCCTTAGAGGTTGTGGTGCTGGGAGTAATGATTTTGCCACTGTTTTTTTTCCTCCAGGTATGTGAGCCCTCTGGATAAACTTTACCTTCTTGTGGTAAGATGATTGACCACTAACTTTTTTTTTTAATGTCTATGTTTTATTTGAGGAAAAACCTTAATATATTTGGAGATTTGTGTTTTGTTCATAGTAATGCTTAAATTATGTTTGCTGGGAATGGCAAAGAAACAATAGCCAAATGTTTGCATAATTTTATTAATTAGATGGGGCAGAAGTCATTTGAGAGAATACAATATGTTCGATTACTTTAGGAATATATTAATCATATAAGGAATGGATCTGTTAGAATTCCAGGAATCTACGCTATTTTTCCTATAAAATTCATTAGTGGATTAACATATATTTAGTCAGTGTCTGTTAGGCCAAGGCACCATTCTAAGTGCTGGGATATAATCACAGAAAACAAAAATGCTTGCATTCTAATGTAAGTAGGTAGATAGTAAGTAAATAAAAATTTAGTAACAAATATAGAATATGTCTGATGTTAATAAGAAATATGGAGAAAAATACAATAGTGAGAGGGGAATAGGAAATGATGGTGGTTGGGAAATTCATCTACAGGATTTAGGGAGATGTTGTTCAGTGACATTTGAACAGAGACCCAGAGGAACTTCGGGAGCCAACCTTGTGTAATCTGTGGGAAGGGTGTTGTAGGAGGAAAGAGCATGCGTGAAGGTCCTGGGTGAGGAACCTGCTTAGCAAGTCAGAGGGAAAGTCATTTACCTTAGAGTGGAGTGAGTAAGGAAAGAGAGATGGAGATGAGCAAGGACATGGCAGGGGGAGTGTCAGATTCTATAGAATCTCACTGATTTTTCACATTTTGTATATTTTCTGAGTAAAATGAGAATCTGTTCTAGGGACTATATGTGACAAGTGGCAAGACCTAAGGAACAAGGTGATTTACCTTTTAAGTGGGTCACCCTAATATGTAGATAAGCCTTGGGACAGAGTGTGAAGCCAGAAGACAGCTTAGTGGCCTATTGGACTGATCCTGGTAAGAGAAGATGCTATCTTGGAACTAGTGGGTTGCAGTGAAGGTAGTGAGAGATACTCTGCGTTGGATCTGTTTGAACGTTCAGTGGAAGGCATTTGTTTATAGATTGGTGGAATATGGATTAGAGAAATCAAGGCAAAACTAACTCTTAGCATTTTGGGTTTTTTTCTGGGTGTGAGCAAACAAAATAATGAAGTTGTTTATTCAGGTGGGTGAGTCTGAAGTGGACGGAACAGCAAGTTTAAGAGGGGGAATCAGGATTTGGTTTAAAGGCTGAAATGCACAATAGATAACCCAGTGGACATGTCAAAAGAGGCAGCTAGAGTTCCAGGTAGATCTAACAAGGGGATATACACTTGTGAGTCATCAACAGGTAGATGAGAGTAAATCCACGAGACCAGACAAAATCATGCAGAGAGCAAGTGTAACTAGAGAAGTTGAGTGATGGTGTTGGCTTACAAGTGCCTTGGGAGCCTCTCAGGTGTAGTCTGAAACTGATACCCCTTAAGCAGAGGTCAGGGAAAGACCCAAAAAGAGGCAGACCACACTCCAGGTTGGTAGGTGGCAGGTTTAATAAGCAAAGGAACGTAGTACACCTGGACGGCTGCAAGATGAATGGATCTCCGTAGGTACCCACCAAAGCTTAAGCTTTATAGAAGACTTAGCTGGGTTTCACATGTATACTGTCCAGAAGGGCTCCATACCACATCATTATTTTAAGGCTGTGTGTGTCCTGAGGCAGCCTCTGGGAGCAAGGAAGGCAGGCAGAACCCACATTCCAAGAATAGGAGGCAGCACGAGGACCCTTCAATTGCTGGGATCACTGGTGGTCACATATTCTCGAGGACGTGCCCCAATGCTGCACCCCTTGGGAACAGCTCTTACAATCTCATATGCCCCCCTCTTCTGCAACGTTCCTTGAGTGTTCAGCAAGGGGTTTCACTGTACATGAAAGTGCTCCTCTGGCAGCTCTCTGGCTGTTTGGGAGGCAGAAGTCCCAGGAAAAGTATGGGTACAGGTAAGGGAAAGGTATGTAAGACAGTGGTTTCCCACATCAGTGACAACCTTTTCCACCAAGAGCCCTATGATCCAAACCACTGATTTCTTAAGTTGCCTAGGCTGGGGGTCCGCTCCTTCAGGGCAGTCACCTGTGTCTTCACATGATTTAATAGAGATGATGCATTTGCAGACTCCTTAGGTGTAAACATGCATTTTGTTTAGATAAAAGCACAGATGCCCCCTTGTGAAGTAGTAATAATATCAAAGCCATCTTATTTTGGAAAACAGCTTTCTTCATTACACATATTTTAGTATTCAGTAAGTAAAGGCCTTGTTGCTGTCATTCGAGGCTTGTTGGGTGAATTTAGTAAGCGCTCTGTGTGTGCTATAATGTCATTTAGATCAACGAGGAGAACAAAAACTGTGGCCAAATGATCATACCAATGGGAAACAGAATGTGCCCACCTGGCCTTAAGGAGAGAGAGGATAGCAGTTTCGGGAACTTGACCGGTGTGTGTATACCACACATACTGGCCGGGGGAGGCAGCACTGTCAGGCATGAGGAGGAGGACTAGGGGTGGGATATGCCCAACCAGGCCCTGCACCTTCCCGCCTCCTTTAATGGTGCCTGTTCCATGTCAGGTACAGTGTATTTTAAAAGGTCCTGCTTGCAGCGGGACAATAGGATCACCATGGGGATGGAGATGTTCCCCCTCACCCAGGGGTGCGAAGTAGCTGCCCATCTAGGTGGGACATCCCAGTATGAATTTTAGCAGGTAGCATCTTTTCTGTTTGGGGCTCTCTGCAGCATGGCATTCTTGTCCACAGTGAGAGACAGGACAATGGCTGTTGCCCATGACTTCTGTACTCTTACAGTATTGGGTACCTCGGCAAGGCTTCCCCAGTCTGGCATCTGGGGCAGTAGGCCCTACTGCTTGATTTAAATATGTTAAAGCTTGGGGCAATGCTTTAGTCCATCCAGCAAAAGTGGCCACGTTTTCTGTGTACTTGATCTGTTGTATCCGTTGAAGGGTCAGTTGTTAGGGCTTGTCCCCAAGCTAGATCACCAGCTCTGGATTGTCAGGGGCTGTCAGTGCCTTATGAGTCTGAACCTGGAAGACAGTGGGGGTGGCCTCAGGCTCTTTGGGTGGACCCAAATGTGTCTCCACATATCTTGACAACACAAGGGCTTTTTCATGATCACCCACTCCTCGACTTCCCAATGGTCAAGCCACAGGGTTAATGTCTTTAGACCAGCCTGTGACTGCAAAGGGTTAACAGCCAGGGCTCACCTGCCAAACAGCCCTGGGTTCAGCCTGCTGGCTGCAGAGCTGGCTGCCAGGTGAGAGGCTGTGCTTGGAGGAGCACCATGTACCCACTAGGAGCTCTTTGGGGGAATATGGAATATCAGGTTTCTCTGTCTTTCAAGAGCTGGGACCAAAATCCTGGGGCTTTCTCCTTTTCTCTTGTTTCTGCCACAGTGCCTGACCCATACCTTCTGGAGTCACAGATACATCTAACTCATATGGTCATATTTTTTCGGAGATGCCATTAACCTGTTTCACTAGTATTTTTGTCTTCTCAAAGGCAGCCTGAGATCTGATCCCTACTCCCTCATGTGCCCTTTCTTTACCAGCTGGCATAAAGGAAAGAGGCACTGTGCCAGGTGAGGAATGAAAGTCTTCCAAACTCCCAAGTCCCTATGAAGGCTTGTATCTCTTTTATATTCTTAGGGTTGGTTAAACTTTTGACCAATCACAGCTTTTGGAACAACATGTATTTTACCTGACCAAATGGCTCCCCAAAACCTTATGGTGTTGCATAGGCCTTAAATTTTCTGTGGGTTCACTGTCCATCTTTTCCCTTAAAGATGTTCTAGGAAAGCCTGCGGGGTGTCCTGCAGCAGAGGCAGTTCACATGTTAACATTACATCAGTGTAATGGGCCCCTTTTGCTGATGTGGGGAAGGAGAAAAGGGCATCTTGAGCTACCATCCTCAAGAGGACTAGAACCCTGAGGCCTCTGCTGGAGCAGGCAGGGCATCAGCGACAATAGGGATGAATGGAACTGGTCTTGAACTGTTGTTCAGGTTTGAAGGCTTGTTGAGTATCCTCTCTGTCTTGGGTCTGACCCACAGCCTATACCCATTCCCAGGATTTGTCAGTTTATTCAGATCAGTAGTGGATTATGCAACATCATAAATGTCTTATCCTACAACTGGCTCCGCATGGATATCAATGTTGTATACCAGGTGCTAGGGGCAGGCTGGATAAACCAAGCTTTTGTTTCAGCAGTGAACTTGGCTTGGAAAGGTGAAAAGGCAGACATCCATGTTGACCATATTGTTAAATGGTAGAGAATATATTGGCCAGCTTGAAGCAACCAGGCAATCTTTATTATTTTATAAATAGTTTTATGTAGAAAAACCAAATATGTTATAACGGGCAAAGTATGAAGGAACAAAAGAAGCACCCAGCAATCCATGGTGGGGTGATGTTTCCCAGCTGGAAGGCCTGTGCGGGGCTGCTGTTCGTGGTGCTGATCTGCACACTGGGAGGGGCTACGGCAGCTAATCAAGAGAAGTGGCAAAGGAACCACATCAGGTCAGAACACAGGGTCTCAAATGAAGGGTTGTGTGATTTGGTAAAACTTGGGGACAGTTTATGAATGGAGTGGGTTGTAAAGATCCTTTTACCAGGGTAGGATTGATAATGGATGAGCAATCAAGCTGCTTTGTTGGTACATCCTTGAAGAACTCAACCTTGTTGCTTTGGTGCTCATTTTTGCTGCAGCCCCAGAAAGCGTGTTGCCTTTCCCAAGCCCGTCTTCTATCCCAGGTGGTTCCCTTTTTTCTACGGAAAGCTTTTAGCTGTCAGGCTTGTTAGAGCAGTGCTCAGCTGATTTTGGCCTGGTCACGTCTTCCTCCAGCTTCCCTACCCATGGTGAGCCTGGAAATATTGTGTAATCCTGCTGTTCTGGGTACAGTCAAGGCATTATATAGAAGTGCAAACAGCAGGAAGCCGGAGGCCCTGGGAATGAAGACGTTTCAGGTGCAGGTGTCAGTGGCCTCTGGGTTTCTTTCAGCTCTCTTAGCTTATTGACCACAAAGGGAGGCTGCAAGGAAATAAGTTTACTTGGTTTAATTTTACCATTACTGCTGGAAACAGCAAGGGATTGTTCTGAGACCTGAGTACCAAGAACACTACATTTACAAAGGAAGAACATACAGTGTTGATTTTATTTTAATGACTGGGAGAGAGTCATGAGACCATTGGCAAATGATAGAAATGGAATAGGTTAATATGTTTCCCACCCTTCATTTAAATTTTTGAATTCTTGGATTCTTCATACATTAAAATCTCACTTGGAAGAATGTTACAAATCTTATAAATTATATAGCAAAAAAAAATACAGAGATAATTAAAGGTTTAAATAAATAATGAGACTGATACAAAAGAGAATTGCACACGATTAAAATTTGAGAAGCAACAGGTTACACAAACTGCAGATAATTTTCAAAAATGTGAATAATCCTTAAAAAACAAACTATTGAGTAGTGTAGTTTCCATGAGGACAAAGTAAGAAGAAACTGGCTTCATTAAGGCCTGTATAAATAAACTATTAAATAGATTTTTGAAAAAAGAACTCTTCCTGGTGGTACATTCTGTACTAAACTTTGATTTATTGATTTTTCTTCAGTCTTGTATTGATTTTTTCAGTGTGGTTTCTCCCATCCAGAAGTAGAAGTAGCAACTGTGGACATTTCTGTTAGCTCCTATTCAAAGTGATAATAATAATAAGCCATAGCAAGAAAAAATCTAATAAGATAGAAGCAATGCACATGTTTGCTCCTTCCCCCAAATCTCGAAAAGTTAACAGAACACATTTCAAATATTCAAAATTGGGGATTTCTTTTATAATTAACTACATTTAAAAAATACTCAATTTCTAGAAAATATTAATCCAAGACAATGATATGGTTGGCTTGGTGATCATGGGCTAGTCAGTCAATTTGAAATTTATAGCGTGGACATTAAGGTACCTGCTACATGTAGGAAATATTTCAAAACCTGCCTATCATGAAAACTACTTGGAGCCAAAGCATACAATCTGAGCATTCATCTGGCTGCCTCTTAAAATAATGTTTAATGAAGCTCATCACCTTTGTAGTCCCAGATGCAGAGTTTGGGGCATGAAAAAAGAACAGGCTCTTGTCTAAAGGCTTTCCAAATAATTGACCTTTTTCTTGCCTTGTTCCTTGAGGAGCTATTCTGTTTCTCTAGTGATGCTTCCATATCTGTGCTGTTTTCACAGCTCACCTGTGTATCTTTGATGACCGGGCTCTAACCAAATACAAGGAGGACTGTCGTCATGAAAAATACTTATATTTGTGTTCCTGAAGTGGGAAGTGTTTCTATTTTGCCTAATAGCTGTAATTAACAGGTAAAAACGAATGTTTCTAGTTCAGTAGTTAAAATCTGCAAAGAGGAAATAATCCATTAAACACATGATTTTCATTGTCAACTATAAAAGGTGGTAAATCCAGGTGTTGTTAAAGGCTAAGAATTTAAACAGAACACATAATTTTTTAATTCCACACACTATTTTGGAGGTTCTCTAGGTGACTTTTTAACATAGAAAATGAAGCCCCACTAAGACTACACCAAAGCAAAAGACCAAAAAAAATAAAATGCACAAAACCCACTGTACTCTCACTTATTGGCATTTATGTAAATACGTGGTCTATAGAGCTGCCTCCCTGGGGAAACCCTGGCTTGAAACACTTGATAGCTTTTTGATCTTGAGCAAGATAATTATCATTCTCTGCCTTAGTTTCTTCATCTGTCAAATAGGGGTGATAATTACATGTAATTCATAATGTTAGAATTAACTGAGTTAAAATATGTACACATTTATATTGCCTGGCATGTACTAAGTGCTTGATACATATTAGCTAAAAATATGTAGCTTTTCTTTACAATGTATAGAAAAGATTTCAAGTTGGACAAAATTTGGTCTAAAATACCCTTTTGTTTGTAGAAGTGAAGAATAAATGTACACACTGGTCTAAGACCACCTCTCTCCAGGCCTCTGTCATTCCAGCCATAAAGAAATCTTCACCCGGTGAGTATGTCCTGAGTTCTCAGCACCCCCTTTCGTCAACCGACAGAGGTCAAGATGGTGAACCAGAGCTCTACCTCATCTTCCCCCCACCCCCCTACACTCACAGCCTTGCTGTCTCTGTTTGGCTTAAATCCAGGGAAATATTGTTAAACCTTCTGTTCCCCTTGTGTAGTTATCACCAGGAACTCAGATTTCCTAGTCATGGCCACCTTGCTCTCTTGAATAACCATTTCTACCCACTGTTCCAGCCCTATTTCAAACTCCTACTTAACTTCCAAAACACTTCCCCTGTGTTCTCTGGAACTCGTAATCCATTATCTGCACAGCACAATGCATCCTCAACCTCTCTGAACATGCCTTCACTTTCTAGCTCTTAAAAAAATCTAGGCTTTCCTTAAAGACACTTCCTCTGCAGCTTCCCAGTGGCTGCCCTTTCATTCCTGTCTTAAGGTGGGGTTGGTGTCTTCTGCACTCTACCTGATTGCTGTCAGACCATTCGCATGCACTCTTATCTACACACTCTCGCCTCTCAGATTTGAATCTCAGGGTAACAGGTGAGCTACCCACCAGCTCTCATTGTTTACCAGTTTCCTGTGCCCTGGTGATTCTCCCTTCAGGTACCATAGATTTTAGCTCCAGCCTGTCATTATCTTCAACTCCTCTCTGTTTTAATTAGTGGCAATGTCAATATTCACAGAGATGAATCTTCCAGCTCCTTGCCCCTCAGTTTTTGGAGCACCTCTCCTCTTGACCTCCATCTTCAACTATTCCCTGGCAATACTCTAGACCTTATTACCCCAGTTCTGCATCATTCACTATATCTGTTTCTTGCCTTTCACTTTGAATATCTCTCCAGCTTTTCCTTTACCATCCCGTTCTCTACTCCAGCAACCCATTCACTTTATTTCAGTCCATTAAGATCAGTCATCCAAACATCTTAAGATCTTTCCCCACCTTACATAGCTTCAATTACTTGCTTAATCATTGTAAGCACCCTTTTTTTATAAACCCTCAACTCCCTTGTCCCTTTCATTTCATTAGATAGTTGGGCTCAAGTATTGCTTGGTTAAATCTAACTCTTCAAATATGTATTCATGAAGTTGGATAGCACTGGGAAAAGAACAATGATCCTTTAGTGCTTTCTGCAAATCTTAACTCTTCCTTCACTCTTCAACTCGTTATATATTCTCCTTTCTCTTCAAATCAATATGACTCCTCTCATCCT
Source organism: Smutsia gigantea (assembly GCA_032199065.1). Lineage (NCBI taxonomy): Eukaryota > Metazoa > Chordata > Mammalia > Pholidota > Manidae > Smutsia > Smutsia gigantea. The sequence continues at coordinate 253,640 of JAVSCE010015690.1, read as the reverse complement.
CATTCTCAGCTGATGACTTTGATTCCTACCTCACTGTGACTATTGATGCTATCAGAAAAGATCTTCTACACATTCCCACTCCTAGTTTTACCCATCTACAGGTATGTACACCTATGTACTCTGCCTTCCCACTGTTATCATAGATGATCCATATGTGCTTCTGTCTAAAGCTAACTCCTCTACATGTGCACTAGAGTCCATTCTGCCTCATCTTATTAAGGATATCACTCCAGTAACTATCTCCAACTCTGTCCTACATAATTATTTTGCTTTTCTTATCTGTTGAATCATTCCCTTATGCATCTAAGTTTGCTGTTATTTCTTTTATTTTTTTAAGTTTATTTTGATATCATTAATCTACAATTAAATGTGCAATATTATGGTGATTACACTGCCCTCTTCATCAGGTCACCCCAACGACCCCATTACAGTCACTGTCCATCAGCATAGTGAGATGCTATAGAGTCACTACTTGTCTTTTCTGGGTTGTACAGCCCTCCCTGTCCCCACTAACATTACATCTGCTAATCGTAATGCCTCTTTTTCCCCCTTGTCCCTCCCTTCCCACCCATCCTCCCCAGTCCCTTTCCCTTTGGTAACTATTAGTCCGTTCTTCGGTTCTGTAAGTGTGCTGCTGTTTTGTTCCTTCAGTTTTTTTCTTAGTTCTTATACTCCACATATGAGTGAAATGATTTGATACTTGTCTTTTTCGGCTTGGCTTATTTCACTGAGCATAATACCCTCTAGCTCCATCCATGTTGTTGCAAATGGTAGGATTTGTTTTCTTCTTATGGCTGAATAATATTCCATGTACCACCTCTTCTTTATCCATTCATCTACTGATGGACACTTAGGTTGCTTCCATTTCTTGGCTATTGTAAATAGTGCTGCAATAAACATAGGGGTGCATCTGTCTTTTTCAAACTGGGCTGCTGCATTCTTAGGGTAAATTCCTAGGAGTGGAATTCCTGGGTCAAATGGTATTTCTATTTTGAGTTTTTTGAGGAACCTCCATACTGCTTTCCACAATGGTTGAACTAATTTGCATTCCCACCAGCAGTGTAGGAGGGTTCCCTTTTCTCCACATCCTCACCAACATTTGTTGTTGTTTGTGTTTTGGATGTTGGCTATCCTCACTGGTGTGAGGTGGTATCTCATTGTGGTTTTAATCTGCATTTCTCTGATGATTAGTGACGTGGAGCATCTTTTCATGTGCCTGTTGGCCATCTGAATTTCTTCTTTGGGGAAGTGTTTATTCATGTCCTCTGTCCATTTCTTAATTGGACAATTTGCTTTTTGTTTGTTGAGGTGCGTGAGTTCTTTATATATTTTGGATGTCAACCCCTTATTGCATACGTCATTTATGAATATATTCTCCCATACTGTAGGATTTCTTTTTGTTCTACTGATGGTGTCCTTTGCTGTACAGAAACTTTTCAGCTTGATATAGTCCCACTTGTTCATTTTTGCTTTTGTTTCCCTTGCCCCAGGAGATATGTTCATGAAGAAGTCGCTCATGTTTATGTCCAAGAGATTTTTGCCTGTATTTTTTTCTAAGAGTTTGATGGTTTCATGACTTACATTCAGGTCTTTGATCCACCTAGAGTTTACCTTTGTGTATGGGGTTAGACAGTAGTCCAGTTTCCTTCTCTTACATGTAGCTGTCCACAGTTTTTCCAACACCAGCTGCTGAAGAGGTCGTCATCTCCCCAATGTATATCCAAGGCTCCCTTATCAAATATTAATTGACTGTATATGTTTGGGTTGATGTTTGGATTTTCGATTCTATTCCACTGGTCTGTGGGTCTGTTTTTGTACCAATACCAAATTGTCTTGATTACTGTGGCTTTGTAGTAGAGCTTGAAGTCAGGGAGCGTAATTCCCCGTGTTTTATTCCTCCTTCTCAGGATTTCTCTGGCTATTCGGGGTCTTTTGTGGTTCCATATGAATTATAGAATTATTTTTTCCACTTCGTTGAAGAAAGCTGTTGGTATTTTGATAGGGGTTGCATTGAATCTGTATATTACTTTAGGTAGTATAGCCATTTTGACAATATTTATTCTTCCTAGCCAAGAGCATGGGATGAGTTTCCATTTGTTAGTGTCCTCTTTAATTTCTCTTAGGAGTGTCTTGTAGTTTTCAGAGTACAGGTCTTTCACTTTCTTCGTTAGGTTTATTCCTAGGTGTTTTATTCTTTTTGATGCAATTTTGAATGGAATTGTCTTTCTGATTTCTCTTTCTGTTAGTTCATCATTAGTGTATAGGAAAGCAACAGATTTCTGTGTGTTAATTTTGTATCCTGCAACTTTGCTGAATTCAGATATTAGTTCTAGTAGTTCTGGTGTGGAGTCTAGGGTTTTTTATGTACAACATCATGTCATCTGCAAATAGTGACAATTTGACTTCCTCATTACCAATCTGCATGCCTTGTATGTCTTTGTTTTGTCTGATTGCCGTGGCTAGGACCTCCAGTACTATGCTGAGTAACAATGGAGAGAGTGGGCATCCTTGTCATGTTCCCGATCTTTGATGGAAAGCTTTTAGCTTCTCGCTGTTAAGTATGATATTAGCTGTGGGTTTGTCATATATGGCCTTTATGATGTTGAGGTACTTGCCCTCTATACCCATTTTGTTGAGAGTTTTAATCATGAATGGATGCTGAATTTTGTCAAATGCTTTTTCTGCGATGATCATGTGGTTTTTGTTCTTTTTATTGATGTGGTGGATGATGTTGATGGATTTTCGAATGTTCTACCATCTTGCATCTCTCGGATGAATCCCACTTGATATGGTGTATGATCCTCTTGATGTATTTTTGAATTCGATTTGCTAATATTTTGTTGAGTATTTTTGCATCCACGTTCATCAGGGATATTGGTCTGTAGTTTTCTTTTTTGGTGAGGTCTTTGCCAGGTTTTGGTATTAGAGTGATAGTGGCTTCCTAGAATGAGTTTGGAAGTATTCCCTCCTCTTCTATTTTTTGGAAAACTTTAAGAAGAATGGGTGTTATTTCTTCTCTATATGTCTGGTAGAAATCAGAGGAGAGTCCATCTGGTCCGGGGTTTTGTACTTGGCTAGTTTTTTGATTACCGCTTCAATTTCGTTGCTGGTGATTGGTCTGTTTAGTTTTTCTGTTTCTTGTTTGGTCAGTTTTGGAAGGTTGTATTTTTCTAAGAAGTTGTCCACTTCTTCTAGGTTTTCCAGCTTGCTAGCATATAGATTCTCATAGTATTCTCTCATAATTCTTTGTATTTCTGTGGGGTCCGTCGTGATTTTTCCTTTCTCATTTCTGATTCTGTTTACGTGTATAGATTCTCTTTTTCTCTTAATGAGTCTGGCTAGGGGTTTATCTATTTTGTTTATTTTTTCAAAGAACCAGCTCTTGGTTTCATTGATTTTTTTTTCTATTGTTTTGTTCTTCTCGTTTTTATTTATTTCTTCTCTGATCTTTATTATGTCCCTCCTTCTGGTGACTTTGGGTCTCATTTGTTCTTCTTTTTCCAATTTCAGTAATTGTGTCTTTAGACTATTCATTTGGGAATGTTCTTCTTACTTTAGATAGGCCTGGATTGCAATGTACTTTCCTCTTAGAACTGCCTTTGCTGCGTCCCACAGAAGTTGTGGCTTTGTGTTGTTATTGTCATTTGTCTCCATATCTGTTTTTATTTGGTCATTGACCCATTGATTAATTAGGAGAATGTTGTTAAGTCTCCATGTGTTTGTGAACCTTTTTGTTTTCTTTCTAAAATTTAATTGTAGTTTAATACCTTTATCATCTGAGAAGTTGGTTGGTAGAATTTCAATATTTTCGTCTTTACTGAGGTTCTTTTTCTGGCCTAGTATGTGGTCTATTCTGGAAAATGTTCCATGTGCACTTGAGAAGAATGTGTATCCTGTTGCTTTTGGGTGTAGAGTTCTGTCAGATGTCTGTTAGGTCCATCTGTTCTAGTGTGTTGTTCAGTGCCTCTGTGTCTTTACTTATTTTTTGTCTGGTTGATCTCTCCTTTGGAGTGAGGGGTGTGTTGAAGTCCCCTAAAATGAATGCATTGCTGTCTGTTTCCTCCTTTAATTCAGTTAGTATTTGTTTCATATATGCCGGCGCTCCTGTGTTGGGTGCATATATATTTATAATGGTTATATCTTCTTGTTGGAATTGACCCCTTTATCATTATGTAATGGCCTTCTTTATATCTTGCTACTTTCTTCGTTTTGAAGTCTTATTTTGTCTGATACAAGTACTGCTACACCTGCTTTTTTCTCCTTGTTTGCATGAAATATCTTTTTCCATCCCTTCACTTTTAGTCTGGGGATATCTTTGCATTTGAGGTGAGCTTCTTGTAGGTAGCATATAGATGGGTCTTACTTCTTTATCCATTCTGTTACTCTGTGACTTTTGATTGGTGCATTTAGTCCATTTACATTTAGAGTGATTATCGACATATATGTATTTATTGTCATTGCTGGCTTTAGATTACGGTTCAGGAGTTGCTTCTTAACTATCTAACAATCTAACTTAACTTTCTTGTTAAGTTACTGTAAACACAGTCTGATGTTTCTTTATTTCTCTCCGTCTTATTCTTCTCCATTCTTCATATACTAGGTATTTTATTCTTTGCCTTTAGTTAGTATTTGGATGGTCTGCTTTCTTTGCTATGATTTTATTTTCTCTGGTGACAGCTTTTTAGCCTTAGGAGTGCTTCCCTCTAGGGCAGTTCCTTTAAGATGTCCTGTAGAGGTGGTTTATGGGAGGCAAATTCACTCAGCTTTTGCTTGTTTGGAAATTGTTTAATCCTTCCGTCATATTTAAATGATAATCGTGCTGAATAGATTATTCTTGGTTTGAGGCCCTTCTGTTTCATTGCGTTAAATATATGATGCCATTCTCTTCTAGCCTGTAAGGTTTCTGTTGAGAAGTCTGATGTTAGTCTGATAGGTTTTCCTTTGAAGTTGATCTTTTTTCTTTTCTCTAGCTGCCTTTAATACTCTGTCCTTATCTTTGATCTTTGCCATTTTAATTATTATGTGTCTTGGTGTTGTCTTCCTGGGGTCCCTTGTGTTAGGCGATCTATGGGCTTCCATGGACTGCGAGATTATTTCCTTCCCAGCATGGGGAAGTTTTCAGCAATTATTTCTTCAAATACCCTTTCTGTCCCTTTTTCTCTCTCTTCTTCCTCTGGTACTCCTATAATGCGAATATTGTTCCGTTTGGATTGGTCACACAGTTCTCTTAATATTCTTTCATTCCTAGCGATCTTTATCTCTCTCTCTGCCTCAGCTGCTCTGTGTTCTTCTCTGATTTCTATTGCATTAACAGTCTCTTGCATCTCGTCCAGTCTGCTGTTGAGCCCGTCAATGGCTTGTCTCATTTCTGCATTGTCTTTCCTGACTTCCCTCACTTCCTCCCTTAGCTCTTGCATATTTCTTTGTAGATCCTTCAGCATCGTTATGAGTTTTATTCTGAATTCTTTTTCAGGAAGATTCTGCATTTCCATCCCTTCAGGTTCCCTCTCAGGAGTTGTCTGGGTCTGGGTGATTTTTGTCTGTACCATATTCCTCTGTCTTTTCATGTTGATAGGAGTGGTCGCAGGTAGGTGCCATGTATGTCAGCTGGGCTCTTTAAGACTTAAAAAAAAACAAGAAAAAAACAAACATGAAACGATGGAATAGAAAGAAAAGGAGAAAGAAAAGAAAAAGGAAAGTGAAAAAGAAAAAAATGAAAAAAAACAAGCAAAAAAGGAAGGAAGAGAAGGAAAAGAGAAAGAAGAAAGTAAAGAAAGAGAAAGGAAAGGGAAAAAGAAAAAAAATTCCCCACCTGGAGTGGATTCTCTACGCATGCTGTAGGTGTCACTGTTGCTCCACTAATCCACAGCCGTGGCCGCCGCTCTTTGTAGCTCTGGCCGGGGAGGGAACGAATGGGAGGCTGTTGTTCTCTGTATAAAGTTTCAGTGTGTCTGCTACCTTTTCTCAGTCACCAGCCAAGGGGTCCTAAGTTCCTCAGGACTTCCAGCCTGCTGGGCTGAGCCTGCCAGGCCAATGGTATTCCCTCGCTGGGCCGCCCGCCTCTCCGAGACCGCTACAAACCGTGCGGGCTTTTCTCTTGTCCCGGGGCTCTGGCTGCACGAACCCGGCACATTCCTGGCTCAAAACCTGCACCTTCTGCTTCTACAATGTCCAATGCACCGCACAATGTGTGTCAGCACTCCCGGTGCAGACCACCGGGCCTGGTTATTTCGCGGACCTGCTCTTCCACTCCCTCCGCCGGCACGTTGGGTTGGGTGAGTGCTCGGGTGCCACCGGGTTGCGGCTCTGTATCTTACCCGCCTCATGGGGTGCCAAGTCCTCTCGGGTGTAGCTGCACACTGTGCGCTTTCCTCTGTATTCTGGACTCCCCTTTTATTAATAGTTGTATTTGCTGTATTTTTGTAGATAAATATAATTTTGGGAGGAGATTTCTGCCGCCCTGCTCACGCCGCCATCTTCCCGGAAGTTTGTTATTTCTTATATAAAACAAAAAGGCAAAAGAATGGAGAAAGTAAAAAATCAGTGGTTGCTAAGGATTGGGGGGTGGAGTTAGATGAATAAGTGGAGCACAGAGGATAATCCTCTGTATGATACTGTTATGATGGATACATGTCATGATACATGTGTTCAAACCCATAGACTGTTGGTCAAGAGTGAACCCTAATGGACTTTGGGTGATTGTGATGTGTCAGGGTAGGTTCATCGATTGTAACATGCACAAATCTTATGTGTTTAATTTGATGAGTTTGACAAGTGTACAACCTTGTCAAGACATACAAAATTTCAGTCATTCCAGAAATTCCATGTGTCCCTCACAGTCCATCTCCATTTACCCAGTGATGGCCACTTTTCAGATTCTTTTCACTGTGGATTAATTTTAACTCTTCTAGAAGTTCATATAAATAGAATCATCGAGTGTATACTTTTCTGTGTCTAACTTCTTTTCCTTAGCATGACTGTGAGATCAGCCATGTTGTTTTAGGTATAAATAACATTTTCCTGATTCTTGCCAAGTAGTGCTCCATAATCAATTATAGTAATACACCATAGTCGGTTTGTTTATCCATTTTTCTTTTGATGCTTATTTGGGTTGTTTCCAGATTTTGGCTGTGAGTATTTCTACGCCTATTTTGTACAGGTCTTTTTGTGAATATATATTTTCATTTCTCTTGGATAAATACCTAGGATTGGAATTTTTGGGTCATAAGGTAGCTGTATATTTGACTTTTAAAGAAACTGCTGTTTTTCAAAATTCTTGTATTATGTACATTTTCCTCAGAAATAGAATTCTGGGGTTTCCCATTCTTGACAACATTTGAGTTCTTGGTGTTTTAATAAAAAAAAAAAATGTAGCCCTACCAGAGTGGATATGTAGTAATATTTCTTCTGGTTTTAATTTGAATTTCATGATGAATAATGTTGAACATGTTTTAATGGGCTTATTTGCTACTTATATACCTTTGTGAAGTGTCTATCCAAGTAGTTTTCCTGCATTTTATTGAATTGTTTTAATTATTGAGTTGTAAAATTATTTTATATACTATGGATGCACATCCTTTGTTAGATGTATATTTCCCACTTTTTTTCCCCAGTCTGATTACCTATTGTTTTTTTATAGTGTCCTTTGGTTTAACAGATTTTTGACAATTTCGACCATTTTCTTTGTTTTACAATTATTTGTAAAATGTTAAATATACATTTACCTTACTCCTATATCACCAGGATATTCTGCTATGGTTTCATCTAGAACATTATAGTTTTAGTTTTATATATAAGACTGTTACTCATCTCAAAGTGATGTTTTTGAATTGTATGTGAGGTAAGAGTCAAGATCTTTGTGCCTCATCCCCCAAACTGAGATCTGGTTGTTTAAGCCTCATTTGCTTTAAACATTTGACTTTTCACCCAATATTAAATTACTTTAATTGACTTTATAAGTATGGGCCCATTTCTGGACTCTCATATTCTGTTGATCTGTTTGCCTCACGTTAGGTCAGTGCCTTATTGTCCTGATTATTAGAGCTCTATACAAAGCTTTGAGTATAGGTAAAGTCCCCCAGTTTTGTTTTTTTTTCCCTCAAAATTGTTTGGGTCATTGTAAACGCTTTGTATTTCCCTTTAAAATTTAGAAATAGCTTGCCAATTTATAAAACAGCCAGCCAGGCTTCTGATTGTATTTGTATTAGATTTTAGGTACTTTTGGGATAATTTGTGTTTTTAGCAATATTGATTCTTCTAATACATGGAAAACATCTATCTTTCCATTTCTTTTTGTCTTATTTGATTTGTTTTAGCAATGTTCTCAGTGCAAAGGACTGTCGGGGTTTTTAGCCCTCCCCGAGCCCCCTCCGAACCTGCGGAGAGAACGGGAAGGGGGAGACACGCCCCGGCAAGGCAGGACCGGGAAGGGTGAGTGCCGACTGTCCGCCCGATCACCAGCCTCCGGCCCCTAGGCCTATACCGGAGACAAACAGACGCGACAGGGAGCTCAGTCAAAGCAGGAACTTGTTTATTGCGGAAACAGCATGATATATATATACCATTCATGGGCCAGTCAGCATAAAGGTCAAGTAGTCACAAGCTCTTCATGCAGGAAGGCACATAATGCAAGCAAACGGTGTCCATGAGCTGATCACAATCGCGGAAGACTCATGCCACCAATAGGGAGATACCCAGAACACAAGTAGACTAACGTCATAGCCCGCCAAAATGCCTGGGCACCACCCCATGCTCATCCGGCGAGAGCTATCTTGGCAATGCATTTAAAGGCTACTTCTTAGATTAGAAGGCCCTACAAAGGTCCTGCATTTTTTGGCAGTTTTTTTCTAAGTATATTATTTGACTATTGTAAATACAACTTAAAATTTTAATTTTGGAATTGTTTTTTGCAACAATGTAGAAATACAATTGATTTTTGTATATTGACTTTGTATTTGGAAACTTTTCTTACTAGTGGAGGCGGTTGCTTTGGAAATTAGAAGAATTGTCTACCTAGGCAATCACGTCATTTACAAATACAAAGACAGTTTTCTTTCTTCTTTACTGATCTTCATGCATTTATTTATCTTTTATCACCTTATTTCAGTGCCTAGAACCTCCAGTACATGTGACATACATGCAGTGTTACTGATCTTCAGGAGGGTAAGTTCAATACTTCACCATTACATATGATCTTAGCTGAATTTTTAGATGACTTTTTGCAGAGTGAATAAATTCCCATTTATTCCTTTTTTGTTGTATTATGAATGTGAGTTAAATAGTTGTTTGTAACTATTGAGATAAACAGAGAATTTTTCTCCCTTACTCTGTTAATGTCTTGTATTACATTGCTTTTTCAAATGTAAAACTAACCTTGTATTCCAGGGATAAATTCAGTTGATTGTGATTTTTTTTTCTAAACATTGGATTCAGTTTGCATCTAAAGATTTCTTTCAGTCTATATAATCTGTTATAATGTCTTTGTCAAATTTTGGTATTAGGGTTGATGGCCACATAAATTGGGAAGTGTTCCCTTCTCTATAAACTTTGAGTATGTTTTTGTCAAGTTGTAATATTCATTCCTTGTAAGTTTGATAGAATTCACCAGAGAAATGATACGGGGTTTTGTGGAAAGATTTCTGATAGTTTATTCAATTTCTATAGCATTTAAAGTGATACTAAGACTTTCTATATCTTTTTATGTCATTTTTGATAATTTGTGATTTCCAGATAATTTTTCCTTTCATCTACGTTAAGTTTATTAGCATAAAGTTGGTCATAATAGTCTCTTACTTTTTTCAAGGCCAAAGTATCTATAAATATTGCTCTTCCATTACAAATATTGATAATTTTATTTTTCTTTCTCTTGATAGGTTACATAAATTTGGTTAATTATGGCTCCTTTATTCTGATCAAGCAGTACCCATACTGTTTCCAATTATATTTTAATATATTTCAAAGTTCAAGTAATAAATTTATTACACAAATGTAGTTAAGGTTAAATTAGAGACAGCACATGTCTAATGGCTGAAGAAAACAAAGGGCAAATTCTAGTAATATGTTTACCATTCAAAATTTGGCAAGTAATAATCAACCGATTTTTAGAATTTATGAGCTTAAACAGATATCTTACAGTGTTAATATTTATGACGTTTCTTCATTTAAATGAAAAAAAATTGAACCCAGATATAATTTCATATGGATGCATTTCTGCCTAAAGAATAAATTATTTCCAAATCTTACACAGTTTGTAATTAAACTTAATTACAAGTCAATTCATGGAGAAAGTAATTATTCTTTCTTACCAAGAATATTTATTCAGGATCTTTATTCACAATTTCTGTTTTTTAAGGCAGTAAAAGAGAGAATCCCATTCATATCTCACCCTTTATTGAACCATTATTTGTATGCTCATTATTAAGTAGTCCTTTAAAAAATCTTTGGCCAACTCCTTGTTTTAAGTATTTATTGTTACTTAATGTGGAATTTCTAATGCAGAAAAGCACTTTCATGAAAAAACAAAACTATAATCCAGAATCTTGGAGATAGGGCAAAGGACGTATTTTGCATAGTGCTTTTTTTTTATGGTATCATTAATATACAAGCACATTAGGAACATTGTGGTTACTAGACCCCTCCCATTATCAAGTCCCTACCACATATCCCATTACAGTCACTGTCCTTCAGCCTGGTAAGATGCTATAAAGTCACTACTTGTCTTCTCTGTGCTATACTGCCTTCCTTGTGCCCCACCCCTACTGTTTAGTGCTTTTTTAAAGGCAAGCTGCTGATGCACTTGAAACCACACATCTGAAAATAACTTGGAGACTACATAGAAAAAAATGCATACAAGAAATTAATGATTAATTGTGAAGATATATATGTGCTATTCCATTTAATCATAAGCAAAGATATAAGAACAAGGAGGTTATAAGTCTAAAAGTGAAGAAAGCTCTATGGGCTTAAAGCCATTACTTTAGAAAATAAATCCTGCCACACGTCACAGGGAATGAACACAGTAAATTTCAGGGTTTGGAAAATGTTTCTTGTGGGAGAAAATCCCATTAAAGTACATCTGAATTACTGCCAAAGAAGGTCCATGACAGTGTCACCTGCCATTAACATGAGGGATACTTGCCTGCTTCTCATTTCATTACATTTGTATCAAACTCTGTGAGTTTTGTTTATGATCAATAACCAATTACTTCTAAGAACACTAAAAGGTTACAGCATGGTTTGCTCACAGTAATGAAGATTTACTGGAATGTGAGTCATCCCTGTTTAAGTCAGCCTATCGAGTCATCAATTTTCAGAGGTCCTGATGGCTTGTTGTATTTATCACTGTTCTTTGGCTAATGGAGATTTGAGTTTTTATCATAATTTAGGCAAACATTGGTTTGAGTTTATAAGTCCCAGTTTCTTCCATCAGATGTGCTTTTCGTAGGAGCCAGAATTACACAGCTTTACTAGTAGTCATCTGAGTGAGAGACTCAGCCAAGGGGTGAAACAGATGGGTTGGACAATTCTGAGCTCAGTTGATTTTCATGATTAACAACAGTAAGTTTACTAAGTCTAAAATGAATGAAGTTTATATGAATAAATATGTTTCATCTAAAATGAAAGTTGAAAATGAATCCATTTAAAAATATTTTGCATTTTTGAAAATACATGTAAATATAAAATACTTAACATAACACTTTAATGTAAATAACCCTTACCACTTTCTTAGCCCCTGACTATTTAGCATTCAAATCATTCAGTGTATCAGCTAGTAAGCATCTCTTACTTTCATTTCACCAAATATGTGTCCCCTACTAATCCTTCACAGGGCTTTGCCTTCTTTCTTTAGTGTGGATAGAAGTTGGTATTTGTTTCAGAAAATACTATGCTTAGCACCATCACATTTATTTCCTGAGAATCTCTGTCTTTTCTTCCATGTGCTTGTAGGTGACAAAATTCTGACTTAGAGCATTCAGGGCTTTCAATATCTGGAATGTTTAGAAATTTTGGTAACTGGTTAGTAGCTGGAGTTAATCCTCACACAGACGTGATTTTAGCTTCAAAATCAACATGCTTTTTCTCAGAGAAAGCTAAGCTGGCTCTTCATTCTGTAAGTGCGGCTTCTGTGTGAATCGCTGCTTGTTTTTGCTTTTGTTGCTCTTCTGTCTTTTTACTGCCAGTTAATACTTAGGCTAATCTGTCCAAAATTCTTCCCTGATGAATATTTGAAATGTTCTCTTTTTTCCATATCTGTGATTTCCAGAGCTTCAAGCTCAATATATTCATGTCTATAATTTGGTTAAAAAATAATTGAGTGCCTTAGTGCAAGGCATTGTACTAGGCATAAGATTTGTAGTGGTAACTAGGACATACAGTTCCCATCCTTGAGAAACCTCCAAGCAGTTCCACTGACGACTGATTCATTACATTACAAAAAGTGCTACAAAGTGCAAGTATAGCGTTCTGTGAGTGCCAAATAGGGTCAGCCATCTAAGCACGAGTAATCAGTCACTACCAGAATCTTGATATTGGCAAGTAAACAGCATATAAAAAACAGGATTAGAAATTCAGATTGCCATTTGATAACTATGGCACATGTATAATACAGATTTATTCACAATCCAGCAAATAAGCCTTAAGCATAATGCAATACTGTTCTTGTGCTAGTACTGGAGGTCAAAAGGAATTGAGACTACACCTACCTTTTATAAACTCATGGTTTAATGAGAAGTTATACATGTAGACTTCACACTAATACAATGTGTGTTACACATGATTCCTCTTATGCAATAGTGTATGCTGTGGACTAAACGTGGCCCCACCCCCCAACCCCACCAAATGCACTTGGCCCCCAGTGTGTTGGTATTTGGAGATGGGGCATTGGGTGGTAATTAGTTTTAGATGAGATCATGAGGGTGGGGCTCTGGTGATGGCAATTAGTAATAAGAAGAGACACCAGAAAGATTGCTCTTGCTCTCCTTCTGCCATCTGAGGACACAGTGAGAAGGTGGCCATCTACAGGCCAGGAGGAGCTCTCTCACCAGCACCTGACCCCACGGGCATCCTGATCTGACTTCCAGACTCCAGGACTCTTGAGGATGGAGTTCCTGTTGTTGAAGCCACCCAGTCTGTGGGATTTTGTTACGAAAGCTCCAGAAGACCCATACAATGTGCAAACTACATTGTTGGCTTACAGGAAAGAAAAGTTAACTTTGTTTAAAGCAACCAAAGATGGCTCCAAGGAAAGGAAGTCATATTTGAGCTCAGCCTTGAAGGATGAAATGAAATTTACTATATATAGAAAAGGGTGAAAGAGCATTTCAGGCAAAAAAATTAAAGACAGAAAAATTAGGGAATTAAAGATGAATTTCAGAGATGCCAAATTTGGGAATTTCAAAATACCCAAATTGAGATAGGAAATAGAAAAAATAGGTGGATTTTACTCAATAGAATGAAGCAGCACAATACTACATTCGATAAGGTGACTCTCTAAGGGACACTAAGCAATTGCAAACATGGGTGTGGAAACCAGAAGAAACTGGGGAACTGCATTCAACATTTTGTGTGTCTATAGTGGGTACTAGGTTTTCCACCCAGATCACCTTTTCAGGAGCTAAGCAGTTACCCACCAGCTGCTGATGGAATAGCCCAAAGCTATTGGGGTTTTCTTTGGCAGCAAGGAGCTGCTTCATTCCAAATTGCATTTCTTCCGGGAGGGGGTAGGGAGTACGGGGAGGAAACCTGTGGACAGTGACTGAATGATGCAGAGAATTGAAGACCTGGCATCCTCATTTTATTTGGGGACAGCTGCAAAGGGCCCCCCAAACTCAGGAACTTTCTAAATTGACTGAGGACTCAGTTGCAACCGTGTTGCGATTTCACTTCTCCTTCTGCCAAATCCTGCCCTTTTCACATTCTTACAGTTGAAATTGCTAAGATGGCTGTCCTGTCAACTCTTTGGGCTCCCTGAAAAGGGGATTGAAAAATCCCCTTTTCAGGGAGCCCAATCTAAGACAGCACCAGCACAAATCCCAGAACATCCAAATCTAGAAACATTAGAGTTGCTAAGGAATGAGGGAAAGTATATGCCGAAGTTGCTGCAGGATGCCAGTGTACCATGAGAAGATGAGTACATGCACGGGACCGGGTGCCGAGGGTGCAGAATGAAGGGGGCAGAACAGGAAAGAAAGTTGGGGAAGGGAGAGTTTATCAACAGGGAAGCATTTTCCTTTGAAATTGAATTTAATGCTCTGGCAGCTACCTTGGAAGATCAACTAATTCTCTTTTAGGATAGCTCCTGGAAATACAGAAAAAAATACCCAAATAAATTAAATAGAAATGCCAAAGTTATCAGCGCTGGTGGCAGAATAGAGGATTAAAAGACTCAGAGAGGTGGGCAGGATATATTCCATAAGGCTGGATGAGCAGCAGGTAGTGTGGCACCAGAAGCCCTAGAGGGCAGCTTAGTGGCCAGTGCAGTAGGGAATGAGCTGGGAAAGGGGAATAAACCTTGTCAGAAGTGCAGGGATGGCCGCTCTCTGTAGGCGAACAATGACAGTAGCAGATGCTGTTCTGTAACTGGGTATCCTAATAGTAATCAGTATAATTACATCTCAAAATAACAGATGTCAGATGGTGGTGCTTAGCAATCACAGGCAAGGTGAGTGCAATTATAACAGTGAGTGGCAAGATCTGAGTGGCAGATGGGGAGGCTCCCAGTGAGAGGTGGAAATGGTTAACAGAACATGTTAGTCTTTAAGGAAGAATGAATAGGCAACTACTAAGGGATTTGCATGATAATATAAAATCAAAATGAATCAAAAATGGACAGTAGAGGCAGAAGAAAGTTGCCCCTTAAAAAGCCACAATCTTTTCCCCAGATTTCATATGTGAACCAGTTCTCAGACCATGAGCCCATTGACTGAAAGAGCAGCTAGATCTATGATGAAGGGTCGTGTTTCATTGTGACAAATCTACAGTAGTAGTAATTTCTTATTAATTCACCCAATTGACTCATGACCTTTGAACTAGGTATATGAGCCCTCAGAAAAGGGAAATATCCTGATTATTCAAGGATTCATGTAAATATGAGGGGAGAAGTACAATATATTAAAAGGGAACTGAAGAGAATGTCTAGAACCCAAAATTCATTATGTGTATTGGTGAAATCTAATGTGGATTAAAGACCGTGGAAAAATGATCAGTGAATTTAAGCACATAGTGATAGAAATTATTCATGTAGAAGCAGTGAGAGGAAAAAAATACTGAAACATGTTTTACCCTCCCTCAGTGAACTGTGGAGAAATCCTCAGAAGGCTATCAGTGGTGTTATTGGAGTTGCAGAAATGTGGTAGACAGAAATTGAGGAAATAACTAACATTTTCCAAATTTGCTCCAAATTATATACTATATACTATATATAATATAAATATAAAACTACAAGGTCACATGTCCTAGAAGTTAGGAACTTTTTTCCAGTTAAGGAAAAAAATAAGCCAAGGTATGTAATTCAAATGTTGTAAAATCATTGTTAAAAAGAAAATTTTAAAAGCAGAGAAAACAAGATTAAATGCTGGAGACTACATAAGAAGAAAATTGTCAATTTTTCATCAGAAACAATGCAAACCAGAAAATATTGGAACAATATCTTTCATATATTCAAAAAAGGTCTGTCTACCCAGAATTCTATATCCCCCCAAAAAAACCCTATCCTTCAGAAATGAAGGTAAAATAAAAAATGTCAGGAAAAGAAAAACTTGGAAAATTCATCACAAGAAAGTCTGCACAAGAACAAAGTTAAAAGTAAATTTCTTCAGGCTGAAGGAACAGTAAACCAGAGATTTACTAAAGAATGAAAAATACTGTGACTAGTTGTTACGTGGGCAAAAAAAATGATGTTCCTCTCGCTTTTCAGTTTATTTAAGGTGTGTTTTATTGTTTAAAAAGAAAGTAATAACTGCGTTTTATGACATACATAGATGTAGATTATCTTGGCAATGATGGTATCAAGGGAGAGTTTAATACAAGTACACGGTTGTACATGTCTTACATTATATATAAGGCAGCATATTACTGAAAGATAGACTGTAATAAGATGCATATTGAAAACCCTAGAGTTCCTACTATATAAACTTAAAAGTTATAGCTAATAAAACCACAGTAAAGAAAATTGAATAATAAAAATGCTTAAATAGTCAAAAAAATGCAAGGATAAAGAACCAAAAAGTACACAGGATAAATTAAAAACAAATAGCCAGATGGCACTCTTAAAAATAACCACATAAGTAATTAAATATAAATGGTCCATACATTCCAAATAAAAGCCAAAGAATACTACACTGGATTAAAAAGCTAAATCCAATTGTATATTATTTAGAGGAAATGCACTTTAAATATGAAATTATAGATAGTTTAACAGTAATAAGGTGGAAAATATATATATATTTTTTTACTGAAATGTAATTGATATACAAGATTGGTTTCAGACGTACAACATAGTGATTCAGCAATTATGTACATTACTAAATGTTTACCATGGTAAGTGTAGTTACCCTCTGGCACTATACCATGATCTCACCATTTTACTGGTTATTCTATGCTTCCATTCCTGTGACTAATTTATTTCATAATTTGAAGTTTATACCTCTTTATCCCCTTCACCTATTTCACCCATTTTCCCCAACCCTTTCCCCTATGGCAATCGCCGGACTGTTCTCTGTGTTTATGAGTATATTTCTGCTTTTTTGTTTGTCCATTTGTTTTGTATATAAGTGAAATCTTAGGGCATTTGTCTTTCTCTGCCAGACTTATTTCACTTAGCAGAATACACTCTAGGTCCCTCTATGTTGTTGCAAATGGTGAGATTTCATTCTTTTTTATGCCTGAGTAATATTTTATTGCATATATGTACCAAATCTTTACCCATTCATCTATTGATGGACACCTTGGTTGCTTCCATATCTTGGCTATTAGAAATAATGTTGCAGTAAACATAGGGGTGCAGTCTTTTTGAATTAGTGATATCCAGAAGTGTAATTGCTGGGTCATGTGGTATTTCTATTTTTAGTATTTTGAGAATCCTTCATACTGCTTTCAGCAGTGGCTACACCAGTTTACATTCCTGCCAACATATATGAAGGTTCCCTTTTCTCCACATTCTCACCAGCACTTGTTATTTCTTGCCTTGATGGTAATAGCCATTCTGACTGGTATGAGGTAGTATCTCATTGTGGTATTTGATGATTACTGAAGTTGAGCATCTTTTCATGTGTCTTTATAACTAAATCTCTACCTAATAGACTCATTAACATACAAAGCAAAACTGGGAAAAACCTGTTAAAAAAAATCAGACAAATTCACAATCATCCTTGAAATTTCTACATAAAATTACTGAGGATACAAAGGTCTTGAATTAAACATCTATCAGTAGGACATAATTGAAATTTATGGAATAATCCACCCAACAAAGGTGAATTTACAGTCCTTTCAAAGAGCACATTCAGCAGGTGGAACATAAAATAAAATTAATGCATAACTGAAAGAATAACAGTTGTTTGGGGTCACCTTCCATCTGATTTCATATTAAATGGAGGCATATTGTGGAAGTGACTCCTTAATGGATACCCAAATTTTAAAGTACATACATAACTAATTAAAGCTGGCAGAAGCAATTTCAGTTTGAAAGCAGGACCTCCTGACCACTTAATATACTAGACAAATATATTAGTATTGACTGCATTACCTGGAAATTTCTATGACTAATTGTTCATTCCTTATCTTGAGGAGAAGAAAACTGTCTCTAATGTGGATGCCTCAGATACATGGCAGTTTTAAGTAAGGAATCTCAAGGGATTTAATGCCATTTTTATCTCAAGTCATCTGTGTGATTATCCCAGAAACCATACTCTCTTTTTCATAAACTGAGTGCCATTTGCTAATTGTGCTTTAACTACTTATTGCATCCTAGTACTTCCTCACTGAAGAATGGTTTTATAGTTACACATCCTCTTGATGATGTGATTTGTAGAATGGATAGTTTCTTTGGTGGATTTCCTAGCACTGACTCCCTGGGTTCTAAGTTACATTAATTTGGGGGAGTTCATTGTGATGGTGTTTATATTTTATTTAGTGGTTTTATCCGTGAAGGTCACAAGATTTTCTTTGCTATTTTCTATGCTATTTGGATATATTGTGATATATCCAAACAATAAAATGGAGCAAACTACTTAAGACACATGTCATTGATGAATCTCAAAACATTGTGCTGACCTACTTTGTACCCAAAAGAGGACATACTATATGAAACCCATGTGTATTTAATTACAGAACAGGTAGAACTAATCCCCAGCAACAGCATATCATGGCCTAAGGTGAAGAAGGCTAAAATGCAAATGGCTACAAGGAAAATTTTGGGAGTGACAGAAATATTCTCTATTTGATTGGGGTGATTATGTGGGGGAGTACATTTGATAAATTTGTCCAACTATGAACTTAAAATAGGTGCTTTTTATTGCACATAAATCATACTGTAATGAAATTAATATGTGAGAAGTAAAGCAAAATATTGCAGTGGGAGAAAAATGGCAGCAGGGAGGCTAGCTGAGATGCGCTGAATATTCTTAGTGAGCAGTGTTGGTTGAGATCATAGAAATGGAGAAAAGGAGACAGATTTAGGTATGTTTTGAAGACAAATGATATGTCGATGATTTGATATGTATATCTAGGGGTGAGGACATCTGATGGACAGTGAGAAATCTAGGAAACCTAACCCCTAAGAGTTTGGCTTAAGAAATTGGATGAAGTAGTTTATTCAAAAAAGTTAAATTGAGGTAAGAGCAGTTTTGATGGTTGGGTCCTTTAGAGAATCAAGAGTTCTGTCTTGGCTGTGTTAATTTTGAGATACTTACTAAAACACGTGGGCAAATATCAAGCAGGGACCTGGGGCTCTAGAGCTTGTGTCAATCTTAGGGTACAGATGTGGAAGTCATAACAAACAGGTTCTATTTAAGGCCATGCGCTTAATAAAATGTCACCTAGAGAAAAAGCATATTTAGGGCACATTAGAGAGCCCGAGACATTTATTGGTTCAGCAGGGGAAAAGGAACTAGCTAGGAGACTGAGATGAAGCAGCTCACAAATGGATGTACTCAGTCCTAAGTACGTGGATCCTAGACATCAACTGATAGGAGAGTTTTACGAAGAAAGGGGAACAACTATGCTAAAAGTCATGGAAAGGTCTGATTAAGATGAGGAATGGACAGTGACCACTGAAGAGTTTTTTTTGTGTGAGCTTGACAAGATTTCTCTCTGGAATAGAGGGGATGGAAACCCCGTTAGAGTGGATTTAGGTCATACGACATGACTCTGAGTTTGTCAGGAAAATTTGCAATGAATTGGGGAGAAATGGAGCATGGTAGGAAGATGATTCAGGTCAAGATTGGTTTTATTTGTTTTGTTTCAAAGAAAATAATAGTGCTTGTCTGTATGCTGGTGGTAATGTTCCACTGAGAATTGAGAAACCATGGACATAGGAAAGGAAGTGTTTGAGGAAAGTCTTTGAGAGGATGAGAACCTCTGAATGCTTGTCAGTCTCTGTTAAAGAACTGACTATAGGCACTCGACCTTTCATTAGTGACTGGTGTGCAATTTTGTGACATCTCACAGGCTCCTGTGCTCTGCAGATCACGGGCATGGTGGTTACTGTGGAGGCGGAATTCCCAAGGACTGTATTCATTTGAACAGAAGACCCTGCCACCAAGTTCTCAGGTGGGGGAGGAATTAGTATTTAATACCGTATTTCATTTTGGGAAATAAATTCTCCTAGCATCTTTGTTCTCTTTGTCTTAACACTCAATTTAGAACTGCAAATGAAAACTGAGCTTAATAAGATTTGGGTAAAGTTAAGATTTGGTTCCCAGTATCTGAATCCTTTTTGGTTTGGCATACATGATTTTTCAAGTTTATCTGTCAAGAAGGTCTTGCCTTCATTAGGCAACTACAATACAATTAAAAGAATGCGTTTTCTAAAGGTTATACTATTTGAGATTGTCTTTACTGGAGGAAGAATACGTGTAAACAATTTTATCCTGATGAAAAGGAAATAGTTTGATGTGAGCCACTAATAAACTGTGGACACAAAAGACAGAACCTGAGAATTTGGTGGCAGGGTCTTCTGTTCAAAAGAATACAGTCCTTGAAAAGTTTGCCTCCACAGTACCCGCCATTCCTGTGATCTTTCCTCAAGTCACTAATGAAAGGTCAAATTTCTATAGTCAGTTTTTTAACAGCCACTCATGACTATTCAGAGCTAATGACACTCTTCATCCAATGTGAGTGGAGCCAGTGAAATATTTACAAGTCATAGTAAGAAAGGAGGAAAAAGGCTGGACTCTGAAATACCCAGAAGCAAAGGATGTCGTACAAATGAGAAGAAAACTTGAGAATGTGGAAGGCTGATGTCAGGTTTCAGGAAAAAAGGAGAAAAGCAAATTATTTTCCCAAATATTGGCATTTAGGATTTAGTTTTTCCACTGGGATGACTACTGGATCTGAGAGGATCTCCTACTCAGGCTCATAGATTTGGGGAGTTAGGCTATTCCCTTACTTGTACCTCCTTCAAACATAGGTAACAACACTAAACCAGTTATATCAGTTAGGATCTGTGAGCTCACGTAACTGAATCAACTAAAAGTGGTTCAAAAGAGAAAAATGTGTTATGTCCCATAACAAGAAGTCCTAAGGTAGGCTACATCACACCTGATTAGTTCAGTGGCTACATGATGTCAGGGATCCTGATTACTTTCTCTGGGACTCTTGACTTTCTCCTTTTGGGCACAAAAAGAACACAAGCTCCTAGCGTCAGGGCCTCACATGGTGGTACCTAAAGGCAGGATACAAGCAAGTCCCTATTTTATGTCCCCTTTTTTAATTATGAGGAAAATGATTCCAGAAGCCTCTCCCTAAACTTGCCTCTTTGTCTTGTTTTTCTGTCACATGACCATGTCTCACAAATCGCTTAGGAAAATAGAATTATAACAACTGGCACAGACATTTACTCCTGGGAAAGGGGAAGACCCCTAAAGTCACATGAAAAACTAGCTCTTAAATAAAGCTGGGGTCCTGCCAGCAAAGTAAAAGAAATGCCTCATGAGAGTGCATGCCAAATGATTAGCAGAATGGCTGGTGCACAAAAGCATTTAGTAAATATTAGCTGCTGTTGTCTGATGGGAGCCTCTGTGATGGAAATTCTGTAAATGACACCAGCCTCACACCCCAGGCTGTATACTCTGCCCTCCGTCAAATGGGTCATCAGGTAGTGTAGTGAATGCTTAACTGTAGTTTTAATTTTTTTCCCTTTGGCTCTGAATCCTTTCCCTTGTCATCCTTGTCATCAGCAGCTAAGTCATCCGACTCCAGCCTCTCATCCACTTTCAAAAATCTTGCATAGTGTAGCCAAACTGAACTTCCTTAAGGCACATCTGATCATGTCACCATCTTCCTTCAGAGCCTGTAACAGTTCCTCAATACGTTACCCCTCAAGGGGAACTCTTCTGAATCCTGTCCCTGTAGCCAGTCTGCCAGCCTGGGGAACGGAGCTCTGTGGCTGCCCCATTTTGGGTGTGCAGTCCCCTTGGTGACCTCGGAGTAGGAGGGGAAAAACGGGAGACATGTGGAGTGTCTCCATTGTCTGCTAAGAGCTGCCCAGACCAACAGCGAGGGGCTGAGAAGGGCCGCCTTTCATTCATCCATAAGGGAAGGAGGATGTGTTTTTAGGGGACGTTATTTTGACAGATGCAGAGGTATGCCCCCAAGATTTCCCTTCAAGG
Source organism: Smutsia gigantea (assembly GCA_032199065.1). Lineage (NCBI taxonomy): Eukaryota > Metazoa > Chordata > Mammalia > Pholidota > Manidae > Smutsia > Smutsia gigantea. The sequence continues at coordinate 231,816 of JAVSCE010015690.1, read as the reverse complement.
AAGGACCTGCCGCCCAAATGCAGGGAGTTGGTCTAGCTCAGCAGCTGAGCGCTGCCTTGTCTTCCTGGGCGGCCCACCAGTGGTAACTGAGGCAGCAGTATGAAGACCTGACCCTTTCTGCCTGCAAGGTACACGTCTGAGAGGCAGGGCTCGCTTGCCAGCTCCAGGCCGGGGCCGCCTGGACTTCTTCGGGCTTGCCTCAAGTTTGCTTTCTCTGTCCTACCTGCTTCATTTCTCTCAGTTTTGATCCCTTATGCACATCTTGCACCCCAAACTCTACTTCGGCATCTGCTTCTGGAAATCACGGCCTGAGACAGCTAGTCATTTCTACCAGAAGGTCCATTAACCCTCCACCATCTTTTTTGATTTGATTATTATTTTATTTGACTTTTTTTACTCCAGATACATAGAAAGACTCACAGTCCCCTGAATGCGTCACTGAGATGTTGCAGATAAAATACAATTTACCGAGTATTTATTTGCGAGCTGCTGAGTACTCTCTTTCAGTCTCTCATTCTCTCTAAGGCTGCTGGTGGTCAAATAGATGCTTAGAAGAAAAGCCATCTGCCCAGACTCAGTAGTCACTAAACCAAGGAATTCAGATTCCCCTTATCCCTTTATAACTCTATGACCTCATAGCCTGTGTCCTCTGTGACCATGTGGACAGCCACTGCCAGGAACGGCCTCTCCTCCTTCCCTTTGGGGGGCTCACCGGGACTCGCTCAGCTCAGCCTCAGCGCCTCTAAAGAGCCTCACGCTGTCCCCCTGCCCCTGCCTGGGCTGTCGTCCTGTGTCGCTCCTGCAGCTGGTGCCCCAGTCTTTATCCTATCATGACTATATGACAGGCCTGTTTGTCTCGTGTACCTAATGGCTGGCCAGTATCTGATGCATTCCCATCCTGCCTACTTTTCAAAAGAACTTTGAGTGATTTAGTTTAGCACATAGGTGCTGAATAGTGTTTACTGAATGAGTTTCATAAACATTTTTTTCCCCTCTAGCTGTGCACTGACTGTGCCATCCTAGGGGACTCAGCTGAAGAAGGAAAAAAATAGTACCATTGCTAGAATGTTCAGTGCCAAGGAAACAAACATATGTGAGTCTAAAGGAGTTTGATTTGTTAAAAATTTGTTTCCAGCTCTGGTGTTTGGCTATAACCCATAGCTGACTACACAGTGTAACCCAGCACTGATGACTTGGGGGGAGGGCAGAGATATCTAGTGAAGAACTGTTCTGGCAGAACTATTTTGTTCATTTATTCACAAATCCACATTCAGCTCCTATGACATGTGAGACCCCCTTCAGGAGTAACTATCAGTAAGGTAATCAGATGTATGGGTAGAAGAGGAATTATGACACGTAATCACATTTTGGTTCTCTTTCCTGCCTCCAAATACTACCCCATTATTTTATTTGTCTATTAAGTAGATGAGGGGGAAAAAGTGCGGAGGAAAATCTTCCAGGAGACATGAAGGTGGATGTGGCAGGAGGATGGGGTATAAATATTGGTATGTTGATTTTTTTGTGGTTATTCTGTATGTTTCTGTGTAAGACAGTAAATTTCTGACCTGTGAGGTGGTGACTGAACACATCATGAGTTCAAATAATTACCATCTGCAAAAGGAAGAGTTGAGTGATTTGCAAACTGGGGAGAAAATAATCAGAAAAGAATGCAAACTACAGGGGTATCACATTTTATTTCATAATTGTGTCCTTGTGCAAGTTACTCTTGAAAGGTGAACTGAGATGAAAACATAAGGGAACAGTATTTTAAAGTTATGATTGGATGGCAGGATGAAATACTGCCTGATTAGAAGTATGTCAGGTTTAGGAGGGTAGAAAGGAATAGGTATTAGTAAAAAAAAAAACAAACCCTGAAAAGTATCGATTAGAAGGAACAAATATACACAAGACTAAATATGGTACAGGGCTTAATATTCTATTAGAAGGCACTGATAATAAAATACTGAAATTTGTAGAATGTCACTTAATTTTTTCTAGGAGGGATCTTCCCAGTTTCTGCGACCGGGAATCTAAGTGTTGGTGCCCCTGCAGCAGAGCACCCGCAGGGCCCGGACTTGATGCTGCCACCACCGTCCTTCCCGACTGATGAGGGCCTCGCTGCTCAGCGCCTCTGATGTTCATGGATGTTTAAACATAGTCTCTCCCTGTAAACAGCAAAAACCTTCGAAATTTTATTAAATTACATTTTAAGGTAATAAATTCATTCTGGTGTCCTTTCCATGCATGCATTTGGGCTTTCTAAATTAGGGGTTGATTACATTCATTAAATCCTGTTGCCTCCTGCCTGCTCTGCCAGGTCTCGTTCTTTGAAGGCACAGGGCTGTGGGCCTTATCTTCACAGCAGCTCCTTCAGTAGATCCCTCATGTCTTCTGCTGGTTTATTTTGGAAACTTCATCATATAAAATGACTTAGTCCATCATCTCCTTTTATCCAGCAGGGCAGAAGCACATTCTGTCATTCTGTCAAGGGATTCTCCTTTTCCTGAGGTGTACTTAGTGTCTACTGACAATAATCATTCTTCTTCTCAACAGATAGAGATAAAGAAGGAAAAAAACAACATGAGAAGGATTCTTCACTGCTTTTTTTAAAGAACAAATGACATTTGCACCTTATACAATCAAAGCAGCTTCTGCTTCTGAAAGTAAGTTTCTCCAACTGGATGAATAACTGATACTGATTAACTACGATTGTAGTAGAGCATCGTTTGTTAGCTGAGGGTCTTGGAAAATTTATCAGCTAATAGCATTAAGCCATACAGAGAATTTGGAAGGCCTTACATTCTTCCATGATAAAAGTGTTCATGACATAAATACCTTTCTCTGGTCAAGGAATACATATTAATGGAGAAATATTTAACTCTCAATAATTAGTAACTTAAAAAAATACTACAAGAAATAAAAATCCATTAATACTCTTAAAAAAATCTATACTGCTATTTGTTTTCAGAAAGCAATACTATTTGGATAACAAATTAAAATTATGCAAATGGAAACAAGCAATCTATAAAAGATCTGTGTTGGGAGATTAGAATATCCTTCATGGAACAGTACTTTATTAAAAACCAGAAAAATCCTTTACTAGTGGTTGCATCTGAAAGGCTGCCATTAATCTATGACAGTTTTGCCAATGAGAGCATCATCTTGCAGGTGGGGAGTTCATTTACTTAGTTGAATGAAAAGGAAGCATTTTCTAACTCTTTTATTCCACTCCCTATTGCTATGTGCTTTGCATAAAACAACTTTCCTTATTTTTCATAGAAAACACAATGTCTATGCAACTTAAAATACAAATATAGACATATTTGTATTTTATTGATTTCATTGTAATTATTGTTAAATGCAGAAATATAAAGACATGATATTAGAACCTACTTTGTTCTGAACAGTAATGAATAAATATGTACTATAAGTGGGTGTGACCAGGAGAATTCCATATTGTGGCAAGGTGGGCAAGGTGAATGTTAAAAATAAAATTCACTTAATTGTAGGTGCCTGTAGAAGTCAGCACAAGTAAATGTCAAAGTAAGACCACATTACCCAGCTGTGACAGCCTTTTCACAGCATTTTTAGACATTCTTTATATTTTTAAGAACGCAAACCACCAGTTGCCCCTTGTTCCTTCTTGAACTTTCTCTTTTCCATTTGTCCTTCAGTCTTTGTACTTTTCTCCCACCCATCTTTTCTTCCAAATCTCTTTTCTTCAAACTAGTGTCCAGCACATTCTGTGAGTTCAGCCAGCCACTGAATCTGAGCTATACAGAGATGAATAGTCAGCTGATTAGTGCCTGCAGGGCCTTTATTTTTACCTCTCCTTCCATTTTTGACTGACATGTGCTTTACCACCTATCACAGTAGGGCCTCAAACTATTGAAATTTCCTGTATCTTTCTCCTTTCCAATTAAAAAATAACTCCTTTCTTGTCCCACTGAATTATATCAGAATATCTTCCACTAATGTGCAAGGGATGCTAATGGAATATCCTTCACAGACAGGTTTTCAAAATCCTGAGTTATGTGTTTTCCCTTAAAGGAAGTAACAACCTCTAAAAATTGTGGGCTTCTAGGTAAGACAATAAAGGATATTTTGGAGGATTTGAATCTTGAGAAAAGGATTTGTGGAAGTTGTTTATAACTGAGCTCAGGAAAGAAGAGTTTGCAATGCAGTTGGTCCTCTGGTCTGTTCCCAGCTTGGCCATTTATGTGAAGCTGAGACTCTTGGTTTCTTCTGAATTCAGTAATGGGAATTAAGTAAGCTGCAGTTTGTGTGGTGTTACAAGTCAACAAGTCTATATTACAATTTTTAAGCTAATCATATCCTAAACACCTTTCTTCTGTGCTGCTCTTAAGTCTCATTAATTAGGAGTTGGATCCTTAGCAAATATTATTGTTTCTAGATGTCGGTGCTTATTTTTTGCTGGTATGTATGGTTAAGAGGCAGTGCGGTGTGCTTGAACTGGCCGGTTCTACCCTCAGACCTGATTGTGAGCATTTCTTCCCAAATTCACACTTCGGTGTGTGGGGTAAAATTGCACTATTTCCAGAATCTCTCGCCTGACCTTAGTTCATTTACATATACCGTCGCTTCCTGCAGCCTCTGAGCAAGGGGTGGAGAGAAGCTGTTCTCTCCTCCCCTCTGTTGCGAATTGGTCTGGTACGTGTCAGGTGAGGGGGATCGGCTGGTGGAGTTTCTCCTGGGACAGGTGGGTAGAGAGGTGGGTGCGGGATGGGAGGGGAGAGGCAGGGACCTAGACCAGCAGCGAGAGGGGACATACCACTTCCCCGTGGAGCTACACAGTGTCATCAAATTGATAGCTGAAATCAGCCATAGTGGGAAAACTGTGAATTTGGGAAAATGCTGTACAAACAGTACAAAATAAGGCTTTGTTCTCCAGGAGGAAAAAAATTAAACCTTTACTAGTATACCAGTGCTGAAAGGAGCCCAGGTAGAGATTGAGATAAAAATCTCTTTCTTCCTTTCCCAAATAACGGAACAGGATACTCCAAGTCCCAAGTTCGCATTTTCTGGCTGTGCCCTTCCGCTAGAAGGGGTCATACCTTCGAATCCTCTCCCAACTCCAAGTCTACCTTCTTAACCAAGGTGGCCTTAGTCGTCTCTCCTGCCACTTATTTCAGTGGAGTTGATTTCAGTTTCTCTCTGATGGCAAAAGTCTTGATCCCTATTGTAAGTCTCGAGTGAAGTCTTCCTTGCCTGTGTGACCCCATCAGAGCAATTTTCCTTTGCCATTTTCCTGCTTACAACTTTTTTTTTCAATATCAGTCTGTAATCACCCTTATTAAAGCGTGTACTTCAAATACCACTCCTAACAGGCGGTGGCTCTGAGTTGTCAAACTTGAACATATATTAGATACTCTGCCCTATTTTGTCTAGAAAAAAGGCAGGCTGTCTGATATTCAGAAAGAATCTCCTGGTTAATTTTATTGGCATCATTTGAAATGTACCTAGTCAGTGGATTTATTTTTAAATATAAAAGCACTAGTTTCAAAGTACAGATTGAGAATATAAAGTTGTTCCCTTTTGCTTGTCCAAACTGTCACCTGGTTCTGCAGGTCTTCTCACACAGCTGTGCTTAATGAGAGGCAACCAGCTGTACTGATTCAGCAGCTTCTCTGGGGTTGTGAATTCAGAGCCTTGCCCATAATTAGCATAAGCAACCGGCGCATTCCTGGTTGGCAGGCACTCCTGCGCCAGCACATCACCCACCCTCCAGGGAGGCGAAACACAGACCTGCCTAGGAGTTCTTCTGCATATTTCAGCTCTGTGCTTGCTGCCCTACCCAGAGCTTTAAAATGCAAATCTTTCCTTTAATGATTGAGGATCTCTATCTGCTTCTCCCTCTCATTAAATTACCCCTCCACCCTCACTCCGAGATGGGGCTGATTCTTGCAGACCATTTTCCAGGAACTTTAATAAGAACTGCAAAGCTTCCATGTCCTCTCCCTGCCCCCTCCTTCTTATTCTCTGTGGAGGGTCTCAGGATGACTGCTGGGCTTTAATGTGCCCTTCCCCTCGGTATTTCACTAGGTAGGTTTCAATCTCATAATGGTACTGGGAATAGCAATTTCTTAGAATACGTGTTCCTTCCCCACCTGCCTTTAAAGGGAACTGTAGACTTAGTGCCCTTCAGGTGTGGCTATAATGATCCCCAGGTGATCTAAGATTTCAATTACTCAGCCTCCTGTGGGTGGGGGCCAGGACCCACCATTCTCAGGGACCCAGAAGTTCTTATTTTTTATTTCCTCTCCACTTTGACTCTTTACTGCCTTTCCCTGCTCCTTGCTCCAATTATCAAATCAAGAATCTTTGGCTGTCATGGCAGGGGACAGAGACTTAGAAGTTTTGCTCCTACTCTATCTTCCAAATCTATTCATACTGTGCATTTTGCCTTTAGAATCTCAAATGGCCTTTTTCCCCCACAGTTTAGGTGTGTGCATGGGGAAAGGCCATGGGCTTACCCCCCCCTCAAAAAAAAAAAAAAGGCTAAGAGAAGGGTACATTAGTTGGTGTTTCAAAATATTCTGCCACCGTATGTATGTTGACATAAATACTTTGTCTCTACTGGGGAGTGTGCTTTGGTATAGATTTTGTCCTTTATTATCTTTAAGCAGAAGCCTACTTAAAAGATGTGAGAGCCCATGCTTTACTTGTTCATTTTCCTTAACTCTGAACAGAAGGGAAGTTGATTTGGGTAGACATCACACATAATAAACACAGAACTCACTCTCTACTCAGAGATGAATTCTGTTTAAAATAAATATTTTTATCAAAACATAATGTTGTACACTTGACGTATCTTACATTTTTATTAATCAGTCGTACCTCAGTGATGCTGAAAAACAAAAAATTTTTCAAGAGCACTTTTGTTTGGTGAATGTAAATTATAATTTAAATCTGGGGGAGTCACTGTTAAGCGTTGTTTGAAATGCGTTGTTTGAAATGCAAGCAGGGGTTAAGCATTTCATATAGTTCACAAATGCAGATAGGATAATACTACAAAGCCACAATTGTCTTTTATAGTATATAAATACTTTTCTACCCAAAATACTATATATTTTGTCTGTTGAAGAAGACCTTCTATGTTAAAGTTCTCTTTGTGAACTGAGATACTGCCCTGTCACTATCTATATAATTTACTATTATACTAGTCATTTACTATTTATTAAGCTAGTTAACTGTCACAATTATGCAAGTTAAGAGAATCTTTCCATAGTACAAATTACAAGTGCTTTAACAAGGGAGAAACTATAAAACTTTTGCATTGCTCTGGTCCGTGGTCCATTTTTGTTCAGAAATTATGAATACAAGGTTTCTATTAAAAAATTAAGACCTACAAAGCTTTATAGGAAGTTGGAGAGGAAACCTCCTCGTCCCTTCATTTCTTTGTGTCCTGAAATTTGTGCTCAGTGCAATGAAAATAATCAGAATGAAATTCAGCTGGGAGGAAGTCGTCTCAGACTCTGGCAGGGTTCCACTATCTTCCCCATCATCATCCCTCATTTTCTTCAGAATACTGTAAATTTACAGACCTGCTAGTAGAATCTATGCCAAATAGTTTTACTGGGAAAGAGATTTTAAGGTGGACTGAAAGTATATTCTTTTGATCCCTTCATATTGTGATTGATTTACTCTAATCTGGATAAACTAAAACACCTGAAGACCTTAAGAAATTGCATGAGATTTCATTTCAGAGAAAGTTCTTCTCATATGTAAAACCACCATGCAATTAAGCAACAAAGAGTTTTAACTCAGTACTCTGGAAGCTGAGAAAAGGTTATAGTTTGCTTTCACACAATTTTCAACCTTTTTATGGCTTCTCTTAAATCTCACTCAAGGCAAGCTTCTGTTTTGCTAATAGGCATTCCCGTGATTTATGGCACTGACCTCAGATTTCTTCAAATAATATTTGTTGGTGCAAATAAGATTGGTTTTTCTTATGTTTTTTACCCCACATTTGCAGGGACATATCTTGATGCATTTAATTTTGAAAAGTCTTACGGGACACCTCAAAAGAGTCAATCCTTCCTATCCAGAAAAAGTAAACTTAGAAATAGATATCTTTAATGAGTCTGTAAGGTAGGTTTAGTGTAGTTTGGATAAAAATATAGGCCCTTTTGCATATGTGAAATGGCACCTTATGCCTTTGGGAGCCTCTCATAAAGAAGGGTAGTCATCTTCCAGCAAAGGTGGAATGTTGTAATTTAGAGACCAGAGTGACTACTAATGGCAGGTGGTATGGTGTATATTACCATGACACCTTGGACTGCAAAAAGAAAGATGTTTCTGATATAATTTTCAGATCAAAGATATACAAGCAGCCATTCTAATTTGAATAACTTCATAGCCTGTTTCTTGATGACCTATAGCAGAAATTTATTTATTTTGCAATGACTGACAGTTCTCCTGATCTACCAACAGTATGGCTACCTGCTGATTAATAAAAACATGCCACATACTGTGAGGTTAAGTTACTTGGGTCAGTTACTGAACTTCTCTTCATCTCAATTTGCTCATCCATTAAATGTGCGTAAGGCTTGGCTCAGTAAGCATGTAATTATCACCTGGTCAATAATTGAATGACCATCTACCTTATTAAAGGTAGGTGTTGAAAAGATGAAATAAGATAAAAATGATGTCAAGTAAGTAACGATTTAATCATGTGTTTGGCATATATTCAGCATTAACCATTTTAGCTTCTTTCTCCCTTTCTCACAAGGTGTTCTCACACTGATTATCTTAGTTAGCCCAGACAGTCTTAAGTTATTTATTTAAGATATATATTACCTCTGTTTACAAATGAGAAACACTGAGATTCAGAGTTTACTGGCTTTCTAGTGCCCATGTGGCTACAAGTATCTTAGCTTGGAGTCCATCTTCAAGGTTCTGTTTCAGGGCCGAACTCCCAGCCCTCCCGCTACTGTGGGTATGTTCCACCTTTGGGATCCAGTGTTCTAAAATATAAATTAAGTGAGTTGAAGTTCTAGGGCACAGTCTCAACTAATTTACGGCCACAATCAACCACAAAATCTCAGTAGAATATAGTAATATTTTACCTAGTTCATCCATCTGCTGGTCATCTGAGGATCTGCTGTAGGCTGGGTGCTTCTGTGAATGGCTTGGCTCCACACGTCTCTAATCCTCCTCGGCAGCAGGCATATTCTCACGCTGTAGCAGAGGAGAATAGGGCAAATGTTCTTCCTGTTAACATTTGATTAACCAAAGCAAATCATGTGGTAAACCCATAAGCAAAAGGTGGTGAAATACCTTTGGTATCTTTGGTGGGAGGAGGGACTGTGAAATCATATGTAAAGGTTGTGGATAAGGGGAGAGTAAGATTGGGGACGTTAATGCAAGGTACTTAAAGTGTTGAGATTTCTCTTAACTCTAGCATGTAATGATTTTTTTCAATTTTCATTTGGTTGGCAGAGTGTCTTTTCATCATTTTCTTTCTTAATGTTTTTCAAATTGTCTACAGCAAACAGTACTTCCCTGGAAGGCAGAAAACTCGGGTCAGTTTGCCATTCTGTGTTTTGTTTTGTTTTTGTATTTAGTTGTGCTGCTCCATGAACACAGTGTTCCAGAAGGTGATACTAAAGGGCAGTCTTGCATGAGGTACTGCATCCTCTTCATTGTAAATACGGTTTCCAGGCTCACACAGACACATGTCATTTGTTTAAACAGAAAAGAAGGGAAGAATTAGTCCTTTTTAGATGTAGAATATAGGGACTTTGGTCTAAAAAGAATGTAAGGAAAGAGTTTATGAGGGTGAGAAAGGAGATGTGGGGGAATGAGCAGGGTCATTTCTGTCGAGGGGCTGTAAACTGCTGCTCAGATCTCAGGCCCAACATTCAGCCTCCTTTTCTTTTCACTCAGCAGCTGTCATCAGTCTCCCTGTCTTCTAAAGATTCTTCCCTTCTTTATTTCTGGCTACTGTATCTTTGTGTTTTTATGTTTTTATATTTTCAAAAGTATAGAAACAGGATGTACTCTTTAAAAACTTTAGAGCAATGCAGAAATACATATGGGAGGGTGTGAAAGTTTATTCTTTTTAATGATGTTCTTAGAAATAGTCACTTGTTCTTATTTACTTGTAGGGAACTTCACTGACTATCAACGTAGGGAAACAGGTGAAAAAAAAATATCAGAAAGGGATAAATATTTCAGATTGTGGTGTTGGGACTGATCACTAGCTTGGGCCTGTGCTGTTTATCCCAGCATTCAGACATGTCTGGAAGACTGCTGGTTTAGGGCAGGCACTCGTCTGTTCATGTGGGAGAATGAGGAGATATCTAATAAAGAATTATAAGGGAAAATAATTGAAGCAATAGGTCATCGATACAGAATAAAGTATTACAATTCTGGTAACAGATACTTCACTCAACTTATCATCCTGCCCAGTATGACAAAATCATGTGGTGGAATTGTAGGGGGGAAAGGAGGAACTAAAAGACTTAGGGCTTAAGTCATCAGTGATTTGGTAGATTTTTTGTGAGGGAATTGAACCACAAAGGGAGTCATTGGATTTTATGTAGAAATCATCTGAACTGTTGGGGTTGAGTTTTATTCTCCTTGGTTCTTTTCCCTGCTGCAGCAAAGAATTGAAGGGCAGAGACTATGAAGCAGAATGAAAGTTTCATTTGAACACACTCTAAGGGAGGAGCGGGCCAGAGTCAAGGTAGCCAAAGGCAGGTTTACTTGAATAAAGCAGAGGGGAAGGAAAACCAAAGGAAGGGAAGGAGAGCTCGGTCATCTTCTGCTCGGCATTGGGCACATCCCCTGCCAACTCTTAAGCCAGTGTCACCTGGTGTCCATTGTCCACTTGAATCTGCATGGTATGGGAACTAAGTCCCTACCACCCCAGGATTTGGGGGTGCCACAGAGCACTGGATGGAGTAAGATTATGTTCTGGGAACTTAGCAAAGGCAAAGAAAAGAGATTTTCAGGCCGGCTACTAAGGGGCATGACTGTAGAGCTGCAGGTCCGCCTGGGCCCCCAGGTGATGGGAACTTGCAGGCCCACATTGAGTTCTTAGCAGCCCCGCCCTGCCCGTCTGGAGTAGAGCAGAGAGAGGGACACACTTGAAGAGAGGCAAGTGCGGGCAACCTCAGAGAGGAGGTGTGCTTAAGGATTTAGGGGCTGGGGTTTTTATAGGGCTTTTTGGGTGGGAGTCAGCATAAAGAATGATATATATATACAGGTGATTCATTGTTCCTTTGAGGTTTTGTCTTAAGAATAAGGTTATTTAGGTGACTGTGTTGGCCTGGATCTCAGCATTCTTTGTCCACAAAGGTTTATGCTTTGGAGGTCTGCCTCCTGCCCTGGTTACAAAGTTACTTGATTAAAGGGCTAGAAGAAGAGGAAGAAAACTACACAGGTTAAGTTAAAGAATAAGCTGGTCACTAAATGTCTGATAAAATTCAGTGGCGAAGCGTTTTGTTCCTGGGTAGGTTTTTGATTACCAGTTCAATTTCTTTGCTGGTAGTCGGTCTGTTGAGATTTTCTGTTTCTTTCTGTGTCAGCCTTGGAAGGTTGTATTTTTCTAGAAAGTTGTCCATTCCTTCTAGGTTATCCAATTTGTTAGCATATGATTTTTCATAGTATTCTCTAATAATTCTTTGTATTTCTGTGCTGTCCGTAGTGATTTTTCCTTTCTCATTTCTGGTTCTGTTTATGTGAGTAGACTCTCTTTTTTTTCTTGATAGTCTGGCTAGGGGCTTATCTATTTTGTTTATTTTCTCGAAGAACCAGCTCTTGCTTTCGTTGATCCTTTCTATTGTTTTATTCTTCTCGATTTTATTTATTTCTGCTCTAATCATTATTATGTCCCTCCTTCTACTGACTTTGGGCCTCATTTGTTTTTCTTTTTCTAGTTTCATTAATTTTGAGTTTAGAGTGTTCTTATGGGATTGTTCTTCTGCCCTGAGGTAGGCCTATATTACAGTGTCCTTCCCACTTAGCACAGCTGTTGCTGCATCCCACCGATTTTGTGGTGTTGAATCATTGCCGTGATTTGTCTCCATATATTGCTTGATCTCTGTCCTTATTTGGTTATTGATCCATTGATTATTTAGGAGCGTGTTATTAAGCTCCATGTGGCTTGTGAGTTTCTTTTCACTTCCTTTGTTAGTTTGTTCCTCAGTATTTTATTCTTTTTGATGCAATTGTGAATGGAATTGTCTTATTGATTTCTCTTTGTGCTAGTTCATCATTGCTATATAGGAATACAACAGATTTCTGTGTGTTGATTTTCTATCCTGCAACTTTGCTGAATTCAGTTATTAGTTCTGGTAGTTTTTGGATGGATTCTTCAGGGTTTTCTGTGTACAATATCATGTCATCTGTAAAGAGTGACAGCTTAACTTTTCCCTTACCAATCTGGATGCCTTTTATTTCTTTGTGTTGTCTGATTGCCATGGCTAGGACCTCTAGTACTATGTTGAATAAAAGTGGGGAGATGAGCATCCTGTCTTGCTCCACATCTTAAAGGAAAAGTTTTAGCTTTTTGCTTTTATGTATAATGTTGGCTGTGGGTTTTTTGTATATGGCCCTTATTATGTGGAGGTACTTGGCCTCCATACCCATTTTGTTGAGAGTTTTTAATCATGAATGGATGCTGACTTTTGTCGAATGTTTTTCAGCATCTGTGGAGATGATCATTCAGTTTTGTCCTTTTTGTTGATGTGGTGGATGATGTTGATAGATTTTTAAATATTGTACCATCCTCACATCCCTGGAATAAAACTTGATCATGATGATCTTTTTGATGTATTTTTGAATTTGTTTTGTTAATTTTTTTTTTGAATATTTTTGCATCTATGTTCATCAGGGATATTGGTCTATAATTCTGTTTTTTTTGTGGTGTCTGCCTGGTTTGGTATTAGTGATGCTGGTCTCATAGAATGAGTTTGCAAGTGTTCCCGCCCCTTCTACTTCTTGGGAAACTTCAGGGAGGATCGGTATTAGGTTGTCAGTAAGTGTTTGATAAAATTCAGCAGTGAAACCATCTGGTTTAGGGTTTTGTCTTAGGTAGGTTTTTTATAACCAATTCAACTTCATTGCTGGTAACTGGTCTGTGGAGATTTTCTTTTTCTTCCTGGGTCAGTCTTGTAAGGTTGTATTTTTCTAGAAAGTTGTCCATTATTTCTAGGTTATCCAATTAGTTAGCATATAATTTTTCATAGTATTCTCTCATAATTCTTTGTATTTCGATGGTGTTTGCATTGATTTTTCCTTTCTCATTTCTGATTCTGTTTATGTGTGTAGACTCTTTTTTTCTTGATAAGTCTGGCTAACAGTTTATCTATTTTTTTAATTTTCTCAAAGAACCAGCTCTTGCTTTTGTTGATTCTTTCTATGGTTTTATTCTTCTCTATTTTATTTATTTATGCCCTAATCTTTATTATGTCCTTCCTTCTACTGTCTTTGGGCCTATTTTTTCCTCTTTTTCTTGTTTCATTAATTGTGAATTGAGACTGTTCATATGGGATTGTTCTTCTTTGCTGAGATAGGCCCATATTGCAATATATTTCCCTCTTAGCACTGCCTTTGCTGCATCCCACAGATTTTGCAGTGTTGAGTTATTGTCATTCGTCTTCATATTTTGCTTGATCTCTGTTTTTCTTTGGTCATTGATCCATTGATTATTTAGGAGCATGTTGTTAAGCCTCCATGTTTGTGGGCTTTTTTGTTTTCTTTGCGTAATTTATTTCTAGTTTCATACCTTTGTGGTCTGAGAAGCTGGTTGGTACAATTTCAATCTTTTTTAATTTACTGAGGCTGTTTTTGTGGCCTAGTATATGATCTATTCTTGAAAATGTTCCATGTGCACTTGAGAAGAATGTGTATCCTGCTTTTGGGTGAAGAGTTCTGTAGATGTCTGTTAGGTCCATCTATTCTAATGTGTTATTCAGTGCCTCTGTCTCCTTACTTATTTTCTGTCTGGTTGATCTGTCCGTTAGAGTAAGTGGTGTGTTGAAGTCTCCTAAAATGAATGCAGTGCATTCTGTTTCTCACTTTACGTCTGTTAGTATTTTTTTCAAATATTTGAGTGCATAGATATTTATAATCCTCTTGTTGGACTGACCCCTTTATCATTATGTAATGTCCTTCTTTGTCTCTTGTTACTTTTTTTGTTTTGAAGTCTATTTTGTCTGATACAAGTACTGCAACTCCTGCTTTTTTCTCCCTATTAGTTGCATGAAATATCTTTTTCCATCCCTTCACTTTTAGTCTGTGTATGTTTTGGGTTTAAAGTGAGTCTCTTATACGCCACATACAGACTGGTCTTGTTTTTTTATCCATTCAGTAACTCTGTGTCTTTTGATTGATGCATTCAATCCATTTACATTTATGGTGATTATCAATAGATATGTTCTTTGTTTTTTCTTTTTTAACAATTTATTTTATTTATTTATTTTTATTTTGCTATTATTATATACAATTACATGAGCAACATTATGGTTACTAGACTCCCCCTGTTATCTAGTCCCCACCATATACCCCATTGCAGTCACTGTCCATCAGCGTAGAAGGATGTTATAGAATCACTACTTGTCTTCTCTGTGTTATACTGCCTTCCCTGTATCCCCCACCCCACCCCCACACCTGCTACATTATGTGTGCTAATTGTAATAGCCCTTTTCCCCCTTATCCCTCCCTTCCCACCCATCTTCCCCAGTCCCTTTCCCTTTGGTAACTGTTAGTCCAGTCTTGGGTTCTGTGAGTCTGCTGCTGTTGTGTTCCTTCAGTTTTTTTCTTTGTTCTTATACTCCACATGAGTGAAATCATGTGGTACTTGTCTTTCTCCACCTGGCTTATTTCACTGAGCATAATACCCTCTAGCTCCATCCATGTTTTTGCAAATGGTAGGATTTGTTTTCTTCTTATGGCTGAATAATATTCCATTGTGTATATGTACCACCTCTTCTTTATCCATTCATCTACTGATGGACACTTAGGTTGCTTCCATTTCTTGGCTATTGTAAATAGTGCTGCGATAAACATAGGGGTGCATATGTCTTTTTGAAAGTGGGCTGCTGCATTCTTAGGGTAAATTCCTAGGAGTGGGATTCCTGGGTCAAATGGTATTTCTGTTTTGAGTTTTTTGAGGAAACTCCATACTGCTTTCCACAATGGTTTTACTAATTTTTTAACAATTTCAATAAAATGTTTAAAAAAATATATGTGTATGTACTTAATTAAAACTCCATTCTCATGGGAAACTGAGCAACACAACAAATGTTGTGAATGTATGTCTTCTGTATGAACAGCCAGCTTTTGGCTGGGTTTTTAAATGTTTGTTCCTTTGAAGTTCCAGCTGTGAGTTCCAAGGGTAGTAATAGAGTGTGTACTCAAAGGGATATAAACTCCTCATGTTAATCATCATTTGGGGAATTGGAGTTTCTTAGATAGGAAACTGAAATTCAGAAGGCAGGCCTTATTCCAGTGAAGGAAGGGACTCTAAACTCTTGCTATGGCCCCTTTCCTTTGGTCTAAATGAGTGATTTTCAGTTTGTGGGCTGCAGAAGCTGAAGGGGCCAAGACATTGCCAAGAACTCAAATACACAATCCACCAAGCAGTATCTGTAAAATTAACAAATATTTCATATATAATTACTATTATTTGAAAATACAGATGATTTTTTAAAAATAAAAATTCATTTAAACATAATTTTTACAGTAATAGAATTTGTTCCTTAAATATTTTGTCAAATATTTAAAAGTATGTACACAACGGTATTGTTACTATCATGGGCACTTCATGAATTTGCAGGTAAAAGGTAAATCTGATACTTAAAAATCTTGAAAACTTTTGATGTTGACTTCTAAGTGGGCAATGTCTATAGGTTTCGGGTTGTTGCAAAATGCAAGGTAGGAACTAGTTGGGTTGGGCATTAAATGCTTGAAAGACCATCTAGAAGTAAGCTACTCTTTCATGTTTTCTGTTCTTCTCTGAGCTTTAGGAAAGCTCTATTCTGGAGCAATAGTCTTAAAACTTTAACATGTATAAGAATCCCATGAAGATCTTGTTAAAGCAGTTACCTGGACTCCATCACCAGAGATTGATTAGTAGGTTGGGGTGAGGCCTGAAATTTGCATTCTTAAACAAGCTCACCATTGATGCAAGGGGCTGGTGTGAGAACTGCAGCATGACTTCTAGCTGCTCTCAGCCAAGTCAGACGGACTATTAGGAGGGCAAGCACTACTCCCACCAGGGAGGTTGACAAGTGAGTTCCAAAGAATTGGTAAATATCTGGTGACAAGAATTGTTGATTTGAAATCAAGATGCCCCCTTCCTTTCAGGGGAAACCCCCACCATTGCCAACCTTGGAGGAAATCAGTTGGTTTTAAGTGGGCAAACAGGTTGCTTTTCCTTCAGAGAACAGTATGTATTTTCAGGTTGGGAAGCAATCTAATGCGGTGATGGGTACAGAAGAGACTAAGAACAGGTCTCCCCCAGAATGTGGGCTATTTTGAGCTAAAGGTCATCAAGACCCAGCCGACTCAAGAAGAACTTTACTCTCTCCCTTAAACTCCCTAGAATTTAGATAGGGGGCCTTGCCTAGAAATAGAGCTATTACGAAGAAATAACTTTTCTTTCTTAATGACCTATCTGTATGGCAGGACAGACATCCAATTACAAAACTGCTCTTCATATTGTCCTGTGAATCTCCCCTTCTCCCCTTTGAGGCCCTAGGTCCCTACCCTATTCCTTAGCTCAAGGTGTCACAGAAACCTTAATTATTCTTATAAGGCCTCTGTACATATGCAAGTTTTTTTCCTCTTTGTCTTACATTAATTTATTAAACCAGCCAAAGAACCTAGGAGGGAGAAGGAAAACATTCTCCTGCCCAATAATGCTGACAATCATGGACTACCCTGGGAGATACTAAGCCTTTAATCTAAATGTTTCAGTGACAGAATTTCGGAAACCAGAACAATTAGATTGTATTTCTGGAGTGCACTTTCATCTATTCCAAAATTACACTAAGTAGAAATCCTGGTTTACTGCCTAATTTTCTGTTAATACCATTTCTTCTAGGTCCCACAGTGCTGTTTTATTTTTTAATCAGTGTTTTATTTTACATATGTAAGTACAATTTTTGTTCCAACTATTTCAGTCCTTAGGCAGCTCTGTCCCATAGAACTTCAATGATAGATATGTGTGCTCTGCAGTACATCGGCCACAGGCTACATGTGGCCACTCAGTATTTGAAATGTGGCTAGTACCACTGAGGAGCTGAGGTCTTAATTTGTGTTTAAAGAAAAAAATTATTCATGACACTTGAAGATGATGAGGTGAGGAAGACTTTATTCAAGGAGAAGGGATCGTTGAGAAAGGTACAGGGACGACTGAAATGGGTCTTGCAGTGGGGAAGATTGGGCTCAACTCTGAATACAGGAAAAGTGTGTGGGAACTTACAGCCAGGTGCAGGGTGGAGGGGTCACTGGATAAACAATTACTAAGAGGTGTTAAAAAACAAATTCAACTGAGTAAATTTTAAAGATCTTACTGGTTTTATACAATTCATGAATTGGGCAACATCCAGTCTAGAAGATAAAAGGCAGCTCCGGGTAGCTGTACAAAATGAAAGGCTTTTACAAGCAGGAAGAGGAGCAAGTTAGTTATACTAGGCCAAAAAAATTTTTTTTTTTCTTTGGCTAGTACAAGGTTACTCTAGAGGATGGCAGGGCCTATCAGGTAAGGGCCTAACTAGTGCCGATCCGATAATTCCTGATTGATTTTTTAAGATTCCATTTCTAGAATCTTCCATTAAGTTAATTAAGTCAAGTCTAGGTTTGGTGAGGTGGAGCTTAACAAGTAACACCTCGGCGTGCTGTCTTGTTTTTAGCAGAGGAACCATTAGGGGAATGCTGGCTATATTGACCTAAATGGATTCTTGCTGAAGGCTGGCCAGGGAGATCAGACATCACCTGGGGGGACTGTGGATGTGGAAACTGATTAAATATTAAGGGTGATCAGATATTGAGAGTGGAGGATTCTGGCTAAAATTGGACATGCAGAGAGAAACATGGAAGTCCAAAAGGCAAGGCTAGTTGAAAAACAGCTTGGAGGAACCTAAGTAGAGTTTGATCAAGGAGAGAATCTGTTATTTCACTTAATTTTAATTGAAAAATTTAAATATCAGTATTGGACAGTACAGCAAAAAAATTTCAAGCCTTTCACAGCTCTTATGAAGATAATATAAGCACATGAGTTTACCAACTATGAATTATTTAACTCTTAAGTGAAGCAAGATGATTTCCGTAAGCTGCACATTTGCTTATTAGTAAGAGATGATTTGCTCTTTTTACAGGTAACACCAACTTTTAAGGTGCATAATGTTTACTTAAGCTGTAGTCTCCCTAACTCCAGGACAGTATGCTTCTCCTTTTGCTATAGTGGTTGATTCGGCACAAAACCTACCAGTGTAGAGGATCTGGTTTATATTCAGGAGCTGAGGAATTTGTTTCAAAGTTGGGCATAGGCCGCTAAACTGACCTAGATGAAGTTTAAAATAAAATTCAAATACTTCATTAAAAAAAATTAAAAGAGAAATGGGTCAGCAAGAAGGAAGACGTCTCCTCAGGAGACTTCTCAACCTGCTCCACTCCCAGTAAACTTAATGGTACCCCAGCCTACCTCCTCCCTAGCACCAGTCCCTAGACCAGGCGCCAGCCGCCTCCAGCCCCAGATGCCAGGACCGCAGCCTCTACTGTCGTCCCTTTGGTCCTGCCCCCTGCCCACCTGGCCGCTCTCTGGACCACGCCTCCCCCGAGCCCCGCCCCGCATTCGGCCGACCCGCGTGCCGCGAGCGGGCGCGCTGACGTCCGACGCTCCAGGTACTTTCCCCGCGGCCGGCCGAGACCAGCGTGGGGGCGGGGCGGGGCGTGGAGCGCGCATGCGCCAAAGCGGCAGCGCTCTCCCCGGATCGTGCGGGGCCTGAACCTCTCCGCGGGCGCAGGCTCCGCTCGCGCCAGCTCCCTTTCGCCGCCATGTCTGCCACTATCGAGCGCGAGTTTGAGGAACTGGATGCTCAGAATCGCTGGCAGCAGCTGTACCTGGTGAGTTGCGAGCTCGCGGAGAAGCCGCCGTCCTTCTTCGAGGACCAGGGCTCGCACCGCCGGCTCCCTCCCGCCTCCCCCGCCTCCCGCCCAGGGCGGAAGTGGTGGAGCGCGGGCCGCGTCAGGGCTGCGCGTGCGCTGATCGAGCCGCTCGTCCCTTTTGAAAAAAACTTACTTCAGACAAGGGTGCTCTTCGGGAGCGCAGGCGCACAGTTCTAGAAGGCGGCGTCACAGCGGCGCCTAGTGGCGGGTGTGTACGTGCTCAGCCGACCGGGGGGACCCGGCGGGACCCTCTGGCAATCCGAGGGGCGGCGGGGTTGTGGGGGGGGCGGTGAGTCGCGGCCGCTCGCTCGCCCTGGGCCAGGCTCTGTCCGCCCACACCTTTGTGGCCAGCCAGGTGTTCCATGCCGAAGGCGCAGCCCGCTCTGGTCTCGGTGTTGTGGGTGTCCTTTGGGCCTCGCGAATAGCTGCGCCTAAACCGTAGTGGCGGCGACAGCTCGTGGCGGTCGGCAGCCTTAATTTTCTCATAGCGCAGTGTCTCAGTGTGTGCGTCGTCCTCCACAAAGAGCTTCCAGGAACGGCAATAGCTGTAGTTTTAATAGTTAAAAGAAATAATAGTGACGATCACCTTATTTTCTTTGAGGTATTCTTTATATACAGTAAAATATATATGTATGTAGTTAAGCGAATTTCTTAAATGTATACACCTGTGCAAGCACCACTCAGAATCACCTGTCCATTACCCCCGTGGGTGCAGTCATGCCCCCTCCTGCACCCCATAGCCACCACTGATTTGATTTCTTATCACCAATCTATAATCTTGCCCGTCATCGAAATCGTGTAAATGGAATTATGTGGTTGAACTCTTGTGACTACCTTTTCTAGGTCAACTAGAGAAACTTTTAATTCAAACAGTATTTATTTCTTTCAAAGGATTTAATTGTCTGTTCACCACTGTTTAACTATTAGCATGTGATTCCTAAGACTAAATTGAGTGTTTAGTTAAATGCTGCTGTCCTGCACTATGTGTACAGTAAAACAAAAAAGGTTTTCCTGCAAATCTGGATGATCTTGGGTTTTTCCCCATTCCATTTAATTAGATAACACTAAAAAATGTTTCTTTTGTCATTGTGTTCAGAATGTAACATTTTCTTGAACACATTAGCAGGAAGTATAATACCCTGATTCACATGGGTACAAAGTATGTTAAAATAGGGTACTAACTTTAAAGAACGCTGGTAAGGACTTTACCAATTGTAGAAATTTTTTTTTATTAAGGTATTATTGATATACTCTCTTATGAAGGTTTCACATGAAAAAACAATGTGGTTACTACATTTACCCATATTATCAAGTCCCCAATCCTACCCCAATTCAGTCACTGTCCATCAGTGTAGTAAGATGACACAGATTCACTGTTTGCTTGAGTTTTGCTTCGTTGTTATACTCCACAAATGAGGGAAATCATTGCGCACTTGTCTTTCTCCGCCTGGCTTATTTCACTGAGCATAATATCCTCCAGCTTCATCCATGTTGTTGCAAATGGCAGGATTTGTTTCCTTCTTATGGCTGAATAGTATTCCATTGTTTATATCTACTGCATCTTCTTTATCCATTCATCTGCTGGTGGACACTTAGGTTGCTTCCATATCTTGGCTATTGTAAGAAGTGCTGCAATAAACATAGGGGTGCATATGTCTTTTTGAATCTGAGAAGTTGTATTCTTTGGGTAAATTCCCAAGGAGTGGGATTCCTAGGTCAAATGGTATTTGTATTTTCAGTTTTTTGAGGAACTTCCATATTGCTTTCCACAATGGTTGAACTAGCTTACATTCCCACCAGAGTGTAGGAGGGTTCCTCTTTCCCCGCATCCTCGCCAGCATTTGTTTTTAGTCTTTCGGATGGTGGTCATTCTTACTGGTGTGAAATGATATCTCATTGTGGTTTTAATTTGCATTTCCCTGATGATTAGTGATGTGGAGCCATCTGAATTTCTTCTTTGGAGAACTGTCTCTTCATATCCTCTGCCCATTTTTTAATTGGGTTATTTGCTTTTTGGGTGTTGAGGCGTGTAAGTTCTTTATATATTTTGGATGTTAACCCCTTGTAGGATATGTCATTTACAAATATATTCTTCCATACTGTAGGATCCCTTTTCGTTCTATTGTTACTGTCCTTTGCCGTACAGAAACTTTTTAGTTTGATGTAGTCCCATGAGTTCATTTTTGCTTTTGTTTCCCTTGCTCAAGGAAATGCATTCACGAAGAAGTCGCTCATGCTTATATTCAGGAGATTTTTGCCTATGTTGTTTTCTAAGAGTTTTATGGTTTCATGACTTACATTCAGGTCCTTGATCCATTTCGAGTTTACTTTTGTATATGGGGTTAAACAATAATCCAGTTTCATTCTCTTGCACATAACTGTCCAGTTTTGCCAACACCAGCTGTTGAAGAGGCTGTCATTTCTCCATTGTATGTCCATGGCTCCTTTATCATATATTAATTGGCCATATATGGTTGGGTTTATATCAGGGCTCTCTAGTCTGTTCCATTGGTCTATGGGTCTGTTCTTGTGCCAGTACCAAATTGTCTTGTGTACTGTGACTTTGTAGTAAAGCTTGAAGTAGGGGAGCATAATCCCCCCAGCTTTATTCTTCCTTCTCAGGATTGCTTTGGCTATTCGGTGTCTTTTGTGGTTCCATATGAATTTTAGAATGATTTTCTCTAGTTCGTTGAAAAATGCTGTTGGTATTTTGATAGGAATTGCATTGAATCTGTAGATTGCTTTAGGCAGGACGGCCATTGTGATAATATTAATTCTTCCTATCCATGAGCATGGGATGTGTTTCCATTTATTGGTATCTCCTTTAATTTCTCTCATGAGTGTCTTTTAGTTTTCAGAGTATAGGTTTTTCACTTCCTTGGTTAGGTTTACCCCTAGGTATTATTCTTTTAGATGCAACTTTGATTGGAATTGTTTTCCTGATTTCTCTCTCTGCTAGGTCATTGTTAGTGTTCAGGAATGCCTTGGATTTCTGCGCATTAATTTTGTATCCCGCAACTTTGCTGAATTCAGATATTAGATCTAGTAGTTTTGGAGTCAATTCTTTAGGGTTTTTTATGTACAATATCATGTCATCTGCAAACAGGGACAGTTAACTTCTTCCCTGCCAATCTGGATGCCTTTTATTTCTTTGTGTTGTCTGATTGCCGTGGCTAGGACCTCCAGTACTATGTTGAGTAGAAGTGGGGAGAGTGGGCATCCTTGTCTTGTTCCCGATCTTAAAGGAAAAGCTTTCAGCTTCTCGCTGTTAAATATAATGTTGGTTGTGGGTTTGTCATATATGGCCTTTATTATGTTGAGGTACTTGCCCTCTATACCCATTATGTGGAGAGTTTTTATCATGAATGGATGTTGAATTTTGTCAAATGCTTTTTCAGCATCTATGGAGATGATCATATGGTTTTTGTTCTTCTTTTTGTTGATGTGGTGGATGATGTTGATGGATTTTTGAATGTTGAACCATCCCTGCATCCCTGGAATAAATCCTACTTGATCGATGGATGATCCTTTTGATGTATTTTTTAATTCAGTTTGCTAATATTTTGTTGAGTATTTTTGCATCTATGTTCATCAGGGATATTAGTCTGTAGTTTTCTTTTTTTGGTGAGGTCTTTGCCCGGTTTTGGTATTAGAGTGATGCTGGCCTCATAGAATGAGTTTGGAAGTATTCCCTCTTCTTCTACTCCTTTGAAAACTTTAAGGAGGATGGGTATTAGGTCTTCACTAAATGTTTGATAAAATTCAGCGGTGAAGCCATCTGGTCCAGGCGTTTTGTTCTTAGGTAGATTTTTGATTACCAGTTCAATTTCGTTACTGGTAATTTGTTGTGGTTACCTAAGGTTCGAGGTTAACTTCCTTATTATCTAAGAGTGTAATTTAACTCACTTAATGTGATATAACAAACACAATCTAAAGGTTCTTTTTTTGTTTGTTTTTTTCCTACTCCTTTTTCTTCCTCCTCCATTCTTTATATATTAGGTATCATATTCTGTACTGTTTGTGTATCCCTTGATTGACTTTGGGGACACTTAATTTAATTTTGCATTTTCTTAGTAATTAGCTGTTCTACTTTCTTTACTGTGGTTTTATTACCTCTGGTGACAGCTATTAAACCATAGGAACACTTCCATCTATAGCAGTCCCTCCAAAATACATTGTAGAGATGGTTGTGGGAGGTAAATTCTCTTAGCTTTGGTTTATCTGGGAATTGTTTAATACCTCCTTTAAATTTAAGTGATAATCTTGCCAGATAAAGTAATCTTGGTTCAAGACCTTTTGGCTTCATTGCATTAAATACATCATGCCACTCCCTTCTGGCCTGTAAGGTTTCTGTTCAGAAGTCTGATGATAGCCTGATAGGCTTTCCTTTGTATGTGATCTTATTTCTCTCTTTGGCTGCTTTTAAAAGTCTGTCCTTATCCTTGATCTTTGCCATTTTAATTACTATATGTCTTGATGTGGTCTTCCTTGGGTCCTTCGTGTTGGGAGATCTGTGCACCTCCATGGCCTGAGAGACTGTCTTATTCCCCAGATTGGGGAAGTTTTCAGCAATCACCTCCTCAAAGACACTTTCTATCCCTTTTTCTCTCTCTTCTTCTGGTACCCCTATCATGTGAATATTCCACTTGGATTGGTCGCACAGTTCTCTCAATATTCTTTCATTCTTAGATATCCTTTTTTATCTCTGGGCCTCAGCTTCTTTGTATTCCTCTTCTTTAGTTTCTGTTTCATTTATCGTCTCCTCTATTGTATCCAATCTGCTTTTAATACCGTACAGTGTGCTCTTCAATGATTGGATCTCAACCATAATTCATTCCTGAGTTCTTGAATATCTTTCCGTATCTCCATGAGCATGTTAATGATTTTTATTTTGAACTCCCTTTCAGGGAGAGTCATGAGGTCAATATCATTTAAATCTTTCTCAGGAGTTGTATTAATAATTTTACTCTGGACCAGGTTCCTTTGGCGTTTCATATTTGTGTATGGCGCTCTCTAGTGCCCAGAAGCTCTACTCTCTGGAGCTGCTCAGCCCCTGAAGCAATGTCGGGGATTGCAGGGGAGTGGTATTGGTGCCTCCGGGGAGGAAAGAGCTGTTTCCTGCTTCCTGGCTGCTATGCCTGTCTCCACTGCCTAAACCAGTTGGCCGAGCACACAGGTATAAGCCTCTGTGCTTTGCGTTTTTAGTTGATGTAGACAGAGCTTCCCTCTGGCTGGACTAACGCCAGGGTAGGGTTTCCCAGTTTGGAAGCCCGGTGGGGCTGGCCAGGAGAAAGGCACAGTAGTCTGCCTGTCACAGAAGGGGTTCTTGGAGCTGTGTAGGCAGCCAGGGAGCTGGAGCACCTGAAGATCGTGAATGCTCCCAATCTGCTAGGCAGAGTGCACCTGGACAATTTTGTCTGCCTGTCCTTTCTCCTGAGTAGTAAAGCTCTGTGCAATCCTTGCCCCTTTAGCAGCCCTCTTGCTAAGGGCGTCTTTGTTAGGAAGTCTCTCAGACTGCCCGCCTTTCTTTTGTCCCAGAGCAGCTGGATATGGATCCCTACTTTCCACAGGCAGCTGGGATCTTAGTCTCTCCAGGAATTCTGCCTGTCTTAGCTTTCCAACCCCCTAATTACAAGAGTATCATGCAAGCACCATGAAATGTAGGTTTGTGCTCCCAGAGCAGATCTCCAGAGTTAGGTATTCAGCAGTCCCAGATCTCCACTCCCTCCCTGCTCCATTCGTCTTCCTCAGGCCGGTGAGCTGGGGTCGGGGAAGTGCTTGGATCCCGCAGGACCACAGCTTTAGTACGTTACCCTTTTTCGTGAGGTCAGCTCTTATCCCCAGATGTATGCAGTTTGTTGCCGTCCTCTTTCCTGTTGCTCTTTCAAGAGTAGTTGTATTAGTTATATTTTCATATTATATGCGGTTTTAGGAGGAATCCTGTGTCTCACCTCTCACGCCACCATCTTTAATCCCTCATTACTTTCCAATTATAGAAAATTTTAAATGCAAATTTTAGTAGGAATCTTATGTGAAAGCCTGTGAGCTGTGTCGTCTCCAGTTCTATTTAAGAAGAGGCTATTGTCTCCAAGTTGCTAGTGATATTTCAAAATGGATTTGAAAAAGAAAGGTGAATGCTACAGCTTAATTCAGCTTAACGTTTTGGTTAAGCAGGGTTTTCTTTTGTTTTTTGGTATCACTAATGTTCTTGAAAATTCAGTGAAAACTGTAGTCCCCCCCTCACCAGAAGAATGCACCAAGACATCCACTGAAAATGTCACATTCAGTTTCAAAGAGTTCAGGAAACCCTTCCATGTATTTGTGCCTTAGAATCCTTTAGTTTAGAGGGTGGTAGGTGCTCTTTAATATTTTTCACTAATGGATTAGCAAGAGCATTTCGTTGGTCAGGAGAAACCATGCAATATGCACTGGTGTTACAGTAAAAGTAGATCACAAACAAAGAAAATCATGAAAACAAGTCTAGGAAGAGTTTAGACATTTTCCTTAGACTCTGGAGTGTCCATTCAGCAATTCTACAAATAGGTGTTGAGGGTCACCGGTAGGCCCGCCCCTGCTCTGGGCCTTGGAGATTGAGCAGAGAATGCCACTTATAAAGTTCGTACTCTTGAGCTCATGTTCTGGACTTGTGCTCTTTAGGGCCTCCTTGCAATTCCAAATTTTCATTCATTCACTCGTAACACACCTATTACATGCCTGTGTTAGACTTGGTATAACTAAAAGCTAGACTTGCTTAGAGGGATGAGAACTTTTACTTAAACACCTTATTATTGAAAGTCTTGCAGGAAAAATGAATTTATTATTTTGAGGCTGAAATTGTCCATTTAATGCTCTTTAAACAGTTTTATAACATAACTTTTGACAATAGCAGGTTTCTTGGGAATGAATTGTTGGAGTAGAACAGACCTGCTTTCAAGGATCCAGCCTATTGGAGAGTGGTAAATAGAGAAGCAGGTGAAGACAAAAGTAGTAAATGTGATAGCTGGTGTTAAGCGCAGCGTGCTGTATCCCCCTATATGGGTGCACCTGGGAGTTCTGGTGAAGCTTCCTGGAGGAAGGAGGGCCTTACCTAAGTCTTGAAGGACACGTTGTCCAGGTGAAGAGAATAAGGGAAGGAGAGAATTAGTGTTCCAGAGAAGGAAAGATATGCGTAAAGGCACAGAACATAGAATACAAGAGAACTTCCAACAGGTTAGCTGTTGAGTGTGGTGTGAAATTGAGTTGCTGGAGAGATGGAGACACAAGGCCGAGAGTAAGAGTCTAGGAGACCCTTGTAAATCAGACTTAGAGATTTGAGCTAGTGGATAGGACTCACCAAGGAACTTTAAGCCTGGAAGTATTATGATTATATATATTTTAGCAAGATCATCCTACCATTGGTTTGGATGGGCTAACTCTGGCAGGTAGCACAGGGAAGTAAACCTGTTGAAGTAAACTTTAATTTTTTTTTGTCAAAAAAAATTTTTAATTGAAATATAATTGACATATTTGTAAGTTTAAGGCCTACAATGTGTTGATTGGATACATTTATATATTGCAATATGATTACCATTGTAGTGTTAGCTAACACCCCTATCATATCACATAATTATTATTTCTTTTTTGTGGTGGGAAAATTAAGATATAGTCTCTTAGCAACTTTAAAGTTTATAATACGGTATCATTGTCTATAATTACTGTGCTGTGCATCAGGTTTCTAGATCTTATTTATCTACTCATTGCAAATTTGTACCCAAATTTGTAAATCTCACCAAGTCCCCCATCCCTCAGCCCCTGGTAACCACCATTCTACCTTGTTTTGTTTTTTGTTCTTTTTAATTAAATTGCTATTGATATAAAATCTTATGAAAGTTTCACATGGGCAACATTGTTAAACCTGAATATTTTGTTGAGCTCCTGAACTAGGATGTGACAGGAGGAAAGAAGGGGAGGTGTGGTAAGGAGATACATTTGTTTGGTTTTGAAACTGTTCAGTTCAATTTGAGATACCTGGTGTAGACCCTGAAATGGAAATAGTTGAATATATAAATTTGGAGTTCAGGAGAGGTCTGAGCTGTAAGTATGATATTGGAAATCATGAGCATATAAGTGATATTTGAGGGCCTCAATGAGGATGATTATGAGGTCATCCTGGGAAAATATAGAGGGTTTGGAAATGTCAAAGGCAAGAATGGAATCTTGACAGCAGCATTTAAGGGTGTAGATAGAGAAAGAGCTTGCAAAAAAGATCAGAGAGAAAGAGCCATAGAAGTGAGGAGAGAATCATGGGGTGGGAGGGAGTTGCTGGTCAGCAGGCCCACATGCTGAGATGGGACAAATAAGTCAAAACTGAAGGGCTCCATTGAATAACAACTGAAAGATCAACAGATACCTTGAAGAGAGCAGTTTCAGTGGAGTGCAGAAGTCAGATGCTGGGCATTGAGAAGAGGGTAGGAAGTACAAAGGAGCAAGTGGGGATGACAACAAACCCAACGTGGTTGGTTGGAGTGGGGAAAGATAACTGAAATGAAGGATGATTGTGTGACTTCTCTACTTAAAACTTTGAAAGGTTTCCCATTGTTAAAATTGTAAAATTCAAACCCTTCCTGTGGATCACAAGACCACATGTCCTGCCTCCCCATATGATATTTTTCCCTCATTTGCACTAAGTTCTATTCTTTGAAATGTGGGTGTCCATTTCTCTCCCTAGGGCCTTTATAAATGTAGTTCTCTCTGCCTTAGCACAACTTCTCTCCCTTTTCTTTCCCCTGCTGCATAATTGCCTCCTGCTCATCCCTAAAGTCTCACATCTCTAGGGGGGCCTTCCTGACCCTCCCATGCAGGGGTATGATCCTGTTACCTACTTCTGTAGCATCCCTTGACATCCCCTTTCATAGCAATGCATTGGATGTGATGCAGCAGCAGATTATTTGGGGAACACAGTTTGCATTAAGCAAATCAGTATGGCTTCAGTAGGGAAAAAGTGTGTAAGTGGTCTTTCTGCTTTCTATTTCACAACAGTGGGTGATATTTATGATAATGTTGAGAGGAGTTGTGCTCTTTTGGCAATGCTAATTTGAATAGGAAAAGAAAGGCTTTACTCTTGTGCAAAACCTTGGTATAACTAAAAGCTGGACTTGCTTAGAGGGATGAGAACTTTTACTTAAACACCTTATTATTGAAAGTCTTGCAGGAAAAATGAATTTATTATTTTGAGGCTGAAATTGTCTGTCCCCTTAGTCCATTTAATGCTCTTTAAACAGTTTTATAACATAACTTTTGACAATAGGAGGTTTCTTGGGAATGAATTGTTGGAGCAGAACAGACTATTTGAGTTTGTGTTCTTCATTACCTCAAGAGTTTTAACAACGCAGGGCTCATCTTGTGTAGAATCAGGCACCTAGTAGGCGCTTGATGAATATTTGCTGAATAATGACTTCTTACCAGAGAAGGGTGACTTGATGTGCTTACATAATTGGGGAGATAAGCCTAAAGAGAGAGGCTGGAGGTTGAAGAGATGGAAGGGATGATGATTGGAGCCAGAAACCTTAGAAGGCCTAAAGAGAAAGGCTGGAGGTTGAAGAGATGGAAGGGATGATGATTGGAGCCCGAAACCTTAGAAGGCAGGAGCTGATGAGATCAGGAGCATGCTGGTGGCAGAACTGACCTTGAAAGGGCAGAAGTGAGGTTGCTGGAAAAGTCTAATTTGGTCTGACTGACAAACTAATAACAATGTAGTCTGAGGTTAATTCTGGCTTTTTGAGAAATGTTCATGATGACTTTCTTTGCCTTTAGTCAATGCTGACTGCTGTCTGAATCAGGCTGGGGCATGAGGAGGACAGAGAAAAGGAGTGGAGTTTGTGAGCTTGTTGAGGAAGGGAGTAAAACTCCAGGGAAGTAGCAAAGCCAAGTCATAGAATAATGTTTCTAGTAAGTGATAGCTCAGGAAGAATTTGGTTGATTAATCAGAATTTAGGAACCATGGAACTCTTAACTGACTAGTTAAGATTAATAAAGATTATTCTTTATTAGAAATTCATAGTTCAAATATTGCCAGAGTAAGCAGTTTTTACCAGTTGTGTGTCAGCTAATTTTTAGAAAATATATCAGGAGAACTTTATTCTTCTAGTACTTCCTTACAGTGGGCAGCCATAGGCAGGATAAATGAAAGTTTCTTACTCTAAAACACTTTGCTTGCAGTGTCTACTACACATTCTCCTACTACTGTTTAATCTTATTGCTAGTGCTTGTACATGGTTGCAGAGGCTTTTGCTGTATCAAAATCCTTGAATTTCTTTAAAATAGCCTTCTTTCTTGCACCATGGAGTCTTTGCACAAATTGGATATACTTCTTGTTCACCTTAATCCATCTGGGAAACACCTTCAAGACTATAGTCTCCTTAGGCGAAGTTATATGTTCCTTCTTTGATTCCTAAGCCGTCTATATTTTATTAGAGTATGAATCACATTGTTGTATAACTGTCTACTTGTCTATTTAGTTCTTTGAGAGTTCCCTCGTTTTGCTTTGTCTCCCCACCAATCTGCCTGTAAGCCTGAGAGACATGTTAGGTGCCCAGAAGTTATTCACTGAACTAAAGAATACTGCTCCTCTTTTAAAATGTCAGCATATTAGTTTATTCAAACCCCCCATTCATGGCTGAGGAGACCCCCATCCAGCATGAGGTTGTGACTTATGTAAGGTTACCATATCCATTAGTGACACAATTGGGACCCAAATCTAGTCATTGTAATTCTCATCTCAGTGTTGTCCTAATTTGCCTGTGTGACCACCTATGTTGCTTTCTTCTTATGATCTACCTTATATAATGGCACTGAGAGAATCATTTAAATTTTTGATGGCCAGGAGGGAGTGGAATGTGTTATAGTAGGGTCATTTTAGGATGAAGGCCTTTAAAACACTATCTGGGATCCATAGATTAGACTGGAAGGGGATTTTCAAGTCCCCTGAAGCTGTATGCCAAATTGTATGTATGTATGTGTGACCCTGGATATTTAGTTTGTAGGTGATTTTCAGATTCTTAAATGGATCTCTGTGACTTCTCAAAAAATAAAGCCAATGGCTTTAAGGGAAAGCAGTCATGGGAATGGTGCCCCAGTAGAGTGTAACTAGAAATCATACTGTTTGCCTTTAACATAGGTTCTGTTGGTTACTGATAACTATCATTATGGAAATCCAGAGAGTTGCATTTTCTAACTTGCCTTTTGTTTAATTTCTTGATTTTAGCCAGAATCCCCAACAACCCTTTTTGGCTTCTCCCAGATCATTATTATCCACAGAATTCCATATTCCTAGCTGGACAACTGTTAAAGCTCTTTCAGTCTCCTGCCCTTCTGTCTCCCTGTCTGATCTCTTTGTTCTCTTACTCTGTTAACTCTCTTCGAGAGTATGGACAGATAACATATAGGAAAGCAAAATTAAAATTAACATAAGCATACCCTTCACGCTTTCAAATAAGCATACATATTATTTGCCCCCCTGGAAATTCTTAATTTGGATTCTCTATATTGTTAGCTCCACTTAAATGCTTCATTAAAGTTCTTATTTCTTGTTGGTAAGTTATTAGGGACAGAACACATTTAAACCAATTAGCCAATTAGAACTTTTATAATACCCTCCATTACTTTAGAACTTTTATAATACCTTCCATTACCTTGAATAATAGTGATTAGCCATATACTAAGTCAGTTTAGTATATAAAATTTAAAACATCGCAGCTGATGTCTAAGGTAGAGATAACAGTTCTGCAGGCCTATTTTAAAGAATATAAACAATGACTTTACTGTTCTGAGTGGAGTAACTTCTTTGGAATGATGATCTACCTTTCCTTGCTATTGTCTGAAATAGCTATTAAAAATGCATGTAGTGCTATTGTTGCTGGGGGAGGAGAGGGTTCCGTGCCTGGGGCAAGTTTACTATGAATTTGGTGAGACTGAATAAAGGCAGGGGCAAGAAGTTGGGGGTAAAAGGGGGTTTGGTCTCAGGCTCTGTCTGATCTGGCTTCCTTCTGCCAGCCTCCATTCGCTCTTAGTTCTCCCGCCAGGCTTCCCTCCTGTGCTTGCCAAACTCCCTGCTCTCTGCTTTCATGCTCAGGCGTAATCCTCCAGGAGCTCTGGGGCTCCATGGCTCTCTCCCAGCAGCCCTCTACTTCCCCACCCCTAGCACTGGGAGGAATTCTGTGGTCAGGTCTCTGGTGACTGGTGGATTCCCAACCAATTACGCACCAGGAACACAGGGAGAGAAGAGAATTGGTGTTTCCTCTCCACCCTTCCCTTGGGCTGATACCCGTAACAAATGAGCTGCTCTGTCCTGGGTAAATATCTCATAGATGTGCAAGCAGGCTCTTATATATGTATATACACAATGGACACTGTTAAGGCCAGGTGGGAATCTTGGTCAGAAACTACTCTTTTCTCCACAGCTATTTTCAATGTATTTAATGTAGTGCTGATTTAATGTTGTTTATGGTACAGTGTTAGTAATGGATTAGGAAGTTGTTTTGACTTCAGTGAAATCTTTGCTTTTAAAAATCATAGACACCTTTAAACACCTTTGTTATTTTTTTTATTAAGGTATCATTGATATACACTCTTACGGAGGTTTCATAAGAAAAACAATGTGGTTATTACATTCACCCTTATTATCGAGTCCCCCCCATACCCCGTTGCAGTCACTGTCCATCAGTGTAGTACAATGCCACAGACTCCCTATTTGACCTTTAGATACCTTTGAAATGAAACCTGTGAAGAGAAATTCCACATACATAAAATCTTCTAAAATTTAACATGTGATTTCAGGGTTTCATAGGTCCCCTAAAGGCTGTTGGGATTGATGACCTCCAGGAAAGAAGTCTTGATGAAAAAACTGATTTAAGATTAGATGTTTTTATCTATGGAGTCCTGTTTTGTTTTAGTTTTTTTCCCAGCATGGTAGCTTTGTATTTGTGGGTTTTTTTAATTTGCTTTTCTTATTCCTTTCACAACCCAGTATTTCTGATTTAATAAGCTTTTGTTCCATCAGTTTTTTGGTTCTTGTCACTGTTTCAAACTGCTTTCTTTCCTGTAAAGAAAATCTCATACTGAATTATCTTGTTTCTTCTTTCATTCTATTTGAATAGTTTTATACTCTGAAAGCTATCAGTTCCTATTTCCAGTTTACTTAATAGTGTTTCCAGAAATTTCTAGGTGGATTGGAATAGGTTGTATAGCTCCTGAAGTGTGTGCCACTGTTCCTAGTCAAGGGCTGGTATGCTGGGGCAACCTTAGAAAATTGCACATACTCCATGACAATGGGAACTGCTTCTTTGATGATTTATGTTTAATCAGTGAAGAAAAAAGCATAGGCTCACATTTCAAATTTTAAACGTTTTATTTTTTTAATTTGTTATTGTAACTTAAATATTGTCAGAGAGGGGTCAGTACAAAAAGAGGATGTAACCATTTTAAATATGTATGAACCCAACACAGGAGCGCCGACATATGTGAAACAAATACTAACAGAATTAAAGGAGGAAATAGAAAGCAATGCATTCATTTTAGGAGACTTTAACACACCACTCACTCTAAAGGACAGATCAACCAGACAGAAAATAAGTAAAGACACAGAGGCACTAAACAACACACCAGAACAGATGGACCTAACAGACATCTACAAAACTCTACACCCAAACGCAGCAGGATACACATTCTTCTCAAGTGCACATGGAACATTTTCCACAATAGACCACATACTAGGCCACAAAAAGAACCTCAGTAAATTCAAAAATATTGAAATTCTACCAACCAACTTCTCAGATCACAAAAGTATAAAACTAGAAATAAATTTTAGAAAGAAAACAAAAAGGCTCACAAATACATGGAGACTTAACAACATGCTCCTAAATAATTAATAAATAAATGACCAAATTAAAACAGAGATCAAACAATATATGGAGGCTAATGACAACAATAACACAAAGCCACAACTTCTGTGGAACGCAGCAAAGGCACTTTTAAGAGGAAACTATACTGCAATCCAGGCCTATTTAAAGAAAGGAGAACAATCCCAAATTAATAGTCTAAAGACACAATTACTGAAATTTGAAAAAGAAGAACAAATGAGCCCCAAAGTCACCAGAAGGAGGGACATAATAAAGATCAAAGAAGAAATAAATGAAATTGAGAAGAATAAAACAATAGAAAAAAATCAGTGAAACTAAGACTTGGTTCTCTGAAAAATAAACAAAATAGATAAGCCCCTAGCCAGACTCATTAAGAGAAAAAGAGAATCTACACACATAAACAGAATCAGAAATAAGAAAGGAAATATCACGACAGACACACAGAAATACAAATAATAAGAGAGTACTATGAAAATCTATATGCTCACAAGCTGGGAAACCTAGAAGAAATGGACAACTTCTTAGAAAAATACAACCTTCCAAGTCTGACCAAGCAAGAAACAGAAAACCTAAACAGACCAATCACCAGCAATGAAATTGAATCAGTAATCAAAAAACTACCCAAGAACAAAACCCCCAGACCAGATAGATTCACCTCTGAATTCCACCAGACATATAGAGAAGAAATACTACCCAATATCCTTAAAGTTTTCCAAAAAACAGAAGAGGAGGGAATACTTCCAAACTCATTCTATGAAGCCAGCGTCACTCTAATACCAAAACCTGGCAAAGACCGCACAAAAAAAGAAAATTACAGACCAATAACCCTGATGAAAGTAGATGCAAAAATACTCAACAAAATATTCGCAAACCGAATTCAAAAATACATCAAGAGGATCATACACCATGATCAAGTGGGATTCATCTCAGGGATGCAAGGGTGGTACAACATTCGAAAATCCATCAACGTCATCCACCACATCAACAAAAAGAAGAACAAAAACCACATGATCATCTCCATAGATGCTGAAAAAGCATTTGACAAAATTCAGCATCCATTCGTGATTAAAACTCTCAACAAAATGGGTATAGAGGGCAAGTTCCTCAACATCATAAAGGCCATATATGACAAACCTACAGCTAACATCATACTTAACAACAAGAAGCTGAAAGCTTTTCATCTAAGATCGGGAAGAAGACAGGGATGTCCACTCTTCCCAGTGTTATTCAACATAGTGCTGGAGGTCCTACTCACGCAATCAGACAAAACAAAGAAATACAAGGCATCCAGATTGGTAAAGAAGAAGTCAAATTGTCACTATTTGCAGATGACATGATATTGTACATAAAAATATCCTGAAGACTCCACTCCAAAACTACTAGAACTAATATCTGAATTCAGCAAAATTGCAGGATACAAAATTAACACACAGAAATCTGTTGCTTTCCTATACACTAACAATGAGCCAACAGAAAGAGAAATCAGGATAACAATTCCATTCACAATTGCATCAAAAAGAATAAAATACCTAGGAATAAATCTAACGAAGGAAGTGAAGGACCTATACCCTGAAAACTACAAGACACTCCTAAGAGAAATTAAAGAGGACACTAACAAATGGAAATTCATCGCATGCTCTTGGCCAGGAAGAATAAATATTGTCAAAATGGCTATACTACCTAAAGAAATCTACAGATTCAACACAATCCCTATCAAAATACCAACAGCATTCTTCAGTGAACTAGAACAAATAATTCTAAAATTCATATGGAACCACAAAAGACCCTGAATAGCCAAAGCAATCCTGAGAAGGAGGAATAAAATGGGGAATTACGCTCCCTGACTTCAAGCTCTACTACAAAGCCACAGTAATCAAGACAATTTGGTATTGGCACAAAAACAGACCCACAGACCAGTGGAACAGAATAGAAAATCCAAACATTAACCCAAACATATACAGTCAATTAATATATTATAAAGGCGCCTTAGATATACAATGGGGAGATGACAGCCTTTTCAGCAGCTGGTGTTGGCAAAACTGGACAGCTACATGTAAGAGAATGAAACTGGACTACTGTCTAACCCCATACCCAAAAGTATACTCAAAATGGATCAAAGACCTGAATGTAAGTCATGAAACCATAAAACTCTTAGAAAAAAACATAGGTAAAAATCTCTTGGACATAAACATGAGCGACTTCTTCATGAACATATCTCCCCGGGCAAGTGAAACAAAAGCAAAAATGAACAAGTGGGACTATATCAAGCTGCAAAGCTTCTGTACAGCAAAGGACACCATCAGTAGAACAAAAAGACATCCTACAGTATGGGAGAATATATTCATAAATGACATATGCGATAAGGGGTTGACATCCAAAATATATAAAGAACACACACACGTCAACAAACAAAAAACAAATAATCCAATTAAGAAATGGGTAGAGGGTATGAATAGACACTTCTCCAAAGAAGAAATTCAGATGGCCAACAGGCACATGAAAAGATGCTCTACATCGCTAATCATCAGAGAAATGCAAATTAAAACCACAATGAGATATCACCTCACACCAGTAAGGATGGCCAACATCCAAAAGACAAACAACAACAAATGTTGGCAAGAATGTGAAGAAAAGAGAACCCTTCTATACTGCTGGTGGGAATGCAAATTAGTTCATCCATTGTGGAAAGCAGTATGGAGGTTCCTCAAAAAACTCAAAACAGAAATACCGTTTGACCCAGGAATCCCACTCCTAGGAATTTACCCCAAGAACGCAGCAGCCCAGTTTGAAAAAGACACATGCACCCCTATGTTTATCGCAGCACCGTTTACAGTAGCCAAGAAATGGAAGCAACCTAAGTGTCCATCAGTAGATGAATGGATAAAGAAGAGGTGGTACATATACACAATGGAATATTATTCAGCCATAAGAAGAAAACAAATCCTACCATTGGCAACAACATGGACGGAGCTAGAAGGTATTATGCGCAGTGAAATAAGCCAAGCCGAAAATGACAAGTATCAAATGATTTCAGTCATATGAGGAGCACAAGAGCAAAGAAAAAAACTGAAAGAAAAAAACAGCAGCAGACTCACTAGAATGGACTAACAGTTACCAAAGGGAAAGGGACCTGGCAGGATGGGTCGAAGGGAGGGATAAAGGGGGAAAAAGGGCCATTACGATTAGCAGATGTAATTTTTGGGGGGCACGGGGAGGGCTGTACAACTCAGGGAAGACTAGTAGTGATTCTGTAGCATCTCACTATGCTGATGGACAGTGACTGTAATGGGGCAAGTGGGGGGGACCTGATGAAGTGGGGAGTTTAGTAACCATAATGTTGCACATGTAACTGTAGATTAATGATACCAAAATAAAAAAGTTAAAAATAAATAAAAGAAAAAAGTATTGTCAGAGAGAAATGGTTATCTTATAGCTATTAATGTATAACTTACACTATTATTATGTATTATAATATATATAGAAATAATTTAGTACTTGATAATTGGCTTTTCTTCCTGTATAATACACAGAAAACTATATTCTGGTTTTACTGTAGAATATTTTACCTTGAACTGTTGTGATTGAGCAGGAAATAAGAATTTAGGAAATTGGGAAAGAGTATGTTAATTTTATAAGAAAAAAATAGGGCTTTAAAATAATCCCATATTGATAGAGTTTATACTTGTAGGAGAACATACCTAAAATTCTTCCCTAAACTTAGTACCTGAGTGAACCCTGAACTATATTATGGTTAAGTGTTCACTTTCATTTATTAGTTAAATGTTTGTGCATATGCTGTATATAAAAATACTGTCAGAGAACATAATAATCTTGCACACTTCAAAAACCATTATTTTTGAGTGTTCAGCTTGATTATGGCCCCTAATATGCCTTTCGCTAGTTGGGAAGATAAGATTCTTGGTGGAATACTTTCTCTGTATCACACTTCTCTGTGAGAAGCTGTCCTTTCTGAGGAAGAGAGTTTAGTAACAATAAAGTAGCTAATCTTGACCAAGCTTCTTTTTTGTATCAGGCATGTAGTATGTACTTTATGTGGATTATTTAACCGATGGCTTCAAAAGAGAAAACAGACTCAACTTTTCCAAATTTATACTGCAGTTAAATTGTAGATTAATATAGAAATCCATGACTTAACTTTAAAGACTGTGTTTCAGTAAATAAGTAAATAATTTGGTTAAGATTACACGGGAATGGAAAAAATTAATACAGTGCAGAAGGGTGATGCCAGGGTTCTTGTTCACGAAGCCGAAAAATGAGCTTAGCAAACACCCAAGGTAGGAGAGCAAGGTGCAGGCTTTTATTTAGAAATAAAGTGAAAGGACAGAGCTCCCGGTTCACTCCAGGAGGGGACAAGAGAGCCTGATGTGGTGCATTGTCTAGGGGATTTTATAGGCAGATGAGGATTTTTCAAGAACATGAAAGAAAAGGTTAGGGGTGTAGACCTGCTAAGTGGTGTCTGAACACCCAGAATTAATTTAAGACAAGGAATTTCCCGCCCTGATCTCTCTCCGGGATACTGGTGTCTTGGTCTAGGAGCATATCAACAGGCAGCCTGCTCAGCCCCCAAGGTGGGCTGAGGTATTGTCTGTCTGCTGAAGAGTAAGTTAGGAATCTTGCTTCTTAAACTTCCTGGGTGTTAAAATGCAATCTTATCTTTAAGGTAGAATCTTTCTTGCCTTTTACTGTGTTGTTTACAGCTGGGTCTGCATGCTAAATTAGTTGCCCAGTTTGCAAAACCACCCCATGAGATCTGAAAGAGGAAAGACAGCACATAGGCATGGGCCTTTTAGCATGCTAAAGTGAATCTTACACATGATTTCAAATGATTAGCATAATAAAAACATGTGCTACTCTTCTTTGTCTGGGGAACATTAACTGATCTTACTGAAGAATGACCTTAGAGCTTAATGTTTAACACAGAGTTTTGGTAGGGGGTTTCCTTGCATGTAGTTACATTGCTCTGACTGTAAATACTCTGCCTTGCTTTTTCCGGAGGCCCTCCCGCTACTCTGGCTACACACACAGTCCCTGTCTCAAGGGTATGTAGGTTCTTTATCTACATATTTCATTGTCTGCCTGACCTCCTCCCATTCTTCCTCCATCTATCCCACCCATATGAAACGTACTAGCATACTGTTTTGCACCTTGCTTTTTTCCCTTAATATATATCAAATTCTTCCATATAGATCTCACATGTTCATTTTAACCATTGAATAGTGTTCATTACTTAACAATTAATCTGTAACGGACATGTAGATTATTTCTAGTCCTTAGCTATTATAAACAATGCTGGAGTGAATAACCTTCCAAATAAATTTTTATCAATGTACACTTCCATCAATAGTGTAAGAAGTGCATGTTTCCCTATACCATCACCTACCCTGGTATATTTCCAAACTTCTGATCTTTGTCTGATAGATGAAAAATGGCTTTAGGATTGAAGTTTAACAGCTTCTTTTATTTATTTATTTATTTTTAAAATAATTTATTTTAGTATCATTAATCTACAATTACATGTGCAATATTATGGTGATTAAACTACCCCCTTCATCAGGTCCCCCCCACCAACCCCATTACAGTCACTGTCCATCAGCGTAGTGAGATGCTATTGAGTCACTACTTGTCTTCTCTGAGTTGTACAGCCCTCCCCATGCCCCCCCCAACATTACATCTGCTAATTGTAATGCCCCTTTTTCCCCCTTGTCCCTCCCTTCCCACCCATCCTCCCCAGTCCCTTTCTCTTTGGTAACTATTAGTCCGTTCTTAGGTTCTGTGAGTCTGCTGCTGTTTTGTTCCTTCAGTTTTTTTCTTTGTTCTTATACTCCACATATGAGTGAAATCATTTGGTACTTGTCTTTCTCTGCCTGACTTATTTCCCTGAGCATAATACCCTCTAGTTCCATCCATGTTGTTGCAAATGGTAGGATTTGTTTTCTTCTATGGTTAAATAGTATTCCATTGTATATATGTACCACATCTTCTTTGTCCGTTCATCTACTGATGGACACTTAGGTTGCTTCCATTTCTTGGCTATTGTAAATAGTGCTGCGATAAACGTAGGGGTGCGTATGTCTTTTTCAAACTGGGCTGCTGCATTCTTGGGGTACATTCCTAGGAGTGGGATTCCTGGGTCAAATGGTATTTCTATTTTGAGTTTTTTGAGAAACCTCCATACTACTTTCCACAATGGTTGTATCATTCCAACCAGCAGTGTAGGAGGGTTCCCCTTTCTCCACATCCTCGCCAAATTTTTTGTTTGTCTTTTGGATGTTGGCCATCCTAACTGCTGTGAGGTGATACTTCATTGCGGTTTTAATTTGCATTTCTCTGATGAGTAGTGATGTGGAGCATCTTTTCATGTGCCTGTAGGCCATCTGAATTTCCTCTTTGGAGAAGTGTCTGTTCAGCTCCTCAGCCCATTTTTTAATTGACTTATTTGCTTTTTGTTTGTTGAGGTGTGTGAGCTCTTTATATAATTTGGATGTCAACCCCTTATCGGATATGTCATTTATGAATATATTCTCCCATACTGTAGGATGTCTTGTTCTACTATTGGTGTCCTTTGCTGTACAGAAGCTTTTTAGTTTGATAAAGTCCCACTTGTTCATTTTTGCTTTTCTTTCCCTTGCCCAGGGAGATATGTTCATGAAGAAGTTACTTATGTTTATGTTCAAGAGATTTTTGCCTATGTTTTTTTCTAATAGCTTTATGGTGTCATGACTTACATTCAGGTCTTTGATTCATTTTGAGTTTACTTTTGTGTATGGGGTTAAACAATAATCCAGTTTCATTCTCTTTCATGTAGCTGTCCAGTTTTGTCAACACCAGCTGTTGAAGAGCCTGTCATTTCCCACTGTATATCCATGGCTCCTTTATTGTATATTAATTGACCATATATGCTTGGGTTTATATCTGGGCTCTCTAGTCTGTTCCATTGGTCTATGGGTCTGTTTTTGTGCCTGTACCAACTGACTTGATTACTAGGGCTTTGTAGTAGAGTTTGAAGTCAGAGAGTGTAATTCCCCCCTGCTTTATTCTTCCTTCTCAGGATTCCTTTGGCTATTCAGTGTCTTTTGTGGTTACATATGAATTTTAGAAATATTTCCTCTAATTCATTGAAGAATGTTGTTTGTATTATGATAGGGATTGCACTGAATCTGTATATTGCTTTAGGCAGGGTGGACATTTTGACAATATTAATTCTTCCTCTTTGTGAGCACGGCATGTATTTCCATTTATTGGTATCTTCTTTAATTCCTCTCTTGAGTGTCTTCTAATTTTCAGAGTATAGGTCTTTCACTTCCTTGGTTAGGTTTATTCCTAGGTGTTTTATTATTTTTGATGTAATTGTGAATGGAATTTTTTTCTGATTTCTCTTTCTGTTAGTTCATTGTTAGTGTATAGGAAAGCAACACATTTTTGTGTATTAATTTTGTATCCCGCAACTTTTGTGAATTCAAATATTAGATCTAATAGTTTTGGAGTAGATTCTTTAGGGTTTTTTATGTACAATATCATGTCATCTGCAAACAGGGACAGTTTGACTTCTTCCTTTCCTATCTGGATGCCTCTTATTTCTTTGTGTTGTCTGATTCCTGTGGCTCGGACCTCCAGAACTATGTTGAATAAAAGTTGGGAGAGTAGGTATCCTTGTCTTATTCCCAATCTTAAAGGAAAAGCTTTCAGCTTCTCGCTGTTAAGTAGAATGTTGGCTGTAGGTTTGTCATATATGGCCTTTATTATGTTGAGGTACTTGCCCTCTGGTACCATTTTGTTGAGAGTTTTTATCATGAATGGATGTTGAATTTTGTCGAATGCTTTTTCTGCGTCTATGGAGATAATCGTGGTTTTGTCCTTTTCGGTTGATGTGGTGGATGATGATGATTAATTTTCTAATGTTGTTCCATCCTTGCATCCCTAGGACGAATCCCACTGGATCATGATGGATGATCTTTTTGATGTAGTTTTGAATTTGTTTTGCTAACTTTTTTTGAGTATTTTTGCGTCTGTGTTCATCAAGGATATTGGTTTGTAATTTTCTTTTTTTTGTGGTGTCTTGCCTGGTTTTGGTATTAGAGTGATGTTGGCCTCGTAGAATGAGTTTGGGAGTATTCCCTCCTCTTCTACCGTTTGGAAAACTTTAAGGAGGATGGGTATTAGGTTTTCACTAAATGTTTGATGAAATTCAGCCGTGAAACCATGTGGTCCATGGGTTTTGTCTTTAGGTAGTTTTTTGATTACTAGCTCAATTTTGTTGCTGGTTCTTGGTCTGTTCAGATTTTCTGTTTTCTCCTGTCAGCCTTGGAAGGTTGTATATTTCTAGAAAGTTTTCCATTTCTTCTAGGTTATGCAGTTTGTTACCATATGATTTTTCATAGTGTTCTCTCATAATTCTTTGTATTTCTGTGGTGTCCAAAGTGATTTTTCCTTTCTCATTTCTGGTTCTGTTTATGTGCGAAGACTCTCTTTTTTTCTTGGTAAGTCTGGCTAGGGATTTATATGTTTTGTTTATTTTCTCAAGGGATCAGCTCCTGCTTTCATTGAATCTTTCTATTGTTTTACTCTTCTCAATTTTATTTCTTCTCTAATCTTTATTATGTCCCTTCTTCTACTGACTTTGAGCCTCATTTGTTCTTCCTTTTCTAGTTTCATTAATTGTGATTTTAGACTGCTCATTTAGGATTGTTCTTCTTTCCTGAGATAGGCCTGTATTGCAATATACTTCCCTCTTAACACAGCCTTCGCTGGTCCCACAGATTTTGTGGTGTTGAATTATTGTTGTCATTTGTCTCCATATATTGCTTGATCTCTGTTTTTATTTGGTCATTGATCCATTGATGATTTAGGAGCATGTTATTAAGCCTCCATGTGTTTCTGGGGTTTTTCATTTTCTTTGTGTAATTTATTTCTAGTTTCATACATTTGTGTATGAGAAGCTGGTTCATACAATTTCAATCTTTTTGAATTTATTGAGGCTCTTTTTGTGGCCTAGTATATATGATCTATTCCTGAAAATGTTCCATGTGCACTTAAGAAGAACGTATATCCCGTTGGTTTTGGATGAAGTGTTCTGTAAGTGTCCGTTAGGTCCATCTGTTCTACTATGTTGTTTAGTGTCTCTGTCTCTTTACTTATTTCCTGTCTGGTTGATCTGTCCTTTGGAGTGAGTGGTGTGTTGAGTTCTCCTAGAATGTATGCATTGCATTCTATGTCCCCCTAATTCTGTTAGTATTTTTTTCACATATGTAGGTGATCCTGTGTTGGGTGCATAGATATTTATAATAGTTACATCCTCTTGTTGGACTGACCCCTTTATCATTATGTAATGTCCTTCTTTTTCTCTTGTGACTTTCTTTATTTTGAAGTCTATTTTGTCTGATACAAGTACGGCAACTCCTGCTCTTTTCTCCCTATTAGTTGCATGAAATATCTTTTTCCATCCCTTCACTTTCAGTCTGTATATGTCTTTGGGTTTGATGTGAGTCTCTTACAGGCAGCATATATAGATGGGTCTTGTTTTTAAATCTATTCAGTGACTATCTTTTGATTGGTGGATTCAGACCCTTTACATTTAGGGTGATTATCGATATGTATGTACTTAAGGCCATGGCAGGCTTTAGATTCGTAGTTACTAAAGGTTCAAGCCTAATTCCCTTACTGTCTAACAGTCTAATTTAACTCACTTCATATGCTGTTACAAACACAACCTAAAGGTTCCTTTTTTTCTCCTCCATTCTTTATATGTTAGGGATAATATTCTGTACTCTTTGTCTATCCCTTGATTGACTTTGGGAGTAGTTTATTTGATTTTGCATATGCTTAGTAATTAATTGTTCTACTTTGCTGTGGTTTTATTTCCCTCTGTGACATCTGTTTAGCCTTAGGAATACTCCCATCTAAAGCAGTCCCTCCAAAGTGCACTGTAGAGGTGGTTTGTTGGAGGTAAATTCTCTCAGCTTTTGCTTATCTGAAAATTGTTTAATCCCTCCTTCAAATTTAAATGATAATATTGCAGGGTAGAATATTCTTGGTTCGAGGCCCTTCTGCTTCACTTCATTAAATATATTATTCCACTCCCTTCTGGCCTGTAAGGTTTCTGTTGTGAAATCTTATGTTAGCCTGATGGGTTTTCCTTTGTGTGTGATCATTTTTCTCTGTCTAGCTGCTTTTAAAAGTCTGTCTTTCTCCTTTAACTTTGCCATTTTAATTATTATATGTCTTGGTGTTGTCTTCCTTGGGTCCCTTGTGTTGGAAGATCTGTGTACCTCCATGGCTTGAGAGAGTATCTCCTTCCCCAGATTGGGAAAGTTTTCAGCAATTACCTCCTCAGTAACACTTTCTATCCCTTTTTCTCTCTCTTCTTCTTTC
The DNA here is from genome assembly GCA_032199065.1 of Smutsia gigantea. NCBI lineage: Eukaryota > Metazoa > Chordata > Mammalia > Pholidota > Manidae > Smutsia > Smutsia gigantea. Next base: position 188,389 of record JAVSCE010015690.1, on the reverse strand, counting down.
GGTACCACTATAATGTGGATATTGTTCCATTTGGATTGGTCACACAATTCCTTCAATATTCTTTCATTCTTAGATGTCCTTCTTTCTCTCTGTGCCTCAACTTCTTTGTATTCCTCTTCTCTTATTTCTCTCACATTTACTCTCTGTTCTACTACATCTAATCTGGTTTTAAATCTCTCCATTGTATGTTTCTTTTCAGATATGGAATTTCTTTTTTTTTTTAGATATGGAATTTCTTAATGATTGAATCTCTATTTTAAATTCTTCTCTGAGTTCTTGTATATTTTTCTGTACCTCCTTGAGCATTTTTATGATTTTCATTTTAAACTCTCAGGAAGATAGATGGGTTCAGAGTCTTTTGGCCCTTTTTCTGGGGTTTGTGATATTTTTATCTGAACCAGGTTTCTTTGACGTTTCATAATTCTGTGTGGTGCCCTCTAGTGCCCAGAAGCTCCTGTCTCTCGAGCTGCTCAAACCCTAGAGTGAGGTTTGGAGTCACAGGGGAGCAACACTGGTGCCTGGGGGCACGAAATAGCTGTTTCCTCATTCCTGGCTGCAGTGTCTGTCTGCAGTATCAGAGCCAGTTGGTTGAGCACACACGTTTAAGTCTCTGTGCTTGGCATCTCTTGCTGTTGTAGGCAGGGCCTCCCTCTGGCTGGCCTGACGCCAGTGCAGTGACTGCCAGTCTGCGAGCGCGTGCCAGCAGGCCAGGAGGAAGGTACAGCAGGCTGTGTGTCACAGTGGGGGCCTCGGAGCTGAGTAGGCAGCCTGGGGGATTGGGTGCCTGAAGCTCCTCACAGTTCCCAACCCGATGGGCAGAGTGCGCCCAGACAACCTTGTCCACCTATCCCTTCTCCCGTGTAACAAGCTCCATGCAAACCCTGCCCCTTCAGCAGCCCTCTTGCTGCTAGGAAACCTCTCAGACCGCCTGCCTTTCCTTTGTCCCAGAGCGGCCTGATGTGGATTCTTGTCCTCCACAAATGACTGGAATCTCAGTCTTTCAGGTATTGCCCCTGTCCCAGCTTCCCAAACCCAGCAACCGCCAGAGCACCACACAATGTAGGTCTGTGGTCCAAAGCAGATCTCCAGGGTTGGGTGTCAGCAGTTCTAGGATTCCAACCCCTCCCAGCTCTGTTTCTCTTCCTCCTGCCGCCGGTGAGCTGGGGTGTGGGAAGGGCTCGGGTCCTGCCGGATCAAGGCTTTCTTACATTACCCTGTTTCGTGAGGTCTTCTCTGTTCATGAGGTCTGTATGCAGTCTGGTGCAACCTTCTTTTCTGTTGCTGTTTTAGGGCTAGTTGTTTTAACTATATTTTCACACTGTCTGTGGTTTTGGGAGGAGTTCTCTGTCTCACCTCTCAGGCCACCATCTTGCCTCTCCTCTCATTTTTATCTAGTCTCTTTCATTGTGAGTTTAGACTGTTTTGGGGGATTGTTCTTATTTCTTGAGGTAGGCCTGTATTGCTATGTACTTCCCTCTTAAACTTCTTTTGCAGTGTCCACAAAACTTTGGACTGTTGAATTTTTGTTTTCATTTGTCTGCATTTATTATTGCTTGATTTCTGTTTTAATTTGTTCATTGATTCATTGATTATTTGGAAGCATGTTGTTTAGTTTTGGTGTGTTTGTAGGGTTTTTTGTTTTCTTTGTGTAATTTATTTCTAGTTTCATACCACTGTGGTCTGTGAAGCTACTTGATACAAGTCCAATCTTTTAAACATTTTTAACGCTTTTTTTTTGGCCTAGTATGTGATCTGTTGTGGAGAATGTTCCATGTACAATTGACAAAAATGTGTATCCTGCTACTTTTGGGTGGAGTGTTCTGTACATGTCTGTTAAATCCATCTGATCTAATGTATTGTTCAATGCCTCTATTTCCTTATTTTCTGTGTGGGTGTTCTGTTGACATAAGTGATGTGTTAGAGTCTCCTAATATGAATGAGTTGTACTATAGTCCCTTTTAATTCTGTTTTACAATTTGGTGCTCCTGTTTTGGGTGCATAGATATTTATAATGGTTATATCCTCTTGTTAGACTGAGTCCTTTATCATTCTGTACTGTCCTTATATGTCTCTTGCTACTTTCTTTGCCTTGAAATCTGTTTTTGTCTGATACAAGTACTGCTACTCCTCTGTTTTTTTCTCTCTATTGTTTGCATGAAATATCTTTCTATCACCTTACTTTTAGTCTGTGTATGTTTTGGAGTCTGAAATGAATCTGTTAGGCAGCAGTATAGATAAAAATTCTTTATCCATTTTGCTACTCTGTGTCTTTAGATTGGTGCATTCAGTCTGTTTACATCTAAGGCAATTATTAATTCATTAGTGAAAACTATTTCACCTTAGGATCATTTCCATCTACAGCAGTCCCTTTCTCATATTCTGTAATGTTGGTTTAGTGCATAAATTCCCTGAGCCCTCATTTATCTGGGAATTGTTTAATTTCTCCTTCATATTTCAATGATATACTTGCTGGGTAGAGGATTCTTGGTTGAAGGTCCGTCTGTTTCAGTACAGTAAATATTTCATGCCACTCCCTTCTGGCCTGTAAAGTTTCTGCTGAGAAGTCTGCTGATAACCTGATGGGGTTTCCCTTATAAGTGATCCATTTTCTCTCTCTAGCTGCTTTCAGTACTCTCTCCTTATCTTTAATCTTTGCCATTTTCATTATTATATGTCTTGGTGTTGTCTTCCTGGGGTTCCTTTTATTAGGGGCTGTGCACTTCCATGATCTGAGTGTCTGTCTCCTTCCCCAGATTGGGGAAGTTTTCAACAATTATTTCCTCAAAGAGACTTTCTATCCCTTTGTCTCTCTCTTCTCCTTCTGGTACCCATATTATGTAAATATTGTTTCATTTGTATTGGTCGCACAGGTCTCATCATTCTTTCATTCCTAGAGATTCTTTTTTCTGTTCCTCAGACTTGTTGTTTTCCTGTTCTCTAATTTCCATCTCATTTATTTTCTCCTCTACTTGCAGCAGTCTGTTATTCATTTACTCCATTGTATATTTCATTTCAGTTACTGTATTATTCAGCTCTTGAGTGGCTCTTTTTCAGGTCCTGTAACTCTGTTGAAGTTTGTATCTGAGATCTTCAATACTTTTCTGCAGATCAGTGAGCATATTTACGACTTTTACTTTGAAATCTTTATCAAGAAGATTGGTGATCTCTGTTTCATTTAGCCCTGTTTCTGGTGTCTTATCATGTAGTTTTGTTTGGAACATATTCCTCTACCACCTCATTTTGTCAGGGTTTCTTTGTTTCCTCCTTTGTATTAGATGAATCTCTATGCCTCCTGGTCTAGAGAGTAATGGCTTTATGAAGAAGGATTCTGTGGTGCCCAGAAGCACAAGACTCTTTACTCTTCAGTGCCTGGTTCTCCTTTGTGGTGGAGCCGTAGTTGCTATTGTTGAAGCTGGCTGTGGTTTATTTCAATCTGCCACCGAGGACAGTTTGCCTCAGCTGGCCTTTTGTGAGCCCAGGAGCTGAGCTTCTGCTGGATCATTGTTGGCAGGCCACCATCTGTCTGCCCTTTAGCAATGGTGTTGTTGTCCTCCAGCTACAGTGGGACAGTTGAATGGCTCTGGGGCACAGCGGGGCCTCTTGAGACCCGGTTTGGCAGGGTGCCTTCAGCAGTGAGTTGCACGTGTGCCCCCTGGCTGTGGTGAGGCATGCAGCACTAGGCCTAGCCACAGGTGGGGATTAAAGACCTCTCAGAGCTGGCTTCTCCAAATGCCTCCCCAGTTGGGCTTAGACAGGGCCAGGAAAGCTGAGAGAGCCTCCCTCTGCCTGCAAGGCATCAATGTGTGATGTTGCTGTACTGAATGGGCTATTGTACCTACAATGTACAGGGAACCACCTCAGGGCTGAGCTGCCAGCGATGGGGATGGATCATGTAGGACTCCTGTAAGTGCCCGAACTGTTGGGCCAAGGGAGGGCTGCAGAGGTATGTCCACCTGCACTTTTCCTTCCGTGGAGGGGGCTCTGTACAACCCTTGCTCTTCCCACTGCTGGTAAGTCTTCGAACTGCCACCTCTACTTTGGGTCTTAGCAGGACTAGTGGAGCATACTTGCCCTCCACAAGTAGCTGGAGTCTCAGCATCCCAGAGTATTCCAGCTGTCCCAGGTGTCCATTCCCTCTAATCAGCAGAACCCAATGCAGTGTGGACTGGTGCTCCCAGACCAGATCTCCAGGGCCTGGTGTGCAGAGTTCCTGAGTACCTCTCCCCTCCTTACTCTGTTCCTCTCTCACTTGCCTGTGACCTGGGTTTGGGGAAGGGCTTGTGTCCCACTCTGCCACTTTACCCTTTTCTGTGTGGTGGTTTCTTCCCCAGGTGTGGGTGGTCTGTTCTGCAGTGTTCAGGTTGTTTTCAGGGTTAGTTGTATTTGCTGTAGTTGCTTCCTTAGTGTGTTTGTGGGATGAAGTTTCTGCCTTGCCTTCTCCTCCAACATCTTTTTTCCCCTGCAGTTCCCTTTCTTGTCACCATGGTCTTGTGTTTCTTGTATTTTTTGCAAGACATTAGTTATTCTTTTTTTCATTCTTTGATAGTCTAAAGGAAAATCTGAAATCCGATTTTAGAAAAAGAGAAAGTTGTCAGGCACAGTCATATAAAAAGCAGCAAAAATTGACAGAAAAAATAGTGATAGAAAATGAGTTTGTACCTTTTGACCACCTTCTTTATTTCTGAATTTTGGCAGTAAACAGTGTGTCACAAAAGCTTAGGCAAGGGCTGATGCCTGGGCTTTCTTTCTGTAAAGATGAACAAAGAAACATTAGACATATGAAGTAGTCAGCATCTCAAGAAAGAAAATTAGCAAATTTTATCATTTAGAATATGTGGATAGTTAGTATAAGAAATAAAGAAAACTGGAATTTGGTTTACCCAAATGACAAAAACAGGTTTTAAAAATAAAACTCAAAATGGGAAAGAGTTCTTAAGGTATGAGGTGTAACTGTTAAAAAATTCGAGACTCACTAGTAAAATAGTACAGAATAACAGGTTAGCTTGAAAAAATTCAATTCAGAAAAAAGGTTTTGAAGATGCATACTATGAGAGAGCATTCATAATTACAGTTGTGAACCTTACTGCAAATGTTAAGGAATACTTTTGAAATAATTGAAAATGAAAAAATATGGATTCAAAGTTCTAGATTATTTTAAGAAAATATGGGAGGTTGGACTGTAGGAAAAGGGAAGTAAAACCTATGGTAAGTGAATGCCATTGGAATTCAGGAATTTACTAATAGTTGTAGAACTAAAATAGTAGAAAAGTATGAGTTCAAGCATGCCTTTACAAAATTTTAAGACTAATTTTCCTGTAGAACAGAAATGGCATCTTCTAAATTAGTTGAGGAACAAAGGAAACTTGATTGTACAGCAAAAAATGGGGAAACAAAATAAGGAAGCATAATAAGTAGAAAACAGCAATCCTTACTAATCTCTTTTGGGTGAAAAGAAATCAATACTATTAGAGACTCTAGAAAATAATGAGGTGAAAGCATTATAAACTTACAGGATTTGGCCAGTCTTTTAGGCAAGAAAAAAAAATAATGGACTAATAAGCATTTCATTCAAGCTAGAAAAATAACAATGAAATGAAGTTTTGGAAGGACAGGTTGAATACAAACAAAAAGCAGAAATAAATGAGTTAGCATCTCCTCCGCCCTTCCAAATAGGCAGTTCAACTTGACCTAGGATTATAGTCCCTAAATTTTAATATATCATCAACAGATAGTATCTAGAGATAAAGTATCAAACACCATTCCTGAATTTATTCTGGGAATATAAAGATGGTCAATAAGAGGGAGTATAATACTGTAATTCACCCTAGTGGGTTAAAGGAGAAAAAACATGTCTTACTGATATCAGTTAAAATAGCAACAATACTCTTAAATACTTAAGAATAAACTTAAGAAATGTGTTGGGTTTATTTAAATAAAAAAAGCAAGACATAAATAAATGGAGAAACATACCCTGTTCCTGTTGTGGGAGAGTTGGTTTTGTAAAGATGTCATTTCTCCCTAAAATGACATATATATGTAACATATATGTAATGATTAAAAAATCAGCTTTAAGAAGACTTAAATTTAAGGTTCATCTGAAAGAGTAAACAGTTCAGAAAAAAACAAGACAACATTTGAGCACAAAGAGGAGAACTTTACTCCAACTGTTATTGTTGAGGGTGAGACAAAATCTCACCCCCAACCTTTCTTGAGAAGTACAGGCAAAATATGCTCTTGATCCAGAAGTGCCATTTTTAGAGGGTTATCAAAAAATAATCTGAAAAGCATGTAATGCCATTTTTAAGGATATTCGTTATATCTTTTTAATAATTGTGAAGTTTTGGAAATCTTGTCGTCTAGGGGATTGGGCAAAATAAATTACAGTGTATCTTGCAACAAAAAGTCATTGAAAGTGGTGGTGGAGGTGTATTGATAGGCAAAAAAAAAGTCCATGCTATTTTTAAGAGATTAAAGCAGATATATAAACAGTATGCCTGTATAGTGCCATTTTTATTTTTAAAAATTAAAAATTAAAGTATATATTAATGATTACTTATCCATAAAGTAAAAAGTCCAGGAAATTTGGATTATCTCTGAATTGTGTTGTAGGGGATAATTTTTCCTTTGTGCTGATCTATGGAGTTCTAGTTTCTGACAGTGAATGAGTATTAATTCATTGAAAGGTAAAACTATTTTTTTCTCCCAGCAAATCATACGTAAAAACTGTAAAGTGCTCTGTGTATTTCTTAGATAATCCCCTGAGACTGTAACTGTGTTATTGCCCAGCAAATTGATGTGTGTGATGACCCATGAAAAGGTTAAATGAATGATGTTCAGCATATTCTTATTTTAGGAGACAAATACATAGTGTGCTTTAAACCTGTTTTCACTAACATTTAAGTATTTTGCACTTTAAAAAAAAGTGTCAGTTATCTGGAAATCCTACTTTTAAAAGAATAGATGATAAGGCTAGATGAATGAAATCAGCCTGTCAGGGTTAACAAAACTGTAAAGGAAATTTTCAGTCACTTATGAGACTAACATTTTTATAAGCACATCCATTTAAAACAAATTGTTTACATTTAAAAATATGTATCCTACAAAATTCATAAAGATGTTTAGTAGAAAGTACTTGTTTATTTCACTTGCTGTAACTATGTGCAGTATAATGTTTTTTTTTCCCATAGTTTGCACCTCAGACCATGCTTAGTACAAATTAACAGGTTAGTTTATAAGAACTGCCTCTAGACTAAATAAATATTAAACACTGCTTGGTCTTACACTTGAGTTTCTTATGCTCTTAATCTTACAAAATGAGTAGTTTTTAAAACCGTTTTTTTCCCTTTTTGTCTGAAACATATTACTGTTTTATATCTAAGAAAATAAAATTTTTATTGAACCAAGTGGTTTCATGTAGAGCTTGTAAAACTTGTCATTGAAACTTCTGTCAAAATGTGAGCCATTGTTTGCTATTCATTGCTGTGAATGGCACTAAAGAATATGTCAAGGGATAGCCATGGCTATTGCTTATGAAATGAAGAGTAGCTGGATGATTAACAAGAGTCTTATTCTTTCTTGCATTTCAGCCTAGCATTATTTGAGCCTGAGCAGATTTGTTCCTGTAGTAAATCAGTTTAGCTCCTTACTTCAACCATATGTCAAAATAAATTTCAAGAGATTAAATATTATGTGTAGGTGGAAAAACTGGACAGCTACATGTAAGAGAATGAAACTGGACTACTGTCTAGCCCCATACACAAAGGTAAACTCAAGGTGAATCAAAGACCTGAATGTATGTCATGAAACCATAAAACTCTTAGAAAAAAACATAGGCAAAAATCTCTTGGACATAAACATGAGGAACTTCTTCATGAATATATCTGCCCGGGCAAGGGAAACAAAAGCAAAAATGAACAAGTGGGACTATATCAAGCTGAAAAGCTTCTGTACAGCAAAGGACACCATCAGTAGAACAAAAAAACATCCTACAGTATGGGAGAATATATTCATAAATGACGTATCTGATAAAGGGTTGACATCCAAAATATATAAAGAACTCATGCACCTTAACAAACAGAAAGCAAATAATCCAATTAATAAATGGGCAGAGGACATGAATAGACACTTCTCTAAAGAAGAAATTCATATGGCCAACAGGCACATGAAAAGATGCTCCACATCGCTAATCATCAGAGAAATGCAGATTAAAACCACAGTGAGATATCACCTCACACCAGTGAGGATCGCCAACATCCAAAAGACAACAACAAATGTTGGCGAGGATGTGGAGAAAAGGGAACCCTCCTACACTGCTGGTGGGACTGCAAATTAGTTCAACCATTGTGGAAAGCAGTATGGAGGTTCCTCAAAAAACTCAAAATAGAAATATCATTTGACCCAGGAATTCCACTCCTAGGAATTTACCCTAAGACTGCAACAGCCCAGTTTCAAAAAGACAGATGCACCCCTATGTTTATCGCAGCATTATTTACAATAGCCAAGAAATGGAAGCAACTTAAGTATCCATCAGTAGATGAATGGATAAAGAAGAGGTGATACATATACACAATGGAACATTATTCAGCCATAAGAAGAAAACAAATCCTACCATTGGCAACAACATGGATGGAGCTAGAGGGTATTATGCTCAGTGAAATAAGCTAATCCAAAAAAGACAAGTATCAAATAATTTCATATGTGGAGTATAAGAACAAAGAAAAAAAACTGAAGGAACAAAACAGCAGCAGACTCACAGAACCCAAGAACGGACTAATAGTTACCAAAGGGAAAGGGACTGGGGAGTATGGGTGGGAAGGGAGGGATAAGAGGGAAAAAGGGGCATTATGATTAGCAGACGTAATATTGGGGGGGCACGGGAGGGCTGTACAACTCAGAGAAGACAAGTAGTGATTCTATAGCATCTCACTATGCAGATGGACAGTGACTGTAATGGGGTGGGTGGGGGGGGACCTGATGAAGGGGTAGTTTAATCACCATAATATTGCACATGTAATTGTAGATTAATGATACCAAAATAAATTATATATAAAAAAAGTATTATGTGTAGGAAAATATTAAGGTATGAAATAATAAGAGAATGTACAGTTGACCCTTGAATAATGTGTTTGAACTCATGGATCCACTCATATGCAGGTATTTTTCAATAAATATATTGGAAAATTTTTTGGAGGTTTGCAACAATTTAAGAAAACATTTTCAAATACAGTATATAATGCGTATACAAAATATGTGTTAATTGTTATGTTATCAGTAAAGCTTCCAGTCAACAGGCTATTAGTAGTTAAGTTTTTGGGGAGTCAAAAGTTATATGCAGATTTTCAACTATGGGGTGGAGGGTGTTGGTGCTCCTAGTCCCCATGTTGTTCATAGATCAACTTTGAAGGTAAATATGTTCAGAATTTTAAGTTAAAATCTTCTGCCTCTAAGTTATAAGTTGGAGTGGAACATCTTATAATGTTCCAGAAGTTAGGCTGCTTTGGAAAAGGAGATGATGGTCAGTCTTAATAGAGCCAGTCCACATATGTGTATATAAATTTCAAATAAGCTAAGGAGCTAAATGAAATTTTCCCCCAAATAGCAAATAATGACTCAGTTTATTTATTGATTTGTTATTCCTTTGTTTATGTCATATGTTGTCATTCCAAGAGACTGAGTTTATGCTACTGCTGGCGTGATACGAGTGCCTGTTTTTTAAATAGCTGCATAATATTCGAGTGGATGAACCCACAATTTAATACACTAATCTTTTCCTTGTCATTGAACATTTACATTATTTCTAGCCTTTTTTTTTTTCCAATACAGTGAACAAGCTCCCACAAGGTGAACAATGCAAGGAACATAGTGAACAAGTTCTCACAAGGTGAACAGTGCCTAGGCAGTCATATCAGAGAAACTAATTCAGTTACTATGATCAATCAAGTCAACTATGATTGTTCATATGAATTTTATACTTAAATTATAAGTGAATCCCACATTTCCCCCTTTTTTGTTTTAATTGAGCAAATGCATATGCGTATATTTGTAGAAGGTACCAGAATAATGATTAGCTGGGCTCGGCCTGTGACATAGCTTGTCACAGGCAATGTCTCTCTCGTCTGGAGGGGTGAGGTTCTATGCCTCACCTCAGTTGGCCCCCACGTTGCTCACCTGAGGTCCCTTGCGACTGTGCCTGTCTTAGGTTGTTCCTCCCATAAGGAATCTTACCCATCTCTGGCTAACCAGCCATCTCCTGGAACCAAACAGGGAGATAAAATACGAAAGAGATATTTCTAGCCTTTTAACATTATAAATGACTCCATGAAAAATCTCTTTGTGCATGAGTTACCTACATTTTGGATCTTTGCCATTAAAAATGGTCAGTTATTTTTAGCTTTTTTTTTTTTGAGTGGAAATCATATAAAGTTAATTGCATTTAAATTTTTTTGGTTCTATTATTCTTTAAAATAAGAACCCTTCCCACTTAAATTTAGCTTTAATCAAAGGTAAGAGTTGGTATTAGATTAGAACAGTGTTTTTCAACTGAATGTTGGTGAGTGTATTTGTGGTGGATTTTCCTGTCCAGGAACATTTGGCAGTGTCTGCAGAGACTTTTGGCTGTGCTGGGAAGAAGGATGCTACTAGCATCTAATGAGTAGAAGCTGCGGAGGCTGCTCACCATCCTGTGTGCCACAGACGGCCCCCACAACAAAGAATTATTCAGCCCAGAATGTCAGTTGTGCACAGGTTGAGAAACCTTGGATTAGCAGATTTCACTGCTGACAGGAAACATTGTTGCTGTAGTATTTAGGGCTGTTTATGGGTTCTCTTTGCTATGTAGGAGGGGAACGTTTTAGCGTCAAGAACAATAGTAGCAGTTGATTTTGCCAAATATGATAGAGTGACTAGCTCAATGCCTGCCTTCCCATTCCCCTTTTGAGAAACACCGTGCATTTTATTGCTTAAACAAAGGTCTTACACATTTTTTTTATTTTTTGGGTATTCTTGAAAATATCAGTCAGATCTAGGTATTGTTGAAGTTTGGATGTATTGAGTGTAATAGAGACCTACATGTAGCTGTTGGGCAAAAAAATCAAGCAGTAACTGGCTTAACAAACGGGCTTATTTTTTTCATGTAATGGGAATTCTGGAGTGTAGGGTTGTCACTTCTTAGTCCCTGATGTCAATGACCCAGGCTCTTTTCTTTCTGCTTAGCCTTCCTTAGAGTGTTTTTTTTTACCTGGTTGGCACATGATAGCTCCTGCCCATTCTCACCTTTCACCCCACACATCAAAACCTGTATATTGGGCAGGGTGAGAAGGACATTAGTCAGCTGAACCAGACCTTTAATAAGTTCCTGGGAACCAACCCAGTGATTTTTGTTTATTTCCATTGACCACAACTGTGTCCTGTGACTGTTTTTAGCTGTATGAGAGGCGGGAAATACAACTTTTAGTTGGATTCATTTTAAGTCAGAAGTAAAATCTGAAACCCACAGTAAGAAAGAATGGATATGTGTACCTTTGGAGTTGCCTTTTATTTTTTTGGACTCCCCAGGAATTGCTTAATTATTATTAAAAAATTTTTTTTCTATTATTAATATACAATTACATGAGCAACATTATGGTTACTAAACTTCCCCTATTATCAAGTCCCCACCACATACTCCCATTGCACTCACTGTCCATCAGCGTAGAAGGATGTTATAGAATCACTATTTGTCTTCTCTGTGTTATACTGCCTTCCCCTTATCCCCCTACCCCATCCCCACCCCCACTCCATTATGTGTGCTCATTGTAATAGCCCTTTTTCCCCCTTATCCCTCCCTTCCCACCCATCTTCCCCAGTCCCTTTCCCTTTGGTAACTGTTAGTCCATTCTTGGGTTCTGTGAGTCTCCTGCTGTTTTGTTCCTTCAGTTTTTTCTTTGTTCTTATACTCCACATGTCAGTGAAATCATGTGGTACTTGTCTTTCTCCGCCTGGCTTACTTCACTGAGCATAATACCCTCTAGCTCTATCCATGTTGTTGCAAATGGTAGGATTTGTTGTCTTCTTATGGCTGAATAATATTCCATTGTTTATATATACCACATCTTCTTTATCCATTCATCTACTGATGGACACCTAGGTTGCTTCCATTTCTTGGCTATTGTAAATAGTACTGTGATAAATATAGAGGTGCATCTGTCTTTTTGAAACTGGGCTGCTGCAGTCTTAGGGTAAATTCCTAGGAGTGGAATTCCTGCATCAAATGGTATTTCTATTTTGAGTTTTTTGAGGAACCTCCATACTACTTTCCACAATGGTTTTACTGCTTTACATTCCCACCATCAGTGTAGGAGGGTTCTCCTTTCTCCATATCCTCACCAACATTTGTTGTTGTTTGGCTTTTGGATGGCGGCCATCCTAACTGGTGTGAGGTGATATCTCATTGCGGTTTTAATTTGCATTTCTCTGATGAGTACTGACGTGGAGCATCTTTTCATGTGCGTGTTGGCCACCTGAATTTCTTCTTTGGAGAAGTATCTGTTCAGCTCTTCTGCCCATTTTTTAATTGGTTTATTTGCTTTTAGTTTGTTGAGGTGCATGAGCTCTTTATATAATTTGGATGTCAACCCCTTATCGGATATGTCATTTATGAATATATTCTCCCATACTGTAGCATGTCTTTTTGTTCTATTGATGGTGTCCTTTGCTGTACAGAAGCTGTTTAGTGTGATATACTCTCATTCATTCATTTTTGCTTTTGTTTCCCTTGCTAGGGGAGATATTTTCATGAAGAAGTTGTTCATGTTTATGTCCAAGAGATTTTTGCCTGTATTTTTTTCTTAGAGTTTTATGGTTTCATAACTTAAGTTCAGGTCTTTGATCCATTTTGTGTTTACTTTTGTGTATGGGGTTAGACAGTAATCCAGTTTCATTCTCTTACATGTAGCTGTCCAGTTTTGCCAACACCAGCTGTTGAAGAGACTGTCATTTCCCATTGTATATCCGTGACTCCTTTATCATGTATTAATTGACCATATATTCTTGGGTTTATATCTGGGCTCTCTGTTCTGTTCCACTCGTCTATGGGTGTGTTCTTGTGCCAGTACCAAATTGTCTTGATTACTGTAGCTTTGTAGTAGAGCTTGAAGTCAAGGAGTGTAATCCCCCCTGCTTTTTACTTCCTTCTCCAGATTGCTTTCTCTATACGGGGTCTTTTGTGGTTCCATATGAATTTTAGAACTATTTGCTCCAGTTCTTTGAAGAATGCTGTTGGTAATTTGATAGGGATTGCATTGAATCTGTAGATTGCTTTAGACAGGATGGCCATTTTGACAATACTAATTCTACCAAGCCAAGAGCATGGGATGAATTTCAGTTTCTTAGTGTCCTCTTTAATTTCTCGTAAGAGTGTCGTGTAGCTTTCATGGTATAGGTCTTTCACATCCTTGGGTAGGTTTATATCTAGGTATTTATTCTTTTTGATGCAATTGTGAATGGAATTGTTTTCCTGATTTCTCTTTCTGCTAGTTCATCATTAGTGTATAGGAATGCAACAGATTTCTGTGTATTAATTTCATATCCTGCAACTTTGCTGAATTCAGGTATTAGATCTGATAGTTTTGGAGTGGATTCTTTAGGGTTTTTTATGTGCTATATCATGTCATCTGCAAACAGGGACAGGTTGAGTTCTTCCTTGCTGATCTGGATTCCTTTTCTTTCTTTGTGTTGTCTGATTGCCGTGGCTAGGACGTCCAGTACTATGTTGAATAAAAGTGGGGAGAGCGAGCATCCTTGTCTTGTTCCCAATCTTAAAGGAAAAGCTTTCAGCTTCTCGCTGATAAGTATAATGTTGGCTATGGATTTGTTATATATGGCCTTTTTTATGTTGAGGTACTTGCCCTCTTTAACCATATTGTTGAGAATTTTTATCACGAATGGATGTTGAATTTTGTCAAATTCTTTTTCAGCATGTATGGAGGTGATCGTGTGGTTTTTGTCCCTCTTTTTATTGATGTGGTTGATGACATTCATTGATTTTCCGAATGTTGTACTGTCCTTGCGTCCCTGGGATGAATCCCACTTGACCATGATGGATGATCTTTTTGAGGTATTTTTGAATTTGATTTGCTAACATTTTGTTGAGTATTTTTGCATCTGTGTTCATTAGGGATATTGATCTGTCATTTTCTTTTTTTGTGGTGTCTTAGTCTCGTTTTGGTATTAGAGTGATGTTGGCCTTGTAGAATGAGTTTTGGAGTATTCCCTCCTCTTCTGCTTTTTGGAAAACTTTAATGAGTATGGGTATTAGGGCTTCACTAAATGGTTGATAAAATTCAGCAGTGAAAGTGTCTGGTCCAGGTGTTTTGTTCTTAGGTAGTTTTTTGATTACCAAATCAATTTCTTTGCTGGTCATTGGTCTATTCATATTTTCTGTTTCTTCCTTGGTCAGTCTTGGAAGGTTGTATTTTTCTAGAAAGTTGTCCATTTCTTCTAGTTTATCCAGTTTGTTAGCATATAATTTTTCATAGTATTCTCTCATAATTGTTTGTATTTCTGTGGTATCCTTAGTGATTTTTCCTTTTTCATTTCTGATTCTGTTTACGTGTGTAGACTCTCTTTTTCTCTTGATAAGTCTGGCTAGGGGTTTATCTATTTTGTTTATTTTCTCAAAGAACCAGCCCCTGCTTTCATTGATTCTCTGTTGTTTTATTCTTCTCAATTTTATTTATTTCTGCTTTAATCTTTATTATGTCCCTCCTTCTACTGATTTTGGGCCTCATTTTTTCTTCCTTTTCTAGTTTCATTAATTGTGAGTTTAGACTTTTCATTTGGGATTGCTCTTTTTTCTGGAGGTAGGCCTGTGTGGCAGTATATTTCTCTCTTAGCACAGCTTTAACTGCATCCCACAGATTTTGTGGTGTGGAATTATTGTTGTTTGTCTCCATATATTGCTTGATCTCTGTTTTTATTTGGTCATTGTTCCATTGATTATTTAGGAGCATGTTATTAAGCCTCCATGTGTTTGTGGGCTTTTTCGTTTTCTTTGTGTAATTTATTTCTGGTTTCATACATTTGTGATCTGAGAAGCTGGTTGGTACAATTTCAATCTTTTTGAATTTACTGAGGTTCTTTTTGTGGCCTAATGTATGATCTGTTCTTGAAGATGTTCCATGTGCACTTGAGAAGAATGTGTATCCTGTTGCTTTTGGATGGTGTGTTCTGTAGATGTCCGTTAGGTTCATCTGTTCTAATAGGTTGTTCAGTGCCTCTGTGTCTTTACTTGTTTTCTGTCTCGTTGCTCTGTCCTTTGGAGTGAGTGGTGTGTTGAAGTCTCCTAAAATGAATGCATTGCATTCTCCTTTCCCCCTTTAATTCTGTATTTGTTTCACATATGTAGGTGATCCTCTGTTGGGTGCATAGATATTTATAATAATTATATCTTCTTTTTGGACTGACCCTTTTATCACTATGCAATGTCGTTCTTTGTCTATTGTGACTTTCTTTGTTTTGAAGTCTATTTTGTCTTATACAAGTATTGCAACTCCTGCTTTTTCTCACTGTCAGTTGCATGAAATGTCTTTTTCCATCCCTTTGCTTTCAGTCTCTGTATGTCTTTGGGTTTGAGGTGAGTCTCTTGTAGGCAGCATATAGATGGGTCTTGTTTTTTTATCCATTCAGTAACTCTGTGTCTTTTGATTTGTGCATTCAGACCATTTACATTTAGGGTGATTACTGATAGGTATGTACTTATTGCCATTGCAGGCTTTAGATTTGTGGTTACCAAAGGTTCAAGGGCAATTCCCTTACTGTCTAACAGTCTAATTTAACTTACTTTGTATACTACTCCATACACAACCTAAATGTTCTTTTTTTTTCCCTCCTTTTTCTTCCTCCTCCATTCTTTGTATGTTATGAATCATATTCTGTACTCTTTGTCTTCCTTTGGATGACATCTGTTTAGCCTTAGGTATACTTCCATCTGTAGGAGTCCCTCCAAAATGCACTGTAGAGGTGGTCTGTGGGAGGTAAATTCTCTCAGGTTTTGCTTATCTGAAAATTGTTTAATCCCTCCTTCAAATTTAAATGATAACCTTGCCTGGTAGAGTATTCTTGGTTCAAGGCCCTTCTGCTTCATTGCATTAAATATGTCATGCCACTCTCTTCTGGCCTGTAAGGTTTCTGTTGAGAAGTCTGATGATAGCCTGATTGGTTTTCCTTTGTATGTGATCTTTCTTCTCTCTTTAGGTGCTTTTAAAAGCCTGTCTTTATCCTTGATCTTTGCCATTTTAATTATTATATCTCTTGATGTTGTCTTCCTTGGGTCCCTTGTTTTGGGAGATCTGTGCACCTCCATGGCTGGAGAGACTATCTCCTTCCCCAGATTGGGGAAGTTTTCAGCAATTTACCTCCTCAATGACACTTTCTATCCCTTTTTCTCTCTTTTCTTCTTCTGGTACCCCTATAATGTGAATATTGTTCCTTTTGGATAGGTCCCACAGTTCTCTCAATATTCTTTCATTTTTTGAGGTCCTTTTTTCTTTCTGTTCCTCACCTTCTTTGTATTCCTCTTCTCTAATTTCTATTCCATTTACCATCTCTTCTACTACATCTAATCTGCTTTTAAATCCCTCCAGTGTATGTTTCATTTCAGATATGGCATTTCTTAATCATTGATTCTCCATCTTAAATTCATTCCTGAGGTGTTGAATATTTTTCTGTACCTCCATAAGCATGTTTATAATTTTTATTTTGAACTCTCTTCCTGGAAGATTCGTGAGTTTGCTTTCATTTGACCCTCGTTCTGGGGTTTGTGGTATTTTGGTCTGAACCATGTTCTTTTGACGTTTCATATTTCTGTGTTGTGCCCCATACTGTGCAGAAACTCCAGTCTGTGCAGGTGCTCAGCCCCTAGTGTGAGGTTGGCGGACGTAGGGGAGCAGAGCTGGTGCCTGGGTAGGAAAGGTCTGTTTCCTGCTTCCATTTTGCAGTGCCTTTCTCCAGTGTCAAACCCAGTGGGCTAAGCACACATGGGTAATCTGTGCTTTGCGTCTCTAGCTGTTGTACGCATGGCCTCCCTCCGGCTGGCCTGTCGCCTGCCCAGTGACTGAGGGTTTGCGAGCAGGTGCCTGCAGGCCAGTAGGAAGTCTCACCTGGCAGTGTGTCACAGTGGAGGGCCTCAAAGCTGAGTAGGTAGCCAGGGGGATGGAGCACCTGAAGCTCCCTAAAGTTCCCAATGAGCTGGGCAGAGCCCGTCCAGACAACCTTGTCCAGCTCTCCCTTTTCCTGCACAGCAGGCTCCGTGTGAACCCCACCCCTTCAGCAGCCCTCTCGCTCCCAGGAAGCCTCTCAGACTGCCTGCCTTTCTTCTGACACATAGCAGCCGGGTGTGGATACCCTCCTCCACAAACAGCCAGAATGTCAATTTGTCAAGCACTCCACCTATCCGAACTCCCCAATGTCCAGAGCACCACACAGTATAGGATTCTGCTCACAAAGCATGTCTCCAGGGCTAGGTGTTCAGCAGTCCCAGCCTTCCACCCCCTCTCCTGCTCCATTTTTCTTCCTCCCGCCAGTGAGCTGTGTTCGGGGTAGGGCTTGGGTCCTGCCAGATTAATGCTTTCCTATGTTACCCTGTTTTGTGTGGTCTGCTCTGTTCGTGAGATCTGTTTGCAGTCTGGTTCAGCCTTCTTGTTGCTGTTTTAAGGTTAGTTGTATTAATTAACTATAGTTTTGTACTGTTTGTGGTTTTGGGAGGAGCTCTCCGTTTCACCTCCCACACCACCATCTTGAATTCCTCCTATATGGTGTTTTGTAAATTAAAATCTCTTCTCTAATATTTGGGGCCTTACTCTATTTTTTTTTTTTTGCAACATGAGTAATTATTTGTTCTAATTATACAAATAAGTGTTTCTTTCTGCTAAAAATTGGAATCACCAACTGACAGATGGACTTAATGTGGAAAATAGTTGTATATGCTTAATGGAAGTATTAAAGAAGGACTAATATAATGAATAAGTCCTGCTTTTTCCCTTTTTTTAATTGAAATATCATTGATATATAATGATGTGTTGGTTTCATGCCCACTTTTTAATTGTAGGAGTTCTTTATATGTTCTTGATGGTAATTCCTTATTAGGTACGTGATTTGCAATCATTTTTTCTCACTCCATGGATTACAACAAATTTTTCAATGTAATTTAAAAAGTGTATATTAGCATCAGGACTAGTATTTATTAGTATTTTAGCTAGTTTAGTTTGAAGTACTATATACGAATGAACATATGAATATATGGTCTAAAATTCAAATGTCACAAAAGGTTTTCAATAAAAAAGCAATTTAAAGGTCACATTACCTTGGAAAGAAAGAAAGTGGCAGAGTAGGAAAAAGCCTTTAGCTGTATCTGATGTGTGTGTATGTGTGCGAGTGTGCGATGTAAGTTTCAGGTGTACAACTTCACATCTGTATACACCACAAAGTGATCATTACCTTAACTGTAATTGCTATCCCCTACCATTCATAGTTTGAGCCCATTCATCCATTTTCCCTGTCACCCAGCTCCCCTTCCGCTCTTGTAACCACTAATCTGTTCTCTGTGTCTATGAATTTGTTCTAGTTTTTTTGATACCACATATGAGTAAAGTCATTAGGTTTTTGTCTTGATCTGACTGTTTCACTTAGCATAATATCCTCTAGGTCCATCCCTGTTGTCACAAATGGCAGGGTTTTATTCTTTTTTTTTTGGCTGAGTAATATGCCATTGAATAAATATACCACATCTTGAAACATTCATCTATTGATGAATGCTTAGGTTGTGTCCATATCTTGGCTGTTGTAAATAATGCTGCAATGACGTGTTTTATTCCTTTTCTTTAAAAAAATTTTGATAAATATGGAAAAAGTGGTAATGTTCAGTTTCAGTGGTGGGAACATGGGTATCATATTATTGTATGCTATGATACTCTTTCATGCAAAAGTATTGCAAACCAAAAGGTATTGTTTCTGTCCATATTATAGGAGACTGGTATAAATTTGATACTAAAACTGAGTAAATCATGTAAGAGAAATTTAGAAGTCAGTTAAACTTGAAGTTATAAATCTTAAATGAAATAGTGGTGGACTGTCCAGACAATGGAGTGTTTATGTTTGAAATATTTCATAGTTAAAACACATTTTTAGTTATATAAATCCCTACCCTTCTCTACATTTCCAGTCTGTGAGTCTTTTCCCCAAGAAGTTTCTAATTTCTTGTCTACTTCGGAATTACTCATCATATTCTCAGATACATTTATATTTTGAATGGAGTGTGCCATTTCCCTCTCAACCCACCAGATAAACATTTTCTTTTTTGTATCTTTTTTTCAGTAGCTAATATACCATTGAAATTGTTCCCTATCAATGTATGTAGCATTTGGTGTCCGTTTCATGGTTCCATTTATTCTGCTGCATTGGTGCATTATATTTTTATCTTATCAGTTCACTCCTGAAGGACACTTAGGATTTCGCCAACTGTTCACTATTATGTACAGTGAATATCATTGGGCATGAATGTTTTTTTTGCATACAGATGTGTTACTATATTTGATATAAGTTCCTGGAGGTAAACTTGGTGGGTTAAATTTATGATCTAGTCAAATCTAAAAATTTCTTTTAAAAAATTGTATCAGTGTGTATTCCCTCAGTAATGTATGAGAGAGAATACCCCATTGTCATGCTTTCTAAACTATATAGTGTTATCAGAATCTTTTAATTCTTACCAATGTTTTCTTTGCATTTGATGCAGAAAAGCTGTCAACAGAAATATGTTTTAGTATTATTTTTAATTAGTATTTTCTTCTATTACTAACTTGCAATATAAAAGACTTTGCAGTAGGTCTGGGAAGATGGCGGTGTGACCAGGGCAGTGGAAATCTCCTCCCAAAACTGTATATATCTATGAAAATACAACAAATACAACTATTCCTAAAAGAGAGACCAGAATATACAGGACAGCATACAGCCTGCATCTGCACCTGAGAGGACTCGGCACCCCGTGAGGTGGGTAAGATACAGAGCCGCGTCCCGGCGGGACCCGAACACTCCTCAACCGCAGCGCACCGGCGGGAGGAGAGGATTCAGAGCCGGGAGGGAGTCGAAGTACAGGCCCATGAAATAACCAGCCCTGGTGATCTGCGCCGGGAGCACTGACACACATTGCGCAGTGTAACGGATATTGGAGAGGCAGAAGGTGCAGGTTTTGAGCTGGGAACGCGCCCGGGTCCTTGCAGCAGGCTTCCCAGGACAAAAGAAAAGCGTGCGCTTTTTTTGGCGGTCTTAAAGAGGAAGGGGCCCAACAGAGGAACACGATCATCCCAGCACACTCAACCCAGAAGGCTAGGAGTCCTGAGGAACTTCGGACCCGTTGTCTGGCAACTGGGAAAAAGTAGCCGCACTGAGACTTCACACAGAGAACAACAGTTTCCCATTCATTCCTGCCCTGGGCAGAGCTACAAATGGCCCTGCGGAGCTGTGTGACTGCAGCTGCAGAATAGTGGACCAACAGCGCCACCTACAGCATCCTTACAAAATCTACTCCCGGTAGGCGTTTTTTTCTTTTCTTTTCTTTCTTCTTTTTCTCTTTTCCTTCTTTTTAAAAAATTTTTTTTTTAACGCTTAAAGAGCTCAGCAGACATACGTGGCACCTACCAGGGACCACTTCTATAGCCATGAAAAGACAGAGGAATATGGTACAGACAAAGCTCACCCAGACGCAGACAACACCATAGAGGGAGGCTGAAGGGATGGAAATGTACAATCTTCCTGAAAAGGAATTCAGAATAAAAGTCATAACCATGCTGATGGATCTACAGAGAAATATGCAAGAGCTGAGGGAGGAAGTGAGGGAAGTGAGGAAAGACAATGCAGAAATGAGACAAGCGATCGACGGGCTTAGCAGCAAACAGGATGAGATTCAAGAGACTGTTAATGGAATAGAAAACAGAGAATAGGAATACAGAGCAGCTGAGGCAGAGAGAGATAAAAAGATCTCTAGGAATGAAAGGATATTAAGAGAACTCTGTGACCAATTCAAATGGAACAATATTTGCATTATAGGAGTACCAGAGGAAGAGGAGAGACAAAAGGGGATAGAAAGTGTCTTTGAAGAAATACTTGCTGAAAACTTCCCCATGCTGGGGAAGGAAATAGTCTCGCCGTCCAAGGACGCCCACAGATCTCCCAACACAAGGGACCCAAGGAAGACAACACCAAGACACATAATTAAAATGGCAAAGATCAAAGATAAAGACAGAGTATTAAAGGCAGCTACAGAGAGAAAAAAGATCACATACAAAGGAAAACCCATCAGACTGTCATCAGACTTCTCAACAGAAACCTTACAGGCCAGAAGAGAATGGCATGATATATTTAACGTAATGAAACATAAGGACCTCGAACCAAGAATATTGTATCCAGCACGATTATCATTTAAATATGATGGAGGGATTAAACAATTTCCAGACAAGCAAAAGCTGAGAGAATTTGACTCCCATAAACCACCTATACAGGACATCTTAAAGGAACTGCTCTAGACGGAAGCACTCGTAAGGCTAAAAAGATGTCATCATAGAAAATAAAATCATAGCAAAGAAAGCAGACCATCCAAATACTAACTAAAGGAAAAGAATAAAACACCTAGTATATAAAGAATGGAGGAGGAAGAATAAAAAAGGAGAGAAACAGAGAAACATCAGACTGTGTTTACAGTAACTTAACAAGAAAGTTAAGCTAGATTGTCAGATAGTAAAGAAGCAACGCTTGAACCTTTGGTAACCACGAATCTAAAGCCAGCAATGCCAATAAGTACATATCTATCGATAATCACCCTAAATGTAAATGGACTGAATGCGCCAATCAAAAGACACAGACTAACAGAATGGATAAAAAAGCAAGACCCATCTATATGCTGCTTACAAGAGACTCACCTCAAACCCAAAGATATAAACAGACTAAAAGTGAAGGGATGGAAAAAGATATTTCATGCAAACAACAAGGAAAAATAAGCAGGCGTTGCAGTACTTGTATCAGACAAAATAGACTTCAAAACGAAGAAAGTAGCAAGAGATAAAGAAGGACATTACATAATGATAAAGGGGTCAATACAGCAAGAGGTTATAACCGTTATAAATATACATGCACTCTATACGTGAGCGCCAGCATATGTGAAACAAATACTAACAGAATTAAAGGAGGAAATAGACGGCAATGCATTCATTATAGGTGACTTCAACACACCACTCACTCCAAAGGACAGATCAACCAGACAGAAAATAAAAGTAAAGACACAGAGGCACTGAACAACACACTAGAACAGACGGACCGAACAGACAGCTACAGAACTCTACACCCAAAAGCAGCAGGATACACATTCTTCTCAAGTGCACATGGAACATTTTCCAGAATAGACCACATACTAGGCCACAAAAAGAAACTCAGTAAAGTCCAACCAGCTTCTCAGATCACAAAGGTATAAAACTAGAAATAAATTTTAGAAAGAAATCAAAAAGGCTCACAAATACTTGGAGACTTAACAACATTCTCCTAATTAATCAATGGGTTAACGACCAAATCAAAACAGAAATCAAAGAATATATGGAGACTAATGACAACAACACAAAGCCACAGCTTCTGTGGGACACAGCAAAGGCAGTTCTAAGAGGAAAGTATATTGCAATCCAGGCCTATTTAAAGAAAGAAGAACATTCCCAAATGAATAGCCTAAAGACACAATTACTGAAATTGGAAAAAGAAGAACAAATGAGGCCCAAAGTCACCAGAAGGCGGGACATAATAAAGATCAGAGAAGAAATACATAAAATTGAGAAAAATAAAACAATAGAAAAAATCAATGAAACCAAGAGCTGGTTCTTTGAACAAATAAACCAAATAGATAAACCCCTAGCCAGACTTATTAAGAGAAAAAGAGAATCTACACACATAAACAGAATCAGAAATGAGAAAGGAAAAATAACGACAGAGCCCACAGAAATACAAAGAATTATAAGAGAATATTATGAGAGTCTGTATGCTAATAAGCTGGAAAACATAGAAGAAATGGACAACTTCTTAGGAAAATACAACCTTCCAAAACTGACCAAACAAGAAACAGAAAAACTAAACAGACCAACCACCAACAATGCAATTGAATCGGTAAATTAAAAACTACCCAAGAACAAAACCCGCAGACCAGATGGATTCACCTCTGAATTCTACCAGACATATAGAGAAGAAATAACACCCATTCTCCTTAAAGTTTTCCAAAAAATAGAAGAGGAGGGAATACTTGCAAACTCTTTCTATGAAGCCAGCATCACTCTAATACCAAAACCGGGCAAAGACCTCACCAAAAAAGAAAACTACAGACCAATATCCCTGATGAACGTAGATGCAAAAATACTCAACAAAATATTACCAAACCGAATTGAAAAATACATGAAGAGGATGATAAACCATGATCAAGTGGGATTCATCCCAGGGATGCAAGAGTGGTACAGCATTCGAAAATCCATCAACATCATCCACCACATCAAGAAAAAGAAGAACAAACACCACATGATCACCTCCATAGATGGTGGAAAAGCATTTGACAAAATTCAGCATCCATTCATGATTAAAACTCTCAAAAAAAATGGGTATAAAGGGCAAGTACCTCAACTTCGTAAAAACTATATATGACAAACCCACAGCTAACATCACAGTTAACAGCGAGAAGCTGAAAGCTTTTCATCTAAGATCGGGATCAAGATAGGGATGCCCATTCTCTCCACTGTTATTCAACATAGTACTGGAGGTCCTAGCCACAGCAATCAGACAAAACAAAGAAATTCAAGGCATCCAGATTGGTGAAGAACAAGTCACATTGTGACAGTAGATTACATGATATTGGACATAAAAAACCCTAAAGACTCCACTCCAAAACTACTAGAACTAATATCTGAATTAAGCAAAGTTGCAGGATACAAAATTAACACACAGAAATCTGTTGCTTTCTTATACACTTAACGATGAACTAACAGAAAGAGAAATCAGGAAAACAATTCCATTCACAATTGCATCAAAAAGAACAAAATACCTAGGAATACACCTAACGAAGGAAGTGAAAGACCTATACTCTGAAAACTACAAGACACTCCTAAGACAAATTGAAGAAGACACTAACAAATGGAAATGTATCCCATTCTTTTGGCTTGGTAGAATAAATATTGTCAAAATGGCTATACTACCTAAAGCAATCTACAGATTCAACGCAGTCCCTATCAAAATACCAATAGCGTTCTTCAACGAACTGTAACAAATAATTCTAAAATTCATATGGAACCAAAAAAGACCCTGAATAGCCAAAGCAATCCTGAGAAGGAGGAATCAAACAGGGGTAATTATGCTCCCTGACTTCAAGCTCTACTACAAAGCCACAGTAATCAAGACAATTTGGTATTGGCACAAAAACAGACCCACAGACTAGTGGAACAGAATAGAAAATCCAAACATTAACCCAAGCATATACAATCAATTAATATTTGATAAAGGACCCTTGGGTATACAATGGGGAGATGACAGCCTCTTCAGCCGTGGGTGTTGGCAAAACTGGACAGCTACATGTAAGAGAATGAAACTGGACTACTGTCTAACCCCATACACAAAAGTCAACTCAAAATGGATCAAAGACCTGAATATAAGTCATGAAACCATAAAACTCTTAGAAAAAAACATAGGCAAAGATTTCTTGGACATAAACGTGAGCGAATTCTTTATGAACATATCTCCCCAGGCAAGGGAACAAAAGCAAAAATGAACAACTGGGACTATATCAAGCTGAAAAGCTTCTGTACAGCAAAGGACACCATCAGTAGAACAAAAAGGCATCCTACAGTATGGGAGAATATATTCATAAATGATGTATCCGATAAGGGGTTGACATCCAAGATATATAAAGAACTCACGTACCTCAACAAACAAAAAGCAAATAATCCAATTAAGAAATGGGCAGAGGACATGAATAGACACTTCTCCAAAGAAGAAATTCAGATGGCCAACAGGCACATGAAAAGATGCTCCACATCGCTAATCATCAGAGAAATGCAGATTAAAACCACAATGAGATATCACCTCACACCAGTGAGGATGGCCAACATCCAAAACCCAAACAACAACAAATGTTGGCGAGGATGTGGAGAAAAGGGAACCCTCCTACACTGCTGGTGGGACTGCAAATTAGTTCAACCATTGTGGAAAGCAGTATGGAGGTTCCTCAAGAAACTCAAAATAGAAATACCATTTGACCCAGGAATTCCACTCCTAGGAATTTACCCTAAGAACGCAGCAGCCCAGTTTGACAAAGAAATATGCACCCCTATGTTTATCGCAGCATTATTTACAATAGCCAAGAAATGTAAGCACCCTAAGTGTCCCTCAATAGATGTGTGGATAAAGAAGAAGTGGTACATATAAGCAATGGAATATTATACAGCCATAAGAAGAAAACAAATCCTACCAGTTGCAACAACGTGGATGGTGCTAGAGAGTATTATGCTCAGTGAAATAAGCCAAGCCGAGAAAGACAAGTCCCAAATGATTTCACTCATATGTGGAGTATAAGCGAAAAAAAAAAAACTGAAGGAGCAAAACAGCAGAAACTCATAGAACCCAAGAACGGACTAATAGTTACCAAAGAGAAAGGGACTGGGGACGATGGGTGGGAAGGAAGGGACAAGGAGGATAAAGGGGCATTACGATTAACAGATGTAATGTTGCGGGGGCACGGGGAGGGCTGTGCAACTCAGACAAGTAGTGATTCTATAGCATCTCACTACGCTGATGAACAGTGACTGTAATGGGGTTGGTGGGGGGGACATGATGAAGGGAGTAGTTTAATCACCATAATATTGTACATGTAATTGTAGATTAATGATACCAAAATAAAGTATTAAAAAAAAGACTTTGTAGTGTTTCAATTCTTTATATGAGGTTTAAGATTATGCAATGAAACAGAAGCCTAAACTGGAATGTGTTTAATTCAGCATATAAAATTAGACATTTTAAAACTTTTATTGTTAATCTGTTGAAATGCTTGAAGCTTTTTCCTCTTTTCAGCTTGTCAGAATAATTTGTTATAATACGAAAAAGTATTTAAAACTGAAAGTCAATATTTCTGTCCAGTGTATTATAGGAGGCTGGTATAACTTTGATAGTAAAACTGAATAAATCATTTGAGAGGAGAAATTTAAATGTCACTTCAACTTAAAAATATAGATCTTAAAGAAAATAATGGTTGACCATCCATCCAATGAAATGAGCTATGAAGTCATAAAAAGACACGGATGAACAGTAAAGGCATGTTACTAAATGAAAATCTGTTATTGTAATTCAATATGTTACCAAATTAAAGGAGAAAAGCTGGAATATTATCTCCATGAATTCAGGGAAAATAAAATTAAACATCCATTCATGATAAAATATGTTTATTTAGGAAAATAAAAGTTGAAGAGACCCTTCTTAACCTGAAAAGGATATAGACCAGAAACCTAAAGCAAAATTTTACTCTTACTAAACCTTAGAAACAATTCTTTCAAAATCAAGGAGAAAATATTTGTATTTGATATTAAATTAGAGATCGTAGCCAGTGCAACTAGATAAGGAAAAAAAAGAGTTATGAATAATAAAAAATATGAAAAATAAGAGAATTATCACTGCTGTTATGGAAAATTCAGAATGAGCTACATAATATTAGAGGGCTCAGCAAGATTGCTAGATGTGAGAGAAGTATTAAAAAGTGAATAGCAACAGTTGTAATGTGTGTGTACATGTGTGTTTCTGTGTATGAGGCAGCTTACATTTTCCAAATAGCTTTATCAACATATATTGCACCTCATGTGCTGTTTGCACAATGTGAATGAGATTCCTTCCGCTGAGACTTGATCTGCGTTCCCTATTCTTACATCTTAGAACACCTAATGGGTCAAAATAGAAACTACAACCTTAGCTGGAGGATGGTGGAAGGCAAGAGGATGGGGAACCCACAGTAAGGGCATTCATCAAGACTAAACATAAATTATTTATTTATACTTAATTTATAAAACTGGTGCTTAACTTTTTTTTTCATGTTTCTTTTTTTTATTTTTTTATTTTTTTATTTTTAATATAATTTATTTTCTTATCATTAATTTACAATTACGTGTGCAATATTACTATTATTAAACTACCCCTTCATCAGGTCCCCCCCACCAACCCCATTATAGTCACTGTCCATCAGCGTAGTGAGATGCTATAGAATCACTACTTGTCTTCTCCGAGTTGTACTGCCCTCCCCGTGCCCCCCCAACATTACATCTGCTAATCGTAATGCCCCTTTTTCCCTCTTATCCCTCCCTTCCCGCCCATTTTCCCCAGTCCCTTTCCCTTTGGTAACTATTAGTCCGTTCTTGGGTTCTGTGAGTCTGCTGCTGTTTTGTTCCTTCAGTTTTTTTCTTTGTTCTTACACTCCACATATGAGTGAAATCATTTGATACTTGTCTTTTTCGGCTTGGCTTATTTCACTGAGCATAATACCCTCTAGCTCCATCCATGTTGTTGCAAATGGTAGGATTTGTTTTCTTCTTATGGCTGAATAATATTCCATTGTGTATATGTACCACATCTTCTTTATCCATTCATCTACTGATGGACACTTAGGTTGCTTCCATTTCTTGGCTATTGTAAATAGTGCTGCAATAAACATGGGGTGCATCTGTCCTTTTCAAATTGGGCTGCTGCATTCTTAGGGTAAATTCCTAGGAGTGGAATTCCTGGGTCAAATGGTATTTCTATTTTGAGTTTTTTGAGGAACCTCCATACTGCTTTCCACAATGGTTGAACTAATTTGCATTCCCACCAGCAGTGTAGGAGGGTTCCCTTTTCTCCACATCCTCGCCAACATTTGTTGTTGTTTGTGTTTTGGATGTTGGCCATCCTCACTGGTGTGAGGTGATATCTCATTGTGGTTTTAATCTGCATTTCTCTGATGATTAGCGATGTGGAGCATCTTTTCATGTGCCTGTTGGCCATCTGAATTTCTTCTTTGGAGAAGTGTCTATTCATGTCTTCTGACCATTTCTTAATTGGATTATTTGCTTTTTGTTTGTTAAGGTACATGAGTTCTTTATATATTTTGGATGTCAACCCTTTATTAGATACGTTTTTTATGAATATATTCTCCCATACTGTAGGATATCTTTTTGTTCTACTGATGGTGTCCTTTGCTGTACAGAAGCTTTGCAGCTTGATACAGTCCCACTTGTTCATTTTTGCTTTTGTTTCTCTTGCCCGGGGAGATATGTTCATTAAGAAGTCGCTCATGTTTATGTCCAAGAGATTTTTGCCTATGTTTTTTTCTAAGAGTTTTATAGTTTCATGACTTACATTCAAGTCTTTGATCCACCTTGAGTTTACCTTTGTGTATGGGGCTAGACAGTAGTCCAGTTTCATTCTCTTACATGTAACTGTCCAGTTTTTCCAACACCAGCTGCTGAAGAGGCTGTCATCTCCCCATTGTATATCCAAGGCACTTTTATCAAATATTAATTGTATATGTTTGGGTTAATGTTTGGATTTTCTATTCTGTTCCACTGGTCTGTGGGTCTGTTTTTGTGCCAATACCAAATTGTTTTGATTACTGTGGCTTTGTAGTAGAGCTTGAAGTCAGGGAGTGTATTTCCCCCTGTTTTATTCCTCCTTCTCAGGATTGATTTGGCCATTCGGGGTCTTTTGTGGTTCCATATGAATTTTAGAATTATTTGTTCCAGTTGATTGAAGAAAGCTGTTGGTAGTTTGATAGGGATTGCATTGAATCTGTAGATTGCTTTAGGTAGTATAGCCATTTTGACAATATTTATTCTTCCTAGCCAAGAGCATGGGATGCATTTCCATTTGTTAGTGTCCTCTTTAATTTCTCTTAGGAGTGTCTTGTAGTTTTCAGAGTACAGGTCTTTCACTTCCTTCGTTAGGTTTATTCCTAGGTATTTTATTCTTTTTGATGCAATTGTGAATGGAATTGTTTTTCTGATTTCTCTTTCTGTTAGTTCATGGTTAGTGTATAGGAAAGCAACAGATTTCTGTGTGTTAATTTTGTATCCTGCAACTTTGCTGAATTCAGATATTAGTTCTAGTAGTTTTGGAGTGGAGTCTTTAGGGTTTTTTATGTACAGTATCATGTCATCTGCAAATAGTGTCAATTTGACTTCTTCTTTACCAATCTGGATGCCTTGTATTTCTTTGTTTTGTCTGATTGCTGTGGCTAGGACCTCCAGTACTGTGTTGAAAAACAGTGGAGAGAGTGGGCATCCCTGTCTTGTTCCCGATCTTAGATGAAAAGCTTTCAGCGTGTCACCGTTAAGTATGATGTTAGCTGTGGGTTTGTCATATATAGCCTTTATGATGTTGAGGTACTTGCCGTCTATACCCATTTTGTTGAGAGTTTTAATCAGGAATGGATGCTGAATTTTGTCAAATGCTTTTTCAGCATCTATGGAGATGATCATGTGGTTTTTGTTCTTCTTTTTGTTGATGTGGTGGATGATGTTGATGGATTTTCGAATGTTGTACCATCCTTGCATCCCTGGGATGAATCCCACTTGATCATGGTGTATGATCCTCTTGATGTATTTTTGAATTCGGTTTGCGAATATTTTGTTGAGTATTTTTGCATCTACTTTCATCAGGGATATTGGTCTGTAATTTTGTTTTTTGGTGAGGTATTTTCCAGGTTTTGGTATTAGAGTGATGCTGGCTTCATAGAATGAGTTTGGAAGTATTCCCTCCTCTTCTATTTTTTCGAAAACTTTAAGGAGAATGGGTGTTATTTCTTCTCTATATGTCTGGTAGAATTCAGAGGTGAATCCATCAGGCCCAGGGGTTTTGTTCTTGGGTAGTTTTTTGATTACCAATTCGATTTCATCGCTGGTGATTGGTCTTTTTAGTTTTTCTGTTTCTTGCTTGGTCAGTCTTGGAAGCTTGTATTTTCCTAAGAAGTTGTCCATTTCTTCTATGTTTTCCAGCTTGTTAGCATATAGATTCTCATAATATTCTCTTATGATTCTTTGTATTTCTGTGGAGTCCGTCGTGATTTTTCCTTTCTCATTTCTGATTGTGTTTATGTGTGTAGATTCTCTTTTTCTCTTAATGAGTCTGGCTAGGGGTTTATCTATTTTGTTTATTTTTTCAAAGAACCAGCTCTTGGTTTTATTGATTTTTTCTATTGTTTTATTCTTCTCAATTTTATTTATTTCTTCTCTAATCTTTATTATGTCCTTCCTTCTGGTGACTTTGGGCCTCATTTGTTCTTCTTTTTCCAATTTCAGTAATTGTGTCTTTAGACTATTCATTTGGGAATGTTCTTCCTTCTTTAAATAGGCCTGGATTGCAATATACTTTCCTCTTAGAACTGCCTTTCCTGCGTCCCACAGAGGTTGTGGCTTTGTGTTGTCATTAGTCTCCATATATTCTTTGATTTCTGTTTTGATTTGGTCGTTAACCCATTGATTAATTAGGAGAGTATTGTTAAGTCTCCATGTATTTGTGAGCCTTTTTGGTTTCTTTCTAAAATTTATTTCTAGTTTTATACCTTGGTGATCTGAGACGTTGGCTGGTAGGATTTCAGTATTTTTAAAATTACTGAGGTTCTTTTTGTGGCCTAGTATGTGGTCTATTCTGGAAAGTGTTCCATCTGCACTTGAGAAGAATGTGTATCCTGTTGCTTTTGGGTGTAGAGTTCTGTAGATGTCTGTTAGGTCCATCTGTTCTAGTGTGTTGTTCAGTGCCTCTGTCTTTACTTATTTTCTGTCTGGTTGATCTGTCCTCTGGAGTGAGTGGTGTGTTGAAATCTCCTAAGATGAATGCATCGCTGTCTATTTCCTCCTTCAACTCTGCTAGTATTTGTCTCACATATGCTGGCGCTCCTTTGTTGGGTGCATATATATTTATAATGGTTATATCTTCTTGTTGGACTGACCCCTTTATCATTATGTAATGTCCTTCTTTATCTTTTGCTACTTTCTTCGTTTTGAAGTCTATTTTGTCTGATACAAGTACTGCAACACCTGCTTTTTTCTCTTTGTTGTTTGCATGAAATATCTTTTTCCATCCCTTCACTTTTAGTCTGTGTATATCTTTGGATTTGAGGTGAGTTTCTTGTAGGCAGCATATAGATGGGTCTTGCTTTTTTAACCATTCTGTTACTCTGTGTCTTTTGATTGGTGCATTCAGTCCATTTACATTTAGGGTGATTATTGATAGGTATGTACTTATTGCCATTGCTGGCTTTAGATTCGTGGTTACCAAGGGTTCAAGGGTTGCTTCTTTACTATCTAACAATCTAACTTAACTTTCCTGTTAAGTTATTGTAAACACAGTCTGATGTTTCTTTATTTCTCTCCCTTCTTATTCCTCCTCCTCCATTCTTTCTATAATAGGTGTTTTATTCTTTGCCTTTAGTTAGTATTTGGATGGTCTGCTTTCTTTGCTATGATTTTATTTTCTCTGGTGACATCTTTTTAGCCTTAGGTGTGCTTCCATCTAGAACAGTTCATTTAACATATCCTGTAGTGTTGTTTTATGAGAGGCAAACTCTCTCAACTTTCGTTTATCTGGAAATTGTTTAATCCCTTCATCATGTTTAAATGATAATCGTGCTGGATACAATATTCTTGGTTCGAGGCCCTTCTGTTTCATAACGTTAAATATATCATGCCATTCTCTTCTGGCCTGTGAGGTTTCTGTTGAGAAGTGTGATGATAGTCGGGTGGGTTTTCCTTTGTAGGTGATCTTTTTTCTCTCTCTAGCTGCCTTTAATACCCTGTCTTTATCTTTGATCTTTGCCATCTTAATTATTATGTGTCTTGGTGTTGTCTTCCTTGGTCCCTTGTTTTGGGAGATCTATGAGCTTCGGTGGACTGCGAGACTACTTCCTTCCCCAGCGAGGGAAAGTTTTCAGCAATTATTTCTTCAAAGACACCTTCTGTCCCTTTTTCTGTCTCTTCTTCCTCTGGTGCTCCTATAATGCGAATATTGTTCCGTTTGGATTGGTCACACAGTTCTCTTAATATTCTTTCATTCCTAGAAATCCTTTTATCTGTCTCTGCCTCAGCTGCTCTGTACTCCTGTTCTCTGTTTTCTATTCCGTTAACAGTCTCTCGCATCTCATCCATTCTGCCGTTAAGCCCGTCGATCGCTTGTCTGATTTCTGTATTGTCTTTCCTCAGTTCCCTCACTTCCTCCCTCAGCTCTTGCACATTTCTCTGTAGGTCCATCAGCATGGTTATGACTTTTATTCTGAATTCTTTTTCAGGGAGGCTGTGCATTTCCATCCCTTCAGACTCCCTCTCTGTGGTTGTCTGGTTGATTTTCGTCTGAACCATATTCCTCTGTCTTTTCATGGCTATATAATTGGTCACTGATAGTTTCCACGTATGTCAGCTGGGCTCTTTAAGACTTTAAAAAGAGAAGAAAAAAAAGAGAAAAAAAAGAAAGAAAGAAAAAAAGGAAGAAAAGAAAAAACAAAAACAAAACAACAAAACAAACAAAAAAATGCCCACCAGACGTAGATTCTGTGGGAATGCTCTAGGTGGCGCTATTGCCCCACTATTCTACAGCTGTGACTGTGCCGCTCCGCAGGGCCCTTTATCGCTCGGCAGGGGTGGGAACGAAGAGGAGGCTGTTGATCTCAGTCAGAAGTGTAAGTATGGCTACGCTTCCTCAGTCACCAGCTAAGGCGTCTGAAACTCCCCAGGACTCGCAGCCTGCTGGGCTGAGTGTGCTGGGGCGATCTGGCTCCTCCGCTGGGCTCCTGTCTCTTTAAGACCGCTGAAGAAACCGCGCGTTTTTTTTTTTTCCTTCCCGGGAGCCGGCTGCAAGCACCCTGGCGCGTTCCCTGCCCAGATCCTGCCGCTCTGTCTCTCCAATCTTCACTGCACTGCGCAATGTGGGTCAGCGCTCCCCGCGCAGATCCCTGGGGCTGGCTACTTCGCGGGGTGTACTTCCACTCCCTCCCGGCTCTGAATCCTCTCCTCCCGCCGGTGCGCTGGGGTGGGGGAGTGCTCGGTTCCCGCGGGGTCACAGCTCCGTATCTTACCCGCCTCTTGGGGTGCCGAGTGCTCTCGGTTGTAGCTGCACGCTGTGCGCTTTCCTGTGTATTCTTGTCTCTCTTTTAGGAATAGATGTATTTTCTGTGTTTTCGTAGATAAATATAGTGTTGGGCGGAAATTTCTGCCGCCCTGCTCACACCGCCATCTTCCCGGAAGTGGTGCTTAACTTTTAAAATGCTTTTTCTCATATATTGTAGTATGAACAAAATTCCAAATTAATTTTTGCCATTTAAATACACACTTTTTATAGGGGTTAGGGGAATGTTTCTCTTTTTGCCTGAATTCTTATAATAATGAATAATGTTCTATTTGGGAGAACAAACCTGGTCATGCTGGAAATACCAAGTATCTGAGTGCCTGCCTAGTGCAGGCATACCCTCACTGAATTTCTTTCTTGGTAGAATACAGAGAACTGTAGGGTCCTAATATGAGCCTCAGTTACAGTGGTGGGCTGCTAAGCACTTAACAGCCCTAGAAAGAAATTTGAGGATATTTCTGAGCTCAAAATAACATAAAAGTTATATGACATGAAGATGAAGAAATAGATTAAAATTTTAAGATACAAACTCCAAAATATAGGTAGTATTATGAACAGAGTTTAGTTAGAAATTTGAGTATGGTATGGTTAACCTTAGATGCCTCCATTGCATTGATTCTGTGTTACATGAAGTGTTTAGTGTTGCTTGTAGTTGTTGAATATAGCGTGGCAGTACATAAATGTATGAAGAGCAGAGACTTTGTGCCTGAAGGACCTTGGTTCAGTCCTGGGTTTCTGCCACTTACTAGCTTTGTGGCCTTTGGCAGATGATTTGACCTCTCAAAGGCTGTCATCCGTCACATATAACATGGGGAAGATAATTGCTCCCATTGGCGTTGTGAAAATTGAGTAAGATAATGTAGTAACGTACTTTGCATATTACCTGTTGTATCATTAGTGCTCAATGAATGTTATTATATACTGGCCAGGAAAGTATCTGGTTTGCTATATAATACATAAGAGGAATACTAAAATACGTTTTTTTTTTTTTAAGGAAATTCGCAATGAGTCTCATGACTATCCTCATAGAGTGGCCAAATTTCCAGAAAACAGAAATCGAAACAGATACAGAGATGTAAGCCCATGTAAGTACTCACTGTGTACATGTATATGTTTGTTGGCTTATTTTAGGAGGCAGGATACAATGAAAAGAAGGTTTGGGGTCAGGGTTGATAAGTATGGCAATTTTTTTTCACATTACCATAATGCATATTCTTTTAAGAAAAATTTCAAGGCAAAGAATAGTAGAAGGAAGGGAAAATGCCCATAACTATTTCATCTTTCAAACACAGCCAGTATTATGTATTTCTATCAACATTTTTTCTTATGCATAATTTTTTCTTAAAATAATTGTAATCACGTAGGTATTCATATATACATACATCCTTTTCATATTATTCCATAACCTTTATAAATATTACTTTAAATGTTTATCAGTGTATTTTGTTTTCATTTTTATAAAAGTAATATGTTAAGCACTGTAGAAAACTTAGAAAAGAGAAATGTATGGGGGAAAAAAAGCCCCATGACTTAAAAGCTTTTGGGTTTTTATCCTGGTATTCTTTCTGTATAAACATACACTGTGTTCTTGTTTTTCTTTTTTTCTTTTTTTATTGATGTACAGTCATATTTTAGTTTCAAGTATATAGCAAAATGGTTCAACAGTTACCTATATTATTAAATGTTACCCCCACTAGTACAGCTACTGTCTGTCAACATAAAAAGATGTTGCAGAATCATTGGCTGTATTCTCCATGCTGTACTACTATCCTTGTGACCAAAATACATTATAATTGAAAAATTTTGTGCCCCTTTATCCTTCTCACACTCCCCTCCTACCCATTTCCACTCCTACCCCATGGTAACCACCAGTACCTTCTCAGTGTCTGTGGGTCTACTGCTGTTTTGTTCATTCTGTTTGCTATATTCAGTAAGAGAAATCATATGGTGTTTGTCTTTCTCCACCTGGCTTACTTCACTGAGCATAATACCCTCTAAATCTATACATATTGTTGCAAATGGCAGAATTTCTCTTGTGTGGCTGAGTAATAATCCATTGTGTATATGTACCATATCATCTTTAACCAGTTGTCTATTAATGGACACTTAGGTTGTTTCCCTATCTTGGCTGTTGTAAATAATGCAGCAATAAACAATAATTCATATATCCTTTTGAATCAGGGATTTTGTATTCAGGTAAATTCCTAGAAGTGGAATTGCTGGGTTGAATGGTATTTCTATTTTTACTTTTTTGAGGAACTTCCACACTCCTTTCCACAGTGGCTGCACCATCTTACATTCTTACCACCCGTGCAGGAGGGTTCCCTTTTTTCTGCACATCCTTACTAACACTTGTGATTTCTTGTCTTTTGGGTAGTGGCCATTCTGACTGGTGTGAGGTGGTATCATTGTAGTTTTGATTTGCAATTCCCTGATAGCATGTGGAGCATCTTTTCATGTGCCTGTTAGCCATCTGAATTTCTTCTTTGGAGAAGTGTCTATTCAGATCCTCCATCCATTTTTTAATCAGTTTATTTGCTTTTTGGGTGCTGAGGTGTGTGAGCTCTTTAAATATTTTGGTTAACCTCTTGTTGGATATGTCGTTTACGAATATATTCTCACATACTGTAGGATGCCTGTTGTTCTGCTGATGGTGTCCTTTGCTGTACAGAAGCTTTTTAGTTTGATGTAGTCCCATTTGTTCATTTTTGCTTTGTTTCCCTTGCCCGTGGAGATGTGTTCAGGAAAAAGTTGTTCATGCTTATATTCAGGAGACTTTTGCCTATCTTGTCTTCTTAGAGTTTTATGGTTTCATGACTTACATTCAGATCTTTGATTCATTTCGAGTTTACCTTTGTGTATGGAGTTAGACAATAATCCAGTTTCATTCTTTACAGATAGCTGTCCAGTTTTGCCAACACCAGTCATTGAAGAGGCTATCTTTTCCCTGTTGTATATTCATGGCTCCTTTATCATATATTAATTGATCATACATGTGTGGGTTTATATCTGGGCTGTCTGTTCTGTTCCATTGATCTATGGGTCTGTTCTTGTACAGTACCACACTGTTTTGATTACTATGGCTTTGTAGTATTGCTTGAAGTCAGGGAGTGTAACCCCCCATCTTTGTTGTTCTTTTTCAGGATTGCTTTGGCTATTCAGGGTCTTTTGTGATTCCTTATGAATTTTAGAACTATTTGTTTTAGTTCTTGAATTTAATCTGTAAATTTCTTTGGGCAGATGGCCATTTTGACAATATTAATTCTTCCAATCCATGAGGGTGGGATACATTTCCATTTACTTGTGTTTTCTTTAATTTCTTTCATGAATGTCTTATAGTTTTCACCTCCTTGGTTAGGTTTATTCCTAGGTATTCTGTTTTTTTTTTTTGATGCAATTATAAATGGAATTGTTTACCTTATTTTTCTTTCTGCTAGTTCATTGTTAATATATAGGAATGCAACAGATTTCTGCAGTGATTTTGTATCCTGAAACTTTGCTGAATTCAGTTGTTAGTTCTTGTATTTTTTGGTGGATTTCTTGAGGGTTTTTTGTGTATAATATCATGTGATCTTCAAATAGTGACAATTCTTCCTATCAATTTGGATGCCTTATATCTCTTCACGTTGTCTGATTGTCATGGCTAGGACCTCCAGTACCATATTGAATAAAAGTGGGGAGCATAGTTGTCCTTGTCTTATTCCCAATCTTAGAGGAAAAGCTTTCAGCTTTTCGCATTGAATATGGTGTTAGCTATAGGTTTGTCTTATATAGCCTTTATTCTGTTGAGGTACATACCCTCTATGCCCATTTTGTTCAGTGTTTCTGTTATGAATAGATGTTGAATTTTGTCAAATGCTTTTTCAGCATCTCTTGAGATGATCATGTAGTTTTTTTTTACTGTGGTGTATGATGTTGATTGATTTACAAATATTTGCCATCCTTGCATCCCTGGAATAAACCCCACTTGGTTGTAATAGATGATCCTTTTTGATGTATTTTTTAAAATTAGTTTGCTACTATTTTTGTTGAGGATTTTCGCATTTTGTTCATCAGGGATTTTGGTCTATAATTTTCTTTTTTTGTAGTGTCTTTGCCTGGTTTTGGTATTAGAGTGATGCTGGTCTTTTAGAATGAGTTCAGAAGTATTCCCTCCTCTTCTGTTTTTTGGTATGCTTTAAGAAGGGTGGGTATTAGCTCTTTAAATGTTTGATAGTATTGAGCTGTGAAGCCATCAGGTTCTGGGAATTTGTTTCTGGGGAGTTTTTTGATTACCAATTCAGTTTCATTGATGAGAAATGGTCTGTTCAGATTTTCTATTTCTTCCTGTGTCAGTCTTGGAAGGTTGTATTTTTCTAGGAAGTTGTCCATTTCTTCTAGGTTATCCAACTTATTCGCATATAATTTTTCATAGTGTTCTCTAATAATTCATTGTATTTCTGTGGTATCCATTTTGACTATACCTTTTGTGTTCTGATTTTATTTATTTTGTTCCAAGTGGCTCTTTTTTCAGCTCTTGTGTCTCTTTTTTGAAGTCCTCCCTGAGATCTTCAGTACTTTCCTGTAGATCATTGAGCATATTTATGACTTTTACTTTGAAATCTTTATCAAGAAGATTGGTAATCTCCATTTTGTTTAGTCCTCTTTCTCGTGTCTTACCCTGTAGTTTTGTTTTGTACAAATTCTTCTGCCTCCTCATTTTGTCAGGGTTTGTGTGTGTTTCTTGGTATTAGATGGATCAGCTATGCTTCCTGATCTAGAGAGTAATGGCTTTGTGAAGAACGCATCCTGTGGTGCCCAGAAGCTCAGGACTCTTTACTCTCCAGTGCCTGGGTCTCCTTTGCGGTGGAGCCCCAGATGCTATTGGTGGATAAAATGCAGGGTCACCTTTCTGTCTTTCTGCTGGCAGTGGTTTATCTTCAGTCTGCTGAGGCACATGTTTTGCCTTAGCCAGGCCTATGTGATCAGAGCAGTGGTTTTTTGGGGATCCTTGTGAGCAGGCCGCTCTGTGCCTGCCCTGCAGTGATGGCGGGCCTGCTGGGTTAACAGGGTGGGAAGGGTGGTTGCAGGGCAAGTTGCACAGTGGTAGGGTGCTTAGCTTGTGGTAGTGGCATGTCACCCAGTTATGGAGCTCTCTGGTGCTGGGCAGTTGTGAGCCACATAGTGGGTAGGTGTACGGGCATGCAGCAGTGGCGATGTGGCAAATCGTGTGTTGGGAGGTTGTGGGCTCCCTTAGGCAGGAGTCCCATGGTGTAAGGGTCCTGCCAGCTCACAGTGACAAAGTAATGTGTACGGTGCATGGGGTGGTGGCACACTGGTGCGCAGCCATAGCAAGTCCTGCAATGAGGTGAATATGCAGTCTAGCCAAGTGAGTGACTGAGTTGGGTGCTGGGAGGCCCCACAGCAGCAGAGGCAGCTAGTTGCACCACAGTGGCATACAGGTGCTGCAGCAGCAAGTCCTCCCTAGCAGCAGGGAGGCAAGCAGCACCTGGCTTAGCCATCCATTTGGAGGAAAGAGCTCTGGGAGCTGGCTCTTGCAGGCTTCTCCCCATTTGGGCTGAAACAGGACTGTGAAAGCTGGAAGAGTCTCCATGCCTGCCAGGCAGCAAAGTAGGAAGCTGCTAGGCTGAGTGGGCTGGTGCATGGGAGGCTTGCAGCGAGGCCCCTTGGGGCTGAGCTTCCAGCAAGGGGGATGGAGCACCTGAGGCTCCTCAGAGTGTTCCACCTGCTGGGCTGAGGAAGAGCTGGGGAGGTATCATCTACTTGCCCTTTCTCCTGCAGGGACAACCCTTGCTGCTCTGGCTCCCCTCCCACTGCTGGCAAGTCTTTCAAACTGCTGCCTCTGTATTGGGCCTCTATGGGACCAGTGGAGTGTGCTTGTCCTCCATAGGAGGCTGCTATCTCAGCCTCCCACAGTGTTCCAGCTATCCCTGGTGTCCAGTCCTGCTAATCACCAGATCCCAGTACAGTGTGGACTTGTGTTCCTGGAGCAGATCTCCAGGGCCCGGTGTGTAGTTGCTGGGTACCTGTCACCTCCTAGTCCTTTCCTCTTCGTCCTGCCTTTGAGCTGAGATGGAGGAAGGGCTGGGGTCCTATTTGGTCAATGCTCTGCCACTTTACCCTTTTCTGTGTGGTCTTCTCTTCTTCCCCAGCTTTAGGT
The DNA here is from genome assembly GCA_032199065.1 of Smutsia gigantea. NCBI lineage: Eukaryota > Metazoa > Chordata > Mammalia > Pholidota > Manidae > Smutsia > Smutsia gigantea. The sequence goes on along the minus strand of JAVSCE010015690.1, from coordinate 149,061 downwards.
GGTGTGTTCTGCAGTCTTCAGTTCGTTTTCAGGTTTAGTTGTATTTGCTGTAGTTGCTTTCTTTGTGTGTGTGTGTGGTTTCCATCCTGCCTTCTTACTTGCCATCTTGAGGCTCCCCCTTCCATACACTATATTCTTTTAAATTGAGAATTAGAGTCCTGCACATACTAATTTGTATCTTTTTTCCCACTAAACAGTACATTGTAAACATTTTCCTATATCATAAACATAGTCTTTTAGTGGCTTTGGATATGCTGTTCTTTTAAGTAACAGTTCCCCTGTGGTTGGACAGATTGTGATGTGTGTACACACACACACAGTTTTTTGAACAATTGTAATACTAGGTTGTTAATATATGAGGTAATTTTATTTTTTGTTCTGATTGACACCACTTAATTCAGATATTAAATTAGGCTGCTTTACTACTTGAAAATGTTTTGCCGCGTTTGATTTTAGTAGGCTAAACAGATATTCTCTTTATGGCTACTTGTTAGTAGGGACTTTTTAAAAAAAATATTGAATCGATTAGCATTTTCTGCTTGCTTATGCTTCCTTTAGTTGATGAGGGTATGGTGCTAACATGCCAAGATCTCCTGTAGAGACTGAAAAACCTCACTCTGTTCGAGGTCACAGACTATATACCTTTATAGTTGTTGTATTCCTTGCTGGGGGTATGGGTATATCACTGAAATCTTATCAACTGGAACAAATAAATCCATACTTTCATTCTTAAATGAACAAAATTTTTTTTTATTTTGACCAAGTACAGTTCCATGAAGAGTATACTAGCTGATTTTGACAAACCAAATGAGAAGTAATCTCTTAAAGTATTTCATGTGTATTACAAATCACTTATTAAATATTATGTTTCTCTTAAGTGCTTTTTCCCTTACCAACTAGGAGTGTTGTAAAAATAGCTGGAAGGGAGTGGTTTTACACTCTTCAGCACACTGGAAGATATGACAGACTTCCTCTGAAACCTGTTGTTTACCAAGGCAACAGTTAAGTCTGGGTGTGTGTTCAAGGAATGGAGGTGTGGGTACTAGATCCAGTATTTCGATACCTTTCACTCCCTACGATGAGTGTTGAAAACACTGTTTTCCAGTTGTACATCTTGCTTTTAATGTTAAAAAAATAATTATATTTTAATAATTGTAGATTTACATGCAATTTTTTAAATAATTTATTTTGGTATCATTAATCTACAATTAAATGTGCAATATTATGGTTATTAAACAACCCGCTTCTTCAGGTGCCCCCCATCAACGCCATTTCAGTCACTGTCCATCAGCGTAGTGAGATGCTATAGAATCACTACTTGTCTTCTCTGAGTTGTACAGCCCTCCCCGTGCCCCTGCAACATTACATCTGCTAATCGTGGTTCCCCTTTTTCCCCTTATCGCTCCGTTCCCACCCATCTTCCCCAGTCCCTTTCCCTTTGGTAACTGTTAGTCCGTTCATGGGTTCTGTGAGTCTGCTGCTGTTTTGTTCCTTCAGTTTTTCTCTTTGTTCTTGTACTACATATATGAGTGAAATCATTTGATACTTGGCTTTTTTGGCTTGGCTTAGTTCACTGAGCATAATACCCTCTAGCTCCATCCATGTTATTGCAAATGGTAAGATTTGCTTCTTCTTATGGCTGAATAATATTCCATTGTGTATATGTACCACTTCTTCTTTATCCATTCATCTACTGATGGGCACTTAGGTTGCTTCCATTTCTTGGCTATTGTAAATAGTGCTGCGATAAACATAGGGGTGCATCTGTCTTTTTCAAACTGGGCTGCTGCAGTCTGAGGGTAAATTCCTAGGAGTGGAATTCCTGTGTCAAATGGTATTTCTCTTTCAAGTTTTTTGAGGAACCTCCATACTGCTTTCCACAATGGTTGAACTAATTTGCAGTCCCACCAGCAGTGTAGGAGGGTTCCCTTTTCTCCACATCCTTGTCAACATTTGTTGTTGTTTCTGTTTTGGATGTTGGCCATCCTTACTACTGTGAGATGATATCTCATTGTGGTTTTAATCTGCATTTCTCTGATGATTAGCGATGTGGAGCATCTTTTCATGTGCCTGTTGGCCATCTGAATTTCTTCTTTGGTGAAGTGTCTATTCATGTCCTCTGCCCATTTCTTAACGGGATTATTGGCTTTTTGTTTCTTGAGGTGCATGAGTTCTTTATATATTTTGGATGTCAACCCCTTATCGGATACGTCATTCATGAATATATTCTCCCATACTGTAGGATATCTTTTTGTTCTACTGATGGTGTCCTTTGCTGTACAGAAGCTTTTCAGCTTGATATAGTCCCACTTGTTCATTTTTGCTTTTGTTTCCCTTGCTCAGGGAGATATGTTCATAAAGAAGTCGCTCATGTTTATGTCCAAGAAATCTTTGCTTATGTTTTTTTCTAAGAGTTTTATGGTTTCATGACTTACACTCAGGACTTTAATCCACCTTGAGTATACCTTTGTGTATGGGGCTAGACAGTAGTCCAGTTTCATTCTCTTAAATGTAGCTGTCCAGTTTTTCCAACACCAGCTGCTGAAGAGGCTGTCATCTCCCCATTGTATATCCAAGGCTCCTTTATCAAATATTAATTGACTATATATGTTTGGGTTAATGTTTGGATTTTCTATTCTGTTCCACTGGTCTTTGGGTCTGTTTTTGTGCCAATACCAAATTGTCTTGATTACTGTGGCTTTGTAGTAGAGCTTGAAGTCAGGGAGTGTAATTCCCCCTTTTTATTCCTCCTTCTCAGGATTACTTTGGCTATTTGTGGTCTTTTGTGGTTCCATATGAATTTTAGAATTATTTGTTCCAGTTCATTGAAGAAAGCTGTTGTATTTTGATAGGGATTGCGTTGAATCTGTAGATTGCTTTAGGTAGTATAGCCATTTTGTCAATATTTATTCTTCCTAGCCAAGAGCATGGGATGCATTTCCATTTGTTAGTGTCCTCTTTAATTTCTCTTAGGAGTGTCTTGTAGTTTTCAGAGTATAGGTCTTTCACTTCCTTCGTTAGGTTTATTCCTAGGTATTTTATTCTTTTTGATGCAGTTGTGAATGGAATTGTTTTTCTGATTTCTCTTACTGTTAATTCATCGTTAGTGCATAGGAAAGCAATAGATTTCTGTGTGTTTTGTATCCTGCAACTTTGCTAAATTCAGATATTAGTTCTAGTACTTTTGGAGTGGAGTCTTTAGGGTTTTTTATGTACAATATCATGTTAACTGCAAATAGTGACAATTTGACTTCTTCTTTACCAGTCTGGATGCCTTGTATGTCTTTGTTTTGTCTGATTGCCGTGGCTAGGTCCTCCAGTAGTATGGTGAATAACAGTGGAGAGAGAGGGCATCCCTGTCTTGTTCCTGATCTTAGTTGAAAGGCTTTCAGCTTCTTGCTGTTAAATATGGTGTTAGGTGTGGGTTTGGCATATATGGCCTTCATGATGTTGAGGTACTTGCCATCTGTACCCATTTTGTTGAGAGTTTTAATCATGAATGGATGCTGAATTTTGTCAAATGCTTTTTCAGCATCTATGGAGATGATCATGTGGTTTTTGTTCTTCTTTTTGTTGATGTGGTGGATGATGTTGATGGATTTTCGAATGTTGTACCATCCTTGCATCCCTGGGATGAATCCCACTTGATCATGGTGTATGATCCTCTTGATGTATTTTTGAATTCGGTTTGCTAATATTTTGTTGAGTATTTTTGCATCCATGTTCATCAGGGATATTGGTCTGTAGTTTTCTTTTTTGGTGAGGTCTTCGACCGGTTTTGGCATTAAAGTGATGCTGGCTTCATAGAATGAGTTTGGAAGTATTCTCTCCTCTTCTATTTTTTGGAAAACTTTAAGGAGAATGGGTGTTATTTCTTCTCTATATGTCTGGTAGAATTCAGAGGTGAATCTATCTGATACGGGGATTTTGTTCTTAGGTAGTTTTTTGATTACTGCTTCAATTTCATTGCTGGTGATTGGTCTGTTTAGTTTTTCTGTTTCTTGTTTGGTCAGTCTTGGAAGCTTGTATTTTCCTAAGAAGTTGTCCATTTCTTCTAGGTTTTCCAGCTTGTTAGCATATAGATTCTCATAATATTCTCTTATAACTATTTGTGTTTCTGTGGGCTCTGTCATTATTTTTCCTTTCTCATTTCTGATTCTGTTTATGTGTGTAGATTCTCTTTTTCTCTTAATAAGTCTGGCTAGGGGTTTATCTATTTGGTTTATTTTTTCAAAGAACTAGCTCTTGGTTTCATTGATTTTTTTCTATTGTTTTATTCTTCTCAATTTTATATATTTCTTCTCTGATCTTCATTATGTCCCTCCTTCTGGTGACTTTGGGCCTCATTTGTTCCTCTTTTTCCAATTTCATTAATTTTGTCTTTAGACTATTCATTTGGGAATGTTCTTCCTTCTTTAAATAGGCCTGGATTGCAATATACTTTCCTCTTAGAACTGCCTTTGCTGTGTCCCACAGAAGTTGTGGCTTTGTGTTGTTGTCATTAGTCTCCATATATTCTTTGATTTCTGTTTTGATTTGGTCGTTAACCCATTGATTAATTAGTAGAATGTTGTTAAGTCTCCAAGTATTTGTGAGCCTTTTTGATTTCTTTCTAAAATTTATTTCTAGTTTTACACCTTTGTGATCTGAGAAGTTGGTTGGTAGAATTTCAATGTTTTTGACTTTACTGAGGTTCTTTTTGTGGCCTAGTATGTGGTCTATTCTGGAAAATGTTCTGTGTGCACTTGAGAAGAATGTGTATCCTGTTGCTTTTGGGTGTAGAGTTCTGTAGAAGTCTGTTAGGTCCATCTGTTCTAGTGTGTTGTTCAGTGCCTCTGTGTCTATTTATTCTCTGTCTTGTTTGTCTGTCCTTTGGAGTGAGTGGTGTGTTGAAGTCACCTAAAATGAATGCATTGCTGTCTGTTTCCTCCTTTAATTCTGTTAATATTTGTTTCACATATGCCGACGCTCCCATATTGGGTGCATATATATTTATAATGGTTATATCCTCTTGTTGGATTGACCCCTTTATCATTATGTAATGTCCTTCTTTATCTCTTGCTACTTTCTTCGTTTTGAAGTCTATTTTGTCTGATACAAGTACTGCAACACCTGCTTTTTTCTCCTTGTTGTTTGCATGAAATATCTTTTTCCATCCCTTCACTTTTAGTCTGTGTATATCTTTGGGTTTGTGGTGAGTTTCTTGTAGGCAGCATATATATGGGTCTTGCTTTTTTATCTATTCTGTTAGTCTGTGTCTTTTGATTGGTGCATTCAGTCCATTTACTTTTAGGGTGATTATTGATAAATATGTACTTATTGCCATTGCTGGCTTTAGATTTCTGGTTACCAAAGGTTCAAGGGTTACTGTCTAACAATCTAACTTAACTTTCTTTTTAAGTTATTGTAAACACAGTCTGATGTTTCTTTATTTCTCTCCTTTTTTATTCTTTCTCCTTCATTCTTTATATACTAGGTGTTTTATTCTTTGCCTTTAGTTATTGTTTGGATGGTCTCCTTTCTTTGCTATGATTTTATTTTTTCCGGTAACCTCTTTTTAGCCTTAGGAGTGCTTCCCTCTAGAGCAGTTCCTTTAAGATATTCTGTAGAGGTAGTTTATGGGAGGCAAATTCTCTCAGCTTTCGCTTGTCTGGAAATTGTTTAATCCCTCCATTATCTTTAAATGATAATCGTACTGGATACAATATTCTTGGTTCGAGGCCCTTCTGTTTCATTACATTAAATATATCATGCCATTCTCTTCTGTCCTGTAAGGTTTCTGTTGTGAATTCTGATGATTGTCTGATGGGTTTTCCTTTGTAGGTGATCTTTTTTCTCTCTCTAGCTGCCTTTAATACTCTGTCCTTATCTTTGATCTTTGCCATTTTAATTATTATGTGTCTTGGTGTTGTCTTCCTTGGGTCCCTTGTGTTAGGAGATCTGTGGGCTTCTATGGATTGTGAGACTATTTCCTTCCCCAGCATGGGGAGGTTTCCATCAATTATTTCTTCAAAGACACTTTCTATCCCTTTTTCCCTTTCTGCTTCCTCTGTTACTTGTATAATACGAATATTGTTGCGTTTGGATTGGTCACACAGTTCTTTTAATATTCTTCATTCCTAGAGATCCTTTTATCTCTCTCTTCCTTAGCTGCTCTGTATTCCTGTTCTCTGATTTCTATTCCATTAACAGTGTCTTGCATCTTGTCTAGTCTGCTGCTAAGTCCGTCAATGGCTTGTCTCATTTCTGCATTGTCTTTCCTGACATCCCTCACTTCCTCCCTCAGCTCTTGCATATTTCTCTGTAGATCCATCAGCATGGTTATGACTTTTATTCTGAGTTCTTTTTCAGGAAGATTGTGCATTTCCATCCCTTCACGTTCCCTCTCAGGTGTTGTCTGGGTCTGGGTGATCTTTATCTGTACCATATTCCTCTGTCTTTTCATCGCGATAGGAGTGGTTGCTGGTAGGTGCCACGTATGTCAGCTGGGCTCTTTAAGACTTAAAAAAGGAAAGAAAACAAGAAAAAAGAAAAACAAATCAAGAAAAAAAGAATGAAGAGAAAAAAAAGAAAGGGAAAAAAAAACACCCACCAGGAGTGGATTCTGTATGGATGCTGTAGGTGGTGCTGTTGCTCCACTGTTCCGCAGCCGCAGCCATGCCACTCTTTGTAGCTCTGGCCAGGGCGGGAACGAATTGGAGGCTGTTGTTCTCTGTGTAAAGTTTCAGTGTGGCTACCTTTTCCCAGTCGCCAGCCCAGGGGTCCAAAATTCCTCAGGACTCCCAGCCCTCTGGGCTAAGTGTGCTGGGCGATCGTGTTCCCTTGCTAGACTCCCCGCCTTTCCAAGACCGCTAAAAACAGCATGCGCTTTTCTCTTGTCCTGGGGCGCTGGTTTCATGGACCCGGGCTCGTTCCCAGCCCAAAACCTGCACCTTCTTCCTCTCCAGTATCCAATGCACCACATGATGTGTGTCAGTCCTCCCGGCGCAGATCACCGGGGCTGGTTATTTCACGGGCTGGTATTTCCCTCCCTCCCAGCTCTGAATCCTCTCCTCCCGTCGGTGCGCTGTGGTGGGCGAGTGCTCGGGTCCCGCTGGGTCGCGGCTCTGTATCTTACCTGCGTCACGTAGTGCCGAGTCCTCTCAGATGCAGGTGCAGGCTGTGCGCTGACATGTAAATTCTGGTGTCTCTTTTAGAAGTAGTTGTATTTGCTGTATTTTCATAGATTTATATGGTTTTGGGAGCAGATTTCCGCCACCCTACTCACGCCGCCATCTTCCCGGAACCTCTGAAAAGTAATTTTAAAAAAATTCTTCTAAAAATATATTTTCTAGATTTTGATTCAGGTCTCGGAGTCTATAGTTTTAAACAGTCACCTTACATGATTCTTATATATATCGAGCTTGGCACCAGTCCTTAGAGTCACATATAGAAACTACATTAGGTGATTATAAATATGAGAAACATATTCAAAGTGGGGTATTTCTAAATATAATGAAGAAGTACACAATCTTCCTATGATTGCCATGACTGAAATATGCCTCAGTTAACTGTGAGACAGTTGAAGAGCTAGGCAACCTGGTTGTTGAGAAAAGAGAAATAGATTGTAGTAATCACTTTGAGAATTATATTTATACTACTAGAGACTACTGCCCAGTTTTGAAATCTTCTTTACTATTGCTTTACAGGTAGAAATACCAGTTTACTGTTTGGTGTAATAGGAAGTGCCAGCAGATCCTTAGTGAACTGTCATCTCTTTTCACTGGCCAAGAAATAGTTCTGTTGTTTTTTTAAAATTGTGGTAAAAAAACAGCTAACTTAAGTTTATCCTCTTGACAGCTTTTAGGTGTACATGACAGTATTGTTAGATGTTACACACAGTGCTGTCCAACAGATCTTTCCATCATGCTCAGGTGAAACTCTGTTCTCCTTGAACAGCTCCCAAAGCCCCTCCCTGCAGCTGCTGACAGTCTCCATTCTACTTTTTGTTTCTAAGAGTTTGATTACTTTAGATACCTCATGTAGGTGGAATCCTGCTGTATTTGTCTTTTTGTGACTGGCTTATTTCACTTCAAATAATATCCTCAAAGTTTATCCTTGTGAAAGTGTCATTTTTTTAAAGGAAATCTGATTCTGGTATTATGGCAGGTAAGATTGTCCATAGTCCCTTACTGCTACAAAGCAGGAAGATTCTCAATAAACATTTTTAAAATAAATTGTCAGGTGGAGAGGAAGTTAAGGAAGACTTCCAGACTTCTTGTGCCTTCTACCTCCTAAAAAAAAAAAGATCTCAGTAAATGGTATAGCTACCTACTCTGAATGCAAACGCCAGAATCAGCTTTGAGATTTGTATTCACCTAATAAAATAGCCTCAAGATGTATTAAGCAAAGCATGAATAGAATTCGGGAAGATACTGACAAGTCCACATTCATGGGCTTCTTCATAAGACAGAATATCAGTAAAGAATTAGAAGATTTGAAACAATTAAGTTTAATAAGAAAAATATATAGCATCTTATGTCCAACAACTAGAGAATGCATGTTCTTCTAGGACTTTACATGGAATGTTTATTAAAAAATGGACTATTGACGAGGCTATAAAAGTAAATCTTAAGAATTTCTGTCTTATAGGCCCTGTTCTTTGACTGTAATGCAGTTAAGTTACAGATTATTAATTAAAAGACAAAAATTCCCATACATTTGCAGATTTAAAGATTTCTAAATAATTATGGGTCAGGAAGAAATCATAATGTAAACCAAAAAAACACTTAAAAATGAACATTATGTAAAATACTACTTACCAAAACTTGCATAAAGCAACAAAGTAGTGCTGTAAAAAATACTGTCTTAAATGTTTATTAAAATTAAGGTTGAATATTAATGTGCTGTCTGACCTAATTTAGAATAAAAGTAACATAATAAACACCAAAAAAGGCAGGAGGGAAGTAATATAAAAATAAAAGCAGAATAGAAATCAATACGATAGAAAGGACCAACAAAACCAAATGTTGGTTCCTTAATAAGATTAATAAACTCTGGCAAGATTAATAAACTGGCAAAAACTAGAGAGAGAGAGAAGAGGCAATATAAACAATATTAGGAAAAAAGTGGGCATGTAAAGGAATTAAAAAACAAATTGAATATTCCAAACAATTTTATAGCAATAAATGTGATCATTTAGAAGAAATGGAACAGATTTTTGGAAATATATAAATTACCAAAACTGATGTAAGGAGAAATAGAGATTTCAAATGCTCCTATAACAGTTACATGAATTGGTAAATAAAAATCTTTCCATAAAGAAAACCCTGACCCTAGATGGTTTTTCATGTATGTTTTATAATAATACAAACTCCCAGAGAAAAGGAAAAGAGAATACTTTCCAGTGTTTTTCATGAGACTATTATATAACTTTAATATATAAATCAGAAAAGTTTAGTAAGAGGAATAACAGTTACAGGCATATCTCCTTCATAAATATAGGTGTAAAATTCCTAATGATTAGCAAACTGAATACAGCAGTATCTATATTAAGTTTATTTTAGGAATGTAGGAATGTAAACATTAGAAAAATCTTATAAATGTGGTTCATTGCAGTAACAAGGTAAAGAAGAAAAAGCCACACAGATATCTCAGTAGGTACAGGAAGACTATTTAAGGTAAATTCTTGCTCATGATTACAGACAAAACACATAGCATACTAGAAATGGAAGGGAACTCCTATAATCTAAGACATCTAGGAGATATCTATGATAACATAACCCTTAATGATAACATGTTAGAAACATGTTTTTCAAAATCAAGAACAAGACAAGGATTACTACTTCTGCTTAACGTTGTACTTTTTTAGGTCCTAGTCTCTATAGTAAGATAGGAATAAGAAAAGGCATAAGGATTCGAAAAAGGAAACAAAGCTGTAATTTTATCTGTCCGAGAAAATTCTTGTCATGTAGAAAGGTATGCTTTAATAATTCGAAGGTCTATTGTCTTGTAATTGAGACTATCAAAATGTTTCCTAATTCCTTGATTTGTATGTACCTTTTTGGATTATCAATTAACAAAATCGTATCTATCATTGTGATACGTTACTCTATAACAGACATTCCAAACAGTGCCTTAAAACAATACCTGTCATTTTTTATGTTCACAAATCTGGGGTTTGATTGGACTCAGGTGATTCTTGCTCAAGATCTTTCATGAGGTTGTAGGTGGTGGCTGGGGCCTGATTCACCTTGGGGCTTTCTTCACTCAGTTGTGGACTCTCAGCTGGAACATTTGTATATGGCATCTTCACGTGACCTAGACTTCCATACTAAGAGCTGAGTTTCAGAAGTGAGCATTCTGGGAGAGCCAGCCAGAAGTTCCACTGCCAAGTATCACCTACCCTTAGAAGTCACATCATCACTTCCACTGCGTTCTACTAATTAGGTGCAAGCCCTAAAGCCATGGAGATTTCAAGAGGAGAGGACAAATACTCCACCATTTAATGAAAGGATTATCAAATAATTGTGACCATGTTTTAAAACCATCACAATGATAGATATGATTTTGTTAATTGATAATCCAAAAATGTACATACAAATCAAGGAATTAAGAAACATTTTGATACTCTCAAATATAAGACAATAGACCTTCAAATTATTAAAGAATACCTTTATACATGACAAGAATGCACTTGTCATCTTTCTTAGTAAGCAGATTTAGATAAAAACTGTTATGGTTTTCAGAATCAGTACAGATAAGTTATAACTTAAATTTTATGGTAACTGTTATGTAGATATTTGCTAACATTCTTCCTTATCCCATCTGAAGTTTAAAAATAAAGACCAAATGTGCTTTACGTTTTCAAAATCCATTAAGTTGACAAGCTTTTTTACTTAAAGGTTTTTTTCATTAACTGTTAGGATTTTGGTCTTTGGTTCTATTTTCAATTTTTGTTGTTTTTAACCTTCAATTTTAATCAAAGCTGAATCAAAGCTATTTAGGCTTTTAATAATTTATTTCTATAGGCTATTGGTGTACTGGAGTGGATCCAAGGAATCGGAACTAGAGCGCTTAGTGAAGAAGCTAGACTTGACCAGAGAGGGAACAAGAAAACCTAAACTGAACAACATGGTAGCTGACTTCAGATGCAGGACTTTCATATAGCAAAAGGAATTGATTATCCCATTATCCTGTCTCAAGCCCAAAACAGAAAACTAGTATTCATGAATGAATAACACAGTTGGTGAATTTCAGGTGAGAATAAGCAGGATCTTTCTCACATTTAAAAGCTGTTTTAAACATACAAATGAACCACGTAAACTAGGGTACTCTCACTATTGTATATGGAGTGTGGATTTCTTATCTGAGATATTCTAAAGAACATTTGAGTGAATTACAGTGGACTGGATCAGATCACTTTGCAATGTGTCTTGTCTGCTTCATTTCTTGCCCCTTTCCGTGTCCCTTTTTCACCTTCCCCCAGTCACCTTTCTCTTCTCTTAAGGCTGTTGAGACCTTAACAGGTGCAGCCTTTTTCTCTTTTGACTGGACGGTCTGTACCCCAGTAAAGTCCTGTTCAGTCTTTAAGACACAGTTGGTATCGCCTCTCTGAGAAGCACCTCTTGGAAGTTACTATTTTGCTTCTACAGCACTTTATCCCTGTATTCTAGTACTAATCATACTGCCTTCTAATTTTATTTACTTGTGCTTACTGTGTAGAGCAGTGATTCTCAACAGGGATGTTTACCCTCTACTAGGAGACATTTTGGAAGTTTGTAGGGGCTTTTTTTACTTCTGGTGTATTTCTGCTCAACAATTTATATATAGTAAAATAGATACTATTTTATTATACATTATTTTCCATTTGTTTTTCTTTCATATTTCAGGGCATTATTGATATTCAAAAAACTTGAGGTATAGTTTCTGTTATCTCTATAAAGAGTAGGATAGTAAAGAGAGTATTAAAGGTATCCTTAAGCCTCCTCTTCTCTTTCCCTGAATAATTAAGTCTGAGTCCTGGGGTTTAGGACCCACATATGGAAGGTTTATAAGTAAAGGTAGTATCCCAGAAGGGCAGCCTGTGTTTTGAAAAGTGGAGGAAAGCCGAAAGCTAGAGTGAACCCTGTAATGTTGGATTAGAGTTAGTTTGTTGGTGTGCAAACTCATGGTTTTCACTGATCATAGATATACAGGTATATAGAAATGGAGTGGAGTGGAGTGTGCATGCATATATTTCCTAGCCTTGATCACTGAGAAGTCTTGGAAATAGTCACATCCTACTAGCATTCTGCATGCCTAGCTTTTGCTATCCAAATTTCATTCTCCACTAAGAGGAAACAGGGTACCTTGACAAAACAGCTAATTCCGGAGCTGGGACAGGAAAAGTGTAAGAGTAGCCTGGAATGTCTGATGGTCCCAGAAAGTAAGGACATGCTCAAGAAACAGTGAGGTTATAGATGGACACTGAAACTAGCTTAAAGCCCACTGGACAAATTTGGGGCTATTTTGAGCCATCAAAATAAATTAATGATTATACCTTATTGAATAAAATAGGAATCCATGAACTTTGCTCATGTAAAGAAACAAATGAATAAATGGGGAGAAAGAAAAGATCTACCATAGTAAAAGATGTAAACTAATAAGTGTTGAAATGGATGCTAAATTTGATGAAGATCGAACAAGGAAAACAAAATAAAAAATGAACAAATAGGACTACATCAAACTAAAAAGCTTCTGTACAGCAAAAGACACCATCAGCAGAACAAAAAGTCATCCTACAGTATGGGAAAATATATTCGTAAACAATTTATCCGATAAGAGGTTAAGAGGTTAACATCCAAAATATATAAAGAACTCACACACCTCAGCACCCAAAAAACAAACAACCCAATTAAAAAATGAGCAGAGGATCTGAACAGACACTTCTCCAAAGAAAAATATGGATGGTCAACAATCACATGAAAAGATGTTCCACATCACTAATTATCAGGGAAAGGCAAACTAAAACCCCAATGAAATTATAATTTTAAAACCACACCAGTTGGGACTTCCGGGAAGATGGCGGTGTGAGCAGGGCGGCAGAAATCTCCTCCCAACACTATATTTATCTACGAAAACACAGAAAATACATCTATTCCTAAAAGAGAGATGAGAATACACAGGAAAGCGCACAGCGTGCAGCTACACCCGAGAGGACTCGGCACCCCAAGAGGCGGGTAAGATACGGAGCCGCGACCCGGCGGGACCCGAGCCCTCCCCCACCCCAGCGCACCGGCGGGAGGAGAGGATTCAGAGCCGGGAGGGAGTGGAAGTGCACCCCGCGAAGCAGCCAGCCCCGGTGATCTGCACGGGGAGCGCTGACCCACATTGCACAGGGTAGCGGAGGTTGTAGAGACAGAGCGGCAGGATCTGAGCAGGGAACGCGCCAGGGTGCTTGCAGCCAGCTCCCGGGAAGGAAAAAAAAAAGCGTGCGCTTTCTTCAGCGGTCTTAAAGAGACAGGAGCCCAGAGGAGGAGCCGGATCGCCCCAGCACACTCAGCCCAGCAGGCTGGGAGTCCTGGGGAGTTTCAGACGCCTTAGCTGGCGACTGAGGAAGCGTAGCCATACTTAACACTTCTCACTGAGATCAACAGCCTCCTATTCGTTCCCACCCCTGCCAGAGCGATAAAGGGCCCTGCGGAGCGGCACAGTCACAGCTGTGGAATAGTGGGGCAATAGCGCCACCTAGAGCATTCCCACAGAATCTACGTCCGGTGGGCATTTTTTTTGGTTTTATTTTGTTTTTTGTTTTGTTTTTGTTTTTTCTTTTCTTTCTTTTTTTCTTTCTTTCTTTTTCTTTTTTTTCTTTTATTTTCTCTTTTTTTCTTCTCTTTCTAAAGTCTTAAAAAGCCCAGCTGATACATGGCAACTATCAGTGACCAATTATACAGCCATGAAAAGACAGAGGAATATGGTTCAGACCAAAATCAACCAGACAACCCCAGAGAGGGAGTCTGAAGGGATGGAAATGCACAGCCTCCCTGAAAAAGAATTCAGAATAAAAGTCATAACCATGCTGATGGACCTACAGAGAAATGTGCAAGAGCTGAGGGAGGAAGTGAGGGAACTGAGGAAAGACAATACAGAAATCAGACAAGCGATCGACGGGCTTAACAGCAGAATGTATGAGATGCGAGAGACTGTTAATGGAATAGAAAACAGAGAACAGGAGTACAGAGCAGCTGAGGCAGAGAGAGATAAAAGGATTTCTAGGAATGAAAGAATATTAAGAGAACTGTGTGACCAATCCAAACGGAACAATATTCGCATTATAAGAGTACCAGAGGAAGAAGAGAGAGAAAAAGGGATAGAAAGTGTCTTTGAAGAAATAATTGCTGAAAACTTTCCCTCGCTGGGGAAGGAAGTAGTCTCGCAGTCCACCGAAGCTCATAGATCTCCCAACACAAGGGACCCAAGGAAGACAACACCAAGACACATAATGATTAAGATGGCAAAGATCAAAGATAAAGACAGGGTATTAAAGGCAGCTAGAGAGAGAAAAAAGATCACCTACAAAGGAAAACCCATCCGACTATCATCAGACTTCTCAACAGAAACCTTACAGGCCAGAAGAGAATGGCATGATATATTTAACGTTATGAAACAGAACGGCCTCGAACCAAGAATATTGTATCCAGCACGATTATCATTTAAATATGATGGAGGGATTAAACAATTTCAAGATAAACGAAAGTTAAGAGAGTTTGCCTCTCATAAACCACCACTACAGGATATCTTAAATGGACTGCTCTAGATGGAAGCACACCTCAGGCTAAAAAGATGTCACTAGAGAAAAAAAAAATCGTAGCAAAGAAAGCAGACCATCCAAATACTAACCAAAGGCAAAGAATAAAACATCTATTATAGAAAGAATGGAGGAGGAGGAATAAGAAGGGAGAGAAAGAAAGAAACATCAGACTGTGTTTACAATAACTTAACAAGAAAGTTAAGTTAGATTGTTAGATAGTAAAGAAGCAACCCTTGAACCCTTGGTAACCACGAATCTAAAGCCAGCAATGGCAATAAGTACATACCTATCAATAATCACCCTAAATGTAAATGGACTGAATGCACCAATCAAAAGACACAGAGTAACAGAATGGATAAAAAAGCAAGACCCATCTATATGCTGCCTACAAGAAACTCACCTCAAATCCAAAGATATACACAGACTAAAAGTGAAGGGATGCAAAAAGATATTTCATGCAAACAACAAAGAGAAAAAAGCAGGTGTTGCAGTACTTGTATCAGACAAAATAGACTTCAAAACGAAGAAAGTAGCAAGAGATAAAGAAGGACATTACATAATGATAAAGGGGTCAGTCCAACAAGAAGATATAACCATTATAAATATATATGCACCCAACACAGGAGCGCCAGCATATGTGAGACAAATACTAGCAGAGTTGAAGGAGGAAATAGACAGCAATGCATTCATCTTAGGAGACTTCAACACACCACTCACTCCAGAGGACAGATCAACCAGACAGAAAATAAGTAAAGACAGAGGCACTGAACAACACACTAGAACAGATGGACCTAACAGACATCTACAGAACTCTACACCCAAAAGCAACAGGATACACATTCTTCTCAAGTGCAGATGGAACACTTTCCAGAATAGACCACATACTAGGCCACAAAAAGAACCTCAGTAATTTTAAAAATACTGAAATCCTACCAGCCAACTTCTCAGATCACCAAGGTATAAAACTAGAAATAAATTTTAGAAAGAAATCAAAAAGGCTCACAAATACATGGAGACTTAACAATACTCTCCTAATTAATCAATGGGTTAACGACCAAATCAAAACAGAAATCAAAGAATATATGGAGACTAATGACAACAACAACACAAAGCCACAACCTCTGTGGGACGCAGGAAAGGCAGTTCTAAGAGGAAAGTATATTGCAATCCAGGCCTATTTAAAGAAGGAAGAACATTCCCAAATTAATAGTCTAAAGACACAATTACAGAAATTGGAAAAAGAAGAACAAATGAGGCCCAAAGTCACCAGAAGGAGGGACATAATAAAGATTAAAGAAGAAATAAATAAAATTGAGAAGAATAAAACAATAGAAAAAATCAATAAAACCAAGAGCTGGTTCTTTGAAAAAATAAACAAAATAGATAAACCCTTAGCCAGACTCATTAAGAGAAAAAGAGAATCTACACACATAAACACAATCAGAAATGAGAAAGGAGAAATCACAACGGACCCCACAGAAATGCAAAGAATCATAAGAGAATATTATAAGAATCTATATGCTAACAAGCTGGAAAACATAGAAGAAATGGACAACTTCTTAGAAAAATACAACCTTCCAAGACTGACCAAGCAAGAAACAGAAAAACTAAACAGACCAATCACCAGTGACGAAATCGAATTGGTAATCAAAAAACTACCCAAGAACAAAACCCCTGGGCCTGACGGATTCACCTCTGAATTCTACCAGACATATAGAGAAGAAATAACACCGATTCTCCTTAAAGTTTTCCAAAAAATAGAAGAGGAGGGAATACTTCCAAACTCATTCTATGAAGCCAGCATCACTCTAATACCAAAACCGGGCAAAGACCTCACCAAAAAAGAAAATTACAGACCAATATCCCTGATGAACGTAGATGCAAAAATACTCAACAAAATATTAGCAAACCGAATTCAAAAATACATCAAGAGGATCATACACCATGATCAAGTGGGATTCATCCCAGGGATGCAAGGATGGTACAACATTCGAAAATCCATCAACATCATCCACCACATCAACAAAAAGAAGAACAAAAACCACATGATCATCTCCATAGATGCTGAAAAAGCATTTGACAAAATTCAGCATCCATTCCTGATTAAAACTCTCAACAAAATGGGTATAGAGGGCAAGTACCTCAACATCATAAAGGCTATATATGACAAACCCACAGCTAACATCATACTTAACGGCGAGACGCTGAAAGCTTTTCATCTAAGATCGGGAACAAGACAAGGATGCCCACTCTCTCCACTGTTATTCAACATAGTACTGGAGGTCCTAGCCACAGCAATCAGACAAAACAAAGACATACAAGGCATCCAGATTGGTAAAGAAGACGTCAAATTGTCACTATTTGCAGATGACATGATACTGTACATAAAAAACCCTAAAGACTCCACTCCAAAACTACTAGAACTAATATCTGAATTCAGCAAAGTTGCAGGATACAAAATAACACACAGAAATCTGTTGCTTTCCAAACAGTAATGATGAACTAACAGAAAGAGAAATCAGAAAAACAATTCCATTCACAACTTCATCAAAAAGAATAAAATACCTAGGAATAAACCTAACGAAGGAAGTGAAAGACCTATACTCTGAAAACTACAAGACACTCCTAAGAGAAATTAAAGAGGACACTAACAAATGGAAATGCATCCCATGCTCTTGGCTAGGAATAAATATTGTCAAAATGGCTATACTACCTAAAGCAATCTACAGATTCAATGCAATCCCTATCAAACTACCAACAGCTTTCTTCAATGAACTGGAACAAATAATTCTAAAATTCATATGGAACCACAAAAGACCCCGAATAGCCAAAGCAATCCTGAGAAGGAGGAATAAAACAGGGGGAATTACACTCCCTGACTTCAAGCTCTACTACAAAGCCACAGTAATCAAGACAATTTGGTATTGGCACAAAAACAGACCCACAGACCAGTGGAACAGAATAGAAAATCCAAACATTAACCCAAACATATACAGTCAATTAATATTTGATAAAAGTGCCTTGGATATACAATGGGGAGATGACAGCCTCTTCAGCAGCTGGTGTTGGAAAAACTGGACAGCTACATGTAAGAGAATGAAACTGGACTACTGTCTAGCCCCATACACAAAGGTAAACTCAAGGTGGATCAAAGACTTGAATGTAAGTCATGAAACCATAAAACTCTTAGAAAAAAACATAGGCAAAAATCTCGGACATAAACATGAGCAACTTCTTCATGAACATATCTCCCCGGGCAAGGGAAACAAAAGCAAAAATGAACAAGTGGGACTATATCAAGCTGCAAAGCTTCTGTGCAGCAAAGGACACCATCAGTAGAACAAAAAGACATCCTACAGTATGGGAGAATATATTCATAAAAAACGTATCTGATAAAGGGTTGACATCCAAAATATATAAAGAACTCATGCACCTTAACAAACAGAAAGCAAATAATCCAATTAAGAAATGGGCAGAGGACATGAATAGACACTTCTCCAAAGAAGAAATTCAGATGGCCAACAGGCACATGAAAAGATGCTCCACATCGCTAATCATCAGAGAAATGCAGATTAAAACCACAATGAGATATCACCTCACACCAGTGAGGATGGCCAACATCCAAAACACAAACAACAACAAATGTTGGCGAGATGTGGAGAAAAGGGAACCCTCCTACACTGCTGGTGGGACTGCAAATTAGTTCAACCATTGTGGAAAGCAGTATGGAGGTTCCTCAAAAACCTCAAAATAGAAATACCATTTGACCCAGGAATTCCACTCCTAGGAATTTACCCTAAGAATGCAGCAGCCCAATTTGAAAAGGACAGATGCACCCCTATGTTTATTGCAGCACTATTTACAATAGCCAAGAAATGGAAGCAACCTAAGTGTCCATCAGTAGATGAATGGATAAAGAAGAGGTGGTACATATACACAATGGAATATTATTCAGCCATAAGAAGAAAACAAATCCTACCATTTGCAACAACATGGATGGAGCTAGAGGGTATTATGCTCAGTGAAATAAGCCAAGCCGAAAAGACAAGTATCAAATGATTTCACTCATATGTGGAGTATAAGAACAAAGAAAAAAACTGAAGGACCAAAACAGCAGCAGACTCACAGAACCCAAGAACGGACTAATAGTTACCAAAGGGAAAGGGACTAGGGAAAATGGGCGGGAAGGGAGGGATAAGAGGGAAAAAGGGGGATTACGATTAGCAGATGTAATGTTGGGGGGGCACGGGGAGGGCAGTACAACTCAGAGAAGACAAGTAATGATTGTATAGCATCTCACTACGCTGATGGACAGTGACTGTAATGACGTTGGTGGGGGGGACCTGATGAAGGGGTAGTTTAATAATCTTAATATTGCACATGTAATTGTAAATTAATGATAATAAAATAAATTATATTAAAAAAAAACACCACACCAGTTATGATGGTCACCATCCAGAAAACAAGAAACAACAAATGCTGGCTAGGATGCGAAGAAAGGAGAACCCTCCTGCATTATTGGTGCGAATGTAAATTAGTTCAACCATTGTGGAAAGCAATATGGAGGTTCCTTAAAAAACTAAAAATAGAAATACCATTTGACCCAAGAATTCCACTCCTAGGAATTTACCTGAAGAAAACAAGATCCCTGATTCAAAACGACATGTGCGCCCTTACGTTTATTACTACAGTATATACACTAGCCAAGAAATGGAAGCAACCTGAGTGTCCATCAGTAGATGAGTGGATGAAGAATATGTGGTACATGTACACAATAGAATATTATTCAGCCATAAAAAGAAAACAAATCTTATATTTGCAACAGTGTGGTTGAATCTAGAGGGTATTATACTCAATGAAATAGGCCAGGTGGAGAAAGACAAATACCATATGATTTCACTCATTTGTGGATTATAAAAACAAAGCAAAACAGAAGAAAATAGCAGTAGACTCATAGACTCCGAGAAGGGACTAGTGGTTACCAAAGGTGAGGGTGGGTGGGGAGGGAAAAGGGGGTTAAGGGCCCAATTACAGTGCTGTGTACGTGAAGCCATCATAAGATTGTATATCGATACTTTTAATTAAAAAAAGTTATCTTGATGGACTCTAAACAAACATATACAAAAATATTTGATGAGGAAAAGATGTTTACATAGTCTTAAAATGTCCCTCTACAAAATACTTATTAAATACAAGGGAAGAATAGTAACTGCACAATGGAGAAGTCTGGCAGTCACCAACCTTACACAAGTGATCATGACCACTAATGGGATACATCACATTGAAATCCTGAGCTATCCCAGAGAATGCAGTGAGCACAGAGCATTACTCTGTGATGAGCCTGCCAAAAGTATACAACTTGAACTTATTCATAGGGAAATATCAGACGTCTCAAATGATTTGACACTCTATAAAAGGAGTCTTCAAACGTTTGCCAGGAAAGACTGAGGAATGGTTCCAGGTTGATGGAGACCTAAAGAAATATCTAAATGCTATATGTGATCCTGTATTGGATCCTTTTGTTTAAAAGGGCATTTTTAGGACAGTTGGTTAAACTTGAATGGGGCCTGGGTTAGTAAATCACAGTTAATATTATGACTTTGATGGCTGTATTGTGGTTAAGTAGGATTGAGTCCTTGTTTGTAGGCATACACACAAAAATATTCACAGTTTCATGTTTGCAGGTTGCTGTCATGATTCAGGAAAAAATTTCTTCGTGCTTTTCTTGGAATTTTTCTGTAAGTTTTGAAATTATTCAACATACAAATTTTTAAAATTTATTTAAAGGAGGTACTGAATCCCAGCAAACACATGAATGCAAGAAAAGGAAATAAAAGTCATACATATATGAAAGGGAGAAATAAAACTGTTCTTCTTTGCAGAAGACATGATAGTATTCATAGGAAATCCCAAGGAATATAACAACCTTCCAGAACTAGTAAGTTAATTAAATAAGGTTGCTGGATATAAGATCAGCATACAAAAATTATCTTTCTGTATGCTAGTGTGGGTAAAATAGCAATATTTCCAGAATCTCTTGCTTGGCCTTAGTACATCACCATATCAATAGATATTCCAAGTGGTGGAGAGAAGTAGTCCATCTCTATATCAATATGTAATTACAAGTGAGATCAAAGGTATAGCTGGACCAGCGAGGTTCGGTGGGGTCCCTTTTTGCAGCTGGGTCATGAGAGACACAGGCAAGCAGAAGTGGACAACTACTTGTAAGCAATAAATGGGTTCCTCCCACTTTATTTCTCCCCTTGACTGATTTCAGTATCCAAGGTATTCTGCCCCAGGCTAGGAAAATATTTTGCCCCAGATTTAAATTTGGTGGTAGTCGGCAGGACCTCTGAACCCGAAATCTGTCTTTATGGGTGCAGCCCTTTGAGGGCTGCCCCTAGAAATGGTGAGGAGATACATAGAACCTTCCCCATGGATGGTGGGGAGGTCCAAATAGATACAGTGGTATAGGGTGCAGCTTCAACAGGGAGAACCCTATCTATGGGGCTTCCAATCGAGGAGCCCCTAATTGGGAATTGATCCAGGGTAAAGCACCTCCTACACAGGTGGGGCCTTCCCCAGAATTGGGAAAGGGTGGAGACACTGGAAGCTGTGAAATTAACTCTCCATGATATAGAAGACAGTTTGGAGGCCCTGAATGGCCATGTAGCGGCTGGGATTGTGGAATATCTATTTCTCCAGATAGTGGAAAGTGTTATTGAGGAGAGAGACACACTTCGGCATCACTTTGAGGGGCTGGGTGTTGACCTACAGGATACCCTTAAGACAGGCAGTTATTGAGAAGACAGGTTACGCTCCTGGAAAATATGCTAGCAGCGAGGGAGGGGACAGCAGGAGAATCTGCGTTGCAGGAGGCCATGGGGGAGGAGGAGAAAAGAGCGGTGCCTTCAGCCCCAAGATAATAGAGGGGATATCAGGAGAGGACAAGAGGGTGGGGCTGAGGCACAATCTGTTGCCCAGGCCACCACCCAAGGTACCAACCCTCTCCTGTATTAAAGGCATGCCCTGTTGTAATTAAGAAAAGAAAAATACAACAACCGCGGGCTCCTCAAGGGGAGGAGCTGCCCCCTTCCCAGGTTGTGGAGCACTCCATATTCTGACCCTATACCCAGGATGAGCTGGGGGACATGAGCATCCAGTTTGGCAGAAGCCATCAAAACCTCTGCCTACATGGCTTTTGTGTCTCTGGGATATGGGGGTAGAAAACATTGTTATGTTGGGTTCTGAAATGGGTAGACTGGCTTCCCTGATGACTCATCCTTCCCTCTGGCAGGGGTTGCAAAGTGCCCGTCACACCCCAGGGCATCAGGTGCTTCTGGATTGGCTGACAGCAGCCATCAAGGCAGTTTGGCATAATCAGGGTGATTTCCCATTCTTACCCCCAGCTGGCAAACATATGCGGAGCTCCAGCAGGTGTTATGGGAGCTGGGCATGAAAAATATCGTCTATAATATGGACCTCAGGGCCCCAATGAGGAGTTGTTCACCGTAGGAATGAGAAATCTGGTGCTCCCCCATCTCTCTTTGGGTTCCTAGTGACTATTCTTGCCCCCTCCGTAGGGCAACCCATAAGTGAGGCTACTTGTACTTTGGCAGATCTGGGGGAGGTTGAAACTGTAAGAGCATGGAAAGAAGTAAGGGCTACGACTGAAAGGAGAGGTGCAAAGGGTTCGTGAAGGTCTAGAGGACCCAAGTGTAGGTTGATTTGATTAAGGTTGGGTTAGTGAAAGAAAACTTGATGGGCAGCCCAATAGGATCTTCTTCGAATTGTGGCACCAATTAAAGCCAGAGCAGCAGTTCCAGCCACTGAGGTCCAGGGGCACAGCCACTGTGTCCCTCCAAGACATTGGACATTGCAGTTTGACTGAGTGGGTGCCAAGGCTCCCACCTTGGGGGATGAGGTGGGGACTGGCGGACCCATGTAAAATTAGCATTCATTGGTCTCCCGTGAATGTACAGCATGTCCTGGCACTGGTGGACACTGGAGCTGAATGTTCTCTGATTTATGGCAACCCTGAGAGTTTTCCTGGGTACCCTGCTGTGATAAATGTCTATGAAGGTTAGGCAATTAAAGTGAAGAAAGCCCCAATCCCATTGGGGATAGGGCATTTACCTCTAAAGTAGTATACTGTGTACATTTCTCCCATCCCTGAATACATTTTGGGGGTCGATATCCTGCAGGGCCTGTGGTTACAGACCACCACAGGTGAATTCAGACTGAGGGTACGTGTGGTAAAGGCAGTTCTGAGGGGACATGCTAAGCACCCACCTGTACCTCTTCCTGTACCTCAGCGGGTGACAAATACTAAGCAGTGTAAATTGCCTAGGATGGGGGGGGGGGGTGCACAAGGAAATAAGAGAAACTACAGGAGTTGGAGGAGGTGGACATCATAAAGCCCACTCATAGTCCTTTTAATACCCAAGTGTGGCCAGCGAAAAAGCCGGAGATCTCTTGGCATATGACTGTGGATTAAAGGGAACTGAATGAAGTCACACCCCCTCTGCATGCTGCTCTCCCCTCTATATTAGCCCTTATGGACACCCTCAGTAATGAAGTAGGGATGTATCATTATGTTGTGGACCTTGCTAATGCTTTCTTCTCTACTGACATAGCACAGGAAAGTCAGCAACAGTTTGCGTTCATGTGGGAAGGCCGGCAGTGGACATTCACTGTCCTTCCACAGGGATACCTCCACAGTCCCACCATTTGTCACAGACTTGTAGTCCAGGACTTGGCCACATGGAAGAAACTGCAAATGGTGTGGCTGTATCACTACACTGATGATATCATGCTCACATCTGATTCTCTTGCAGATTTAGAAGGGGCAGTTCCTAGACTGCTGCAACATCTACAGGAGAAAGGATGGGCTGTGAACAGCAGCAAGGTTCAGGGACCTGGTTTGTCTCTGAAGTTCCTGGGGGTTGTCTGGTTGGTAAAACTACAGTTTTTCCTGAAGCAGTCATAGACGAACTCCAGGCTTTCCCTATCCCTGCCACTGTGGCAGTCTTACAAGAGTGTTTGGGTCTTTTGGGCTACTGGAAAGTGTTTATTCCACACTTGGCACAAATTCTGAAGCCCTTATACCGGTTTACGAAAGGGCGTCAGGTGGGAATGGAATGAAATGCGCACCTGCTTTTACCGCTGCTAAGTGAGCAGTCAAGGCCATACAGGCCTTGAGTATAATGTACTCATCAAGGTGCTTTGATCTAGATGTTCATGTAACCAAAGATGGTTATGGATGGGGTCTTTGGCAGTGGCTTAAATGGACACACCAAACTGTTGGGTTCTGGTCACAACTGGAAAAGAGCAAATGTCCAATACACTTTGATAGAGAAGCAGCTGGCTGCTGTGTACCACGCCTTGCTAGCTACAGAGCCCATCAGTGGAACAGCTCCAACCAAGGTAGTAACCACCTATCCCATCATGGGGTGGGTGCAAGACTGGACCCAAAGGCCATGGAGTGGCATGGTACAGACACCTATACTGGCCAAATGTGGCACATACTTACAGCAGTGTAGTGTCCTCTCCAATAGCCCCTTAAGTGGTGAACTCCATTATTTATTGGGGCCAGTGACCTATACCTGTGGAAAGCAGGAAGAACGTGCTTTTGAGCCATTGGTAGCTGAGTGTCCTTATCAGGAGGGAAAAGCCCCTGTACCTAAAAATGGTTGGTATGCAGATGACTCCAGTCATGGGCAGCCCCTAAAGTGGAGGGCTGTGGCTTTCCATCCTACCACTGAGTTATTACCAATGGAGGACAGAAAGAAGAGCAGCCAATGGGCTGAGTTACGGGCAGTATGGCTCGTGATCACCCAGGAGCCCTCCCCTATAATTGTCTGTACTGACAGCTATACCATCTATCTGGGCTTGACCCAGTATCTTTGCAGACAAGAGTTGTGGCAAGACCTGTGGGCCTCTGGTCAGACTAAGACAATTACCTTATATCATATGTGACTGGCCATTTGCCTTTGGTATCCCCAGGGAATAATGAAGCAGATACATTGGCCCAAGTGCATTGGCTAGAATGAAATCCTGCCTCTGATGTAGCCCGATGGTTACATCGGCATTTGTTGCACAAGGGGGAAAAGGCAATGTGGGCTGTAGCCCATCGGTGGGGCTTGCCTTTGACCTTTGAAGAAGTCAGCAGAACCCAGGAGACTCTTGTGTGCTCTTAGAGGGACTTACGAGTCCTGCATCAACCTGGGACAATAGTAAAGGGGCTGATCCCCCTTGTCTAGTAGACTCTGTTAGGCCTCTGCCCATATCAGAAGGATATTGGTATCCTGTGACTTGTGTGGACACAGCTACTGGACTGTTGTTTGCTTTTCTTGCACATCATGTAGATCAGTAAACAACCAAAAGGGGCCTAGAGCGTGTCTTTGCAACCTATGGCCGGCCGCAGGTGATTGAGAGTGACAAGTGCATCCACTTTACTGGACATGCATTACAAGAATGGTGCAGCAATTAGGAATAAAATGGAAGTATCATGAACCATATAACCCTATTGGGTCAGGCATGATAGAGAGGTACACTGGTTTGTTCAAATCTGGCCTGAAGTATGACACCAGTAGTCCACGTGGCTGGTCAGTTTGCTTATGGACAGTGCTATGGCGTTTGAATGAGAAGCCACAAGAAGGAGACCTGAGTCCTGTGGACATGCTAACATGTTGCTTCCTCTCCTATACAACTGTCTATGCAAACCAAAGAGGAGTCATTGAAGCCAGGATGTGGCCAGCAGAGCAACATCCTGCTGCCAGCCCCAACTGCCTTAAACCCTGGAGACTCTGTTGAGTTGATGTGGCCCTAGACAATTCTACACATGAACCAGCGATGTCTGGCCCTTCTGGCATCTTGGGGAAAAGGCCTGTAAGCTGGCCTCCTGTGTGTTCCTGGAGTAACATCAGAGTGGCCCCCAAAGATCGTGGTAGTTTACCCAAAATGTCTGGGAGGTAAGAGCATCTTAAGGGGAAGTTTTGTTCTGTTGTTATAGCCAGTACATGTACCTTCCATAGCCCTATATATTAACCCATCTGTAACTCCTGCAGGGAGAGGGTGGAAAGTCTGGCATACTATACCAGGACGAGATCCCATTCCTGCCAGTGTCCTGTCACAGTACCACTGTCTTGTATGCATCCTATCTAATGGACAAGATTTGCCTATGCTGGTGTCATTAAAATATGTATCTTATCGCCCTTAAGGTTATTTTCCTTTACAGTCCCTGTGGCCTGGACCTGCCCCCTGGCTGCAGCTGCTGCATGATGATTGCCCTGAACTCCCTTTCTGTTCAGCTACTAACCACCTGTGGAATGTGTGAGCTATGGACTAAATCTGCATAGGACTTTGAACTTAGCTGAATCCTCCAGCTTGAGGATTATCATTTTACTGCTGCTGTTATTGTATGTTACTAGTCTGGTAACAGTGCTCCAGTTTTCTCACACAGGGGCCATTGTGGAAAATGGGGAGTGAATAGATTGTTAGGTGAGATTTCTGGAGGAGTGGGCTGTGGGTAAAATTGGAATATTTCCAGAATCTCTCGTCTGGCCTTAGTGCATCTCCATATCAATAGGTGTTTCCAAGGAGTGAAGAGAAATAGTCCATCTGTATGTGATTACAAGGGGGAGCGAGGGCATATCTGGACCAGAGAAGTTAGGTGGGCTCCCTTTTTGTAGCCAGGTTGCAAGAGACAAGGGTGAGCAGAAGTGGATATCTGCTTGTAAGCAATAAATGGGTTACTCCCACTTCATTTCTTCCTTTGACTGCTTGCGGTTTCAAAGGTGTTTTGCCCAGTTTGGGAAAATATTTTCTCCCTGGAATATATTTAAAACAATGCCATTTTACAGTTGCTGTAAAAAATTGAAGATCTTTTGGAATGAATCTAAAAAACATGTTTAGGACCTGTATGTTGAAAACAACAAAGTGCTATAAGTTTAATACAATTCCTTTCAAAATCTATGGAAGGTTTTTATAGATATAAACAAGTGTATTAAATTCATGTGGAGAGACAATGGGGCTAAAATAAAATAAATTAAGAAAAGGAAGTCTCAGGTGAGAAAGAATCACTCTGTCCTATTTTTAAGACTTACTGTATAACTATAGTTATCAAGACTACGGTTTTGGCAGAGGAGTAGAAACAGTTTGGTGAAACATAATAAAGAACCCAGAAATAGACTCAGACAAATACAGTGAACTGATTTTTGACAATGGTGCAAAGCTATTTAATGGAAGAAAGTTTCAAAAGTTGGTACTGAATCAGTTGGACATCCACAGGCAAAAAAATATGAATCTCAGTCTTCTGCCTTATACAAAAGTTACCTTAAAGTGGCTCATTAGACTTCACTGTAAACTGTAAAGTATAAACTTTTAAAAGTAGACAGGAGAAAATTAAGGAACTGAGGCTAGGTGAAGAGTTCTTAACATGACACCAAAGCACAGTCCATAAAAGAAAAATATCAATAAATTGGAGTAAATCAAAGTTAGAAAGGTTTGCTCTGTGAAAGACCCTGTTAAAAGGATGAAAAGACAAGAACAGACTAGAAGAGAATATATATAAACCACAAAGCACTCATGTCTGGAATATAGATATACAAAACTCAAAATTCAACAGTAAAAGACCACACCAAGAAAACAAAAAAGTCCAAATAGGAAATGGTCAAAAGATTATGAGCACAGATAGCAGATAAGCACATAACCATATAAAAGACATCAATAATCATTAAGGAAATATCATTAACCATTAGGGAAATACAGTTAAAACTGTGGTGGTGGAAAATCACTACAGACCTACTAGAACAGATAAAATAATGATGCCACAGTGGTCCAAGAATGCAGAGAAACCAGTTCTAGTGAAAACAAAATGGTATGGCCCCTCTGGAAAATAGTCTGGCAGTTTGTTTAAAACGTAAACATGACCTTATATGACCCAGACATTGCACTCCTGGACATTTACTGCAGATAATTGTACACTCATTTCCATACAGAAATGTGTGTATAAATATTCATAGCAGATTTATTTGTAATAGTCCCAAATTGGAAGCAACCCAAACATCTTTCATCCAGTATGTGGTTAACAAACTGGTATATTCATACTGTGGAGTACTACTCAGCAAAGGAAGGACCGAACTATGTATACATGCAGTAGCTTAGATGGATCTCAAAGGACTCAAGCTGAGTAAAAAATCCAATTTCAAAAGGTCACATGCTGTATGATTCCATTTATATAGCCTTCTCAGAATGATAAATTTAGAGATGAAAATGGATAAATGAGTTGGGAATAGGGCTGGGGAAGAGTGTGACTATGAAGGGTTTGCACAGAGGATGGAGCAGGTCTGTATCTTGATTGTGGCGGGTGTCAGTGCTTACATGAATCTACACATAAAATCTCACAGAACTGTACACACACAAACAAGTACCTGTAAAACAGGAAATGGGAATAAGGTCTGTGGATTATACTACATCTTTCTAGGTTTCTGAATTTGATTGCCTTCTTGAAATGGTTACTGGGAAAGGGCGTTGCTGGGCAGTGGGAATATGTGGTGAACATGACAGGGTCTCTGGCCATAAAGAGCTTAACCCTAACAAGGCTGCAGGTGGCTGGTGGCCTGATGCTGCTGCCAGCCCATGAATTCAGTGGGTCAAAGTCTTGCCATTACAGTAGCTTTTTAACAGAGCCCCCTCGTATATCCACATCTCATCACTTGGGAAGCTCTGCTGTACTCACTCAGGCCTAGAGGAAGAATGAGAAGTGCAGGGAGGGAGTCATGAGGGACATCTTCTAGGACCATTGGTTATACTCAGAACTTGAGCAGGAGAAGGAAGGTATGAGTGTTTATATATTAAAATACAGATACATAATGAAGTATAATTCTTAAATATCCTGTAAAATTTCAAGATAAATAGGACTTTTCAAGAAGTTTTCTACTTGCCACGTTCAGGTTATTGATGATGGTCAGTAAAAATAATTGGGGTGGACTTGTCCAGTCTGCCATTTCATCTTACAGACAAGAAAGCTGAGACCCCAGGAGCACTAGTAACTTGGCAGTTGTCACAGGGTGTGGTGTACAAGCCAGTATCGTTTGAATACCAGTATTGTTTCTCAAGTAGTAGGCTATTTGTTTCTGTACAAATTGCAGCTGTGTCTGAGCCATGTAGTTGGTAGAGCCAGAGCAGACACAAGAATCCACATTTTTAGGCCTCCATTTTCTTGCATCAGCACCCTAGTACCAGATAGCTCTACTAAAAAGCCCTGAAGCATTCTGAGCTCTTTTTTGCTGAATTAGTTCCCTAAAGTCAACTGACATAGTTTTATGGATTAATAGTGATTTGTCATTCACATTTGAATACCACAGTTTAACAGTTTGAATGTGAAAATTTTCTGGAATTCATTATATAAACAATGCTTAAACATTTATAAACCTAAACTTTAATGACACTGTACTAGGTAGGCATTGTGAGAAAATGGAAGTAGAAGCCCGTTTTCTCTTATAGTTGAATTTAGGAGGTGACACTAATGAATCAGTACAGGATTTCTCAACTTTCTGAACCTAAATTGCAGTCTGTTTCTCTTTCTTTTGTTCTCTGGGCTCAAACCACATTCTTTTTTTCTTTTTCTTTTCTTTTTTTTTTTATTAAGGTATTACTGATACACAATCTTATGAAGGCTTCACATGAGCAACGTTGTGGTTACTACATTCCCACCTATTATCAAGTCCCCATCACATTCCCCATTACAGTCACTATCCATCAACATAGTAAGATGCTGTAGAGTCACTACTTGTCTTCTCTGTGTCAAGCCACATTCTTTATGTCCCTGAGACATGTTAGCCACATACCCATCTTAAGGCATTCATTCTTCTTAACCAAAATATCCATATGATTGACCTCCTCCAAGTCTTGCTTAAATGTCACTGCCTTAGTGAGGCCCACCCTGACCAGTTTATTTTTAATTACAACCTCCCTATCACAAGCAATTGGCCTTTACTCTGCTCTTTTTTTCCGTAGCATTTATTACTGTATAACATAGTTGACTTAGTTATTTTGCTTATTGCTATCTTACTTTCCTAGAAGGTAAGCTCATGAGGTATGGATGGATCCTAAGTGCCTAGAACAATGCCTGGAGCATAGAAGGTATTTAATAAATATTTGGTCTTCATGTTTTTATGGTGTCCCATTGACTTACGGATGTAAGGAAAGTAACATTCTTTCCCCCAGCTCCTTCTATCCTCGGTTTTTTAGGTTTGCTTTCTCTCCTAGAAGGGGAGATTCTGAGTTCAAGGAAATTGTGAGATGCTTACTGACTATATTAACTGAAGTTGAGTATGTCTTAAACTATCAAAAAGGAAAGATGTCCATATTCCAAACTACATTAATGAATTTTACCCATTTTGTAAGGACACTTCCCAGGTGTTCTTTCCATTGTAGAGACTTCTAGGGATGGGTTAAAAAGGCCCTTTTCAATTGAGATTTGTTGAAGCAGAATTTAATCAATTACTTGAAATCATTATGGATTGAAAGAGATTGAAGTCATCAAAAACAGTCAATCTATTGTTTGGAAAAGGTTGAGCCTACCAGACATTTCCAAAACAACATGTGTTTTATTGGCAAGTCCATGGTGGTGTACACCTGGGAAATGCTTCATTAGTAACTCCATTCCCACTGCCACTTAGTGAGTGGCTCCGTACTTATACCTCTTGATTAAACTGTTAGTGCATCAGTGTGTTAAGCTGTTCTTACATTTTGTTCCAGTCTGCCCTGTACTGATAGTTGTTATTTTCTTGAAAATCAAATGTGTTTGTAGCAGTCCTTCAGGGAGCTTATTTGAGGTTGATTTTCTTTGTAACACAGCATACAAAGCCCTTTAGAGTGTGGACGCAACATGTTTGGGGATAACTCATCTACACAGCTCTTCAGTCTTTCCATAATAGCCAACCTTCATGCTCTGCTATTCCTTTTATTATTCTTTTTTTTATTAAGGTATCATTGATATACACTCTTAAGAAGTTTTCACAAGAAAAACAATGTGGTTATTACATTCACCCTTATTATTGAGTTCCCCCCCATACCCCATTGCAGTCACTGTCCATCAGTGTAGTAAGATGCCACAAAGTCCCTATTTGCCTTCTCTGTGCTACACTGTCTTCGCCATGACCCCACACACACCATGTGCAATAATCATGATACACCACAATCCCCTTCTCCCTCCCTCCCCACCCGTCTTCCCCCACCCTTCCCCTTTGGTAACCGCTAGTCCCTTCTTAGAGTCTGTGAGTCTGCTGCTGTTTTGTTCCTTCAGTTTTGCTTTGTTGTTATCCTCTACAAATGAGGGAAATCATTTGGTATTTGTCTTTCTCTGCCTGACTTATTTCACTGAGCATAATACCTTCTAGCTCCATCCATGTTGTTGCAAATGGTAGGATTTGTTTCTTTCTTATGGCTGAATAGTATTCCGTTCTATGTATGTACCACCTCTTCTTTATCCATTCATCTACTGATGGACACTTAGGTTGCTTCCATTTCTTGGCTATTGTAAATAGTGCCACAGTAAACATAGGGGTGCACATGTCTTTTTGAAACTGGGATCCTGCATTCTTAGGATAAATTCCTAGGAGTGGAATTCCTGGGTCAAATGGTATTTCTATTTTTAGTTTTTTGAGGAACCTCCATATTGCTTTCCACAGTGGTTGACCTAGTTCACATTCCCACCAGCAGTGTAGGAGGGTTCCCCTTTCTCCGCATTCTCGCCAGCATTTGTTGTTCCTAATCTTTTCAATACTGGCTGTCCTAACTGGTGTGAGGTGATCTCTCATTGCGGTTTTAATTTGCATTTCCCTGATAGTTAGCAATGTGGAGCATCTTTTCATGTGCATGTTGGCCATCTGAATTTCTTCTTTTGTCTGTTCGTATCCTCTGCCCATTTTTTAATAGGGTTATTTGCTTTTGGGGTGTTGAGGTGTGTGAGTTCTTTATATATTTTGATGTTAACCCCTTGTCGGATATGTCATTTACAAATATATTCTCCCGTACTGTAGGATGCCTTTTTGTTCTGCTGATGGTTTACTTTGCTGTACAGAAGCTTTTTAGCTTGATGTAGTCCCATTTGTTCATTTTTGTTTCCCTTGCCCGAGGAGATGCATTCAGGAAAAAGTTGCTCATGTTTATATTCAGGAAATTTTTGCCTATGTTGTCTTCTAAGAGTTTTATGGTTTCATGACTTACATTCATGTCTTTGATGCATTTCAAGTTTACTTTTGTGTATGGGGTTAGACAATAGTCCAGTTTTATTGTCTTGCATGGAGCTGTCCAGTTTTGCCAACACCAGTTGTTGAAGAGGCTGTCATTTCCCCATTGTATATCCATGGCTCCTTTATCATATATTAATTGACCATATATGTTTGGGTTTATGTCTGGGGTCTCTAGTCTGTTCCATTGGTCTATGGGTCTGTTCTTGTGTCAGTACCAAATTGTCTTGATTACTCTGGCTTTGTAGTAGAGCTTGAAGTCAGGGAGCATAATCCCCCCAGCTTTATTCTTCCTTCTCAGGATTGCTTTGGGTATTCAGGGTCTTTTGTGGTTCCATATGAATTTTAGAACGATTTTCTCTAGTTTGTTGAAGAATACTGTTGGTATTTTGATAGAGATTGCATTGAATCTGTAGATTGCTTTAGGCAAGATGGCCATTTTGACAATATTATTTCTTCCTATCCATGAGCATGGGATATGTTTCCATTTATTGGTCTCTTCTTAATTTCTCTCATAAGTGTCTTGTAGTTTTCAGGGTGTAGGCCTTTCACTTTCTTGGTTAGGTTTATTCCTAGGTATTTTATTCTTTTGGATGCAATTGTGAATGGAATTGTTTTCCTGATTTCTCTTTCTGCTAGTTCATCGTCTTTTTATTCTTCTTTATGTTATTCCTTCTGCTGTAGCTTCCCCTCTCTTTCTTCCCCTATGGAGCAAAGCCTGCTCGTCCCACTAGGTACCCAGGTGTCAGTTGGCGAACTTTCTTCCCACAACACCTAATGCAATACAGTACTAAGAATCATTACTTAATACAATTTTTTATTTTAAAAAAGCATTGAACAAATAATGTCTTATTTTTATATCCTGTTGCCTGGCTCCCATTTGTTGAGTAAAAATTGTGAGTGTTGAAGATGAATAGCAGACCATCACTGTGATGGTTTATTAGAGGCTATTTAGAGAAGATAAGTCATAGGCTGGATCTTCAAGGAAATGAAGTATATTTGACAGAGATGAAGATGAGAATCTTACGAGGTGAGGCACAATATTGAAAGGTGATTGTAACTCCAGGGGAAAAAATGTCTCCCAGCCTGGGACATATCACCTTTGAAACCGAAATCAGTCAAAGGGAGAAATAAAGTGGAAGAAACCCATTTATTGCCTACAAGCAGTTGTCCACTTCTGCTTCCCTGTGTCTCTCACGACCTGGCTGCAAAAAGGGACCCCACCCAACCTCTCTGTTCCAGATATGCCCTAGCTCCCCTTTGTAATCACATATTGATATGGAGGTGGACTAGTTCTCTCCACCCATTGGAAACACCTACTGATATGGAGATGAAGTAAGGCTAGGCGAGAGATTCTGGAAATATTGCAGCTTTACTCACAGAGATGCCAGGAAGAATTTAGGATGTGTTAGCAGGATGGTAAAGGAACCAACTTTGATGTATCAAAGAAAATGTAGTGAGGGAAGTAGTTTCTGGAGTCACACAAACCTAGGTTTGAATCTCTCATTGTGCTTCTCTAGTGTGCTGTTTTAGGCTAAGGACTTGATTTCCCTATGTATCAGTGAAAGGAGCATGATAAAATCAACTTCATAGGGTTGTGAGGATTGAGAGAGGTAAACCCAGTAAGATGTGTCATACTGTGCCTGACACATAATAATAGCACTAAATAATCCTGTACAGTGGTTGTAGTTGTATGTTGTCAGTACAGGTACCATTCATCAAATACATTTTTCTTTGCAGAGGAAACAGGTGAAATACTCTGAATACTCTGTGTGTTCTAAGGTTTGCATTTCTTCTCTGTTAACATGGTAGTGCTTATTTAGTTTTTGTCTCATTGCTTGATTTACGAGAGAAAATCTGTCATATTTGTGCAAGTATTTGTAGAGTTGAGGAGGGTTCACATATCTATAAAATGCTGTGCATTCTTGGCAGAGAAGTACCATACAAGTGTGGACATTAGCATTTGTAAACATGCTGCTTCTCAGGCTGAGAGTGGGCGAATGGCAGGGGAAAATCTGTCGTGCTGTGCTGATGGAGCTGGTCTTCTCCTTGCCCCGGTGATATTAGTCTTGAGCTCTGCCTTGGTGTCACATGTTGAGGATGGTGGTGATTGTGAATCCTCTCTGCTGTGTGACTTGGAAGACTTTCTAAAAGGAGGTATCTTTAAAATAAAGATATAAGGTGAAACTAGTGGCAGGGTGGGGAGTGGGGGTGTGCAGGTGAAGAGGTGGGGGTTGGAGGAGTTGGGGAAAAAAGGCTTATTATGACAGTATTGAAAGAGGAAGCTGATCTGTATAGTCAGTTCAGGCCACAGCTAGAGCTAGTCACTTCTTGGCAGATGAAGCCATTTCTCAGAACACATACTGTTTGAGGGTAGGAGGTGAAGGGAATCAGAATTTTGCTTAATTTTTATCTAGTTCATAAGCCACAGTTCTATTGGGTATTGCATTTCTTCATTCATTTGGTGATAAGAATTAAGGGCTGATAATGTCCCTGTAGAAAAGTGTATATTGTTAATAGTTTTGCTGTTGGTGTTATTAGAGGTTAAGAAACAAGATTTCCTGTGAAGTGTGATTTGGCTGCTTTTTGCTGTCTTATGCAGTATGGTTTGAATGATCTTCAGTTTTCTTCCTTTGCTGGATCCTTTAAAAGATAGCAAAGAGGGAGATAACCATATACTTGGAATGGTAAGGTACTCTGGGCTTTGGGATTTATTGCTTATACCTCCGAGGTTATGGAACTCTGTCATTTTGATAATCTCATTTCAGAGGTTCCTGGACAGAATAAACTATGGGAGAAGAGAAGGCTTGTAACTTTCTGTTTGTTTATTTCACTAATTCAGAAGTCAGAAGTTTGGTTTGGAATGATTACAGGTTTTTGGCTGATAGTAAGGGGCAGGGAAAGTAGACATTTGATTCCCAGGTGTTAAGGGGTACTGTCCACGCTCACAGATATTTTAAACCACATGTTAAGTAATTCTTAATTGGAGAAGAAGCATTGTGTCTCTCTATCTTTGCTAGAAAATATAAATCATAAAGTCACAGTTTCCCATAAAAAGGCTCTCATAGTTTCACTTCCTGAAATGTGTATACTTACCATCTTTATAGACAGTTTTAAAATGATACATTTGTTTAACACCAGAAATTCTTTTGTGTTTTCTCTACACAGATTCTCTTCTGAATCAAAAAGTTATATACACTTTTAAGTTTATTAATCTTCTTAAAAAAACAAAAGAATTAAAATAAATATCTAATGATGTCAGTGTATTTGAGAGTTTTGTCTTTAATCGGTCCTGAAATGAAAGTACAGGTCAGCCAACATTTGTAGCCAGTTCGGTTCTAAATAGCTACACTTTTCCCAAGGATTACCTTTTTAGTATTATCTTCTGACAAACTTCTTTTTAAAAAATTTCCTTCTTGAGAAAATTCAAATCCAGCATTCCTTTGCTTTTGCCGATATGTAAGTAAATGTTAGGGGAAGCAGGGTCACTGCCCAGGACCAGGCTCTGCAGGCCTTCTGGTGCCTTTCATATATAGTTCCTGCTTCCCACTGGTCAGGACAGTACTCCAGGATGTGGATCTGTGCTTTTATGGTGGTGTGATTTGAAGCCTTTAATGTATTCGGAGTGACATCTGGTGTAGATTTTAAAGCTAGAGTGAAAACAACAGTGAATTCTAGTTCAAAGTCCTGAGGGCGGGGTGTCAAATACTCTTAACAAACTAAAATTGCTGAAGGTCTTTTTCTAGGCTTATTTCCTCCATTGCTGTCAAAGGTTCAGGGATGGGGATATGAAGGATAGATAACCAGATTCCCAGTGCCCTGGAGAGAAACATTACAGTTTTTATGGGAACTCTTGGCTTCTGTTGGCCAAATTTCTTTTTTGAATTGTGCAATAAATATGATTAACCTTTGGGGTTTCTGTTTCTTCTGTGATTACATGAGGAAATACATTCCTTTGATATTACATTTTAGTGGAATTTGAATTTTAGGGATTGTGTGGCACTCTAAATTCATTCATTTTTCTTTGATATGTGTTATGTAGATTTGTGGTCTTTATTTTGCTAATTATGTAGCTTTTTCACTATCTCACATAGTATAACAGTTAAAGGGTGATTAAACTGTTAAAAAAAAATGACTTAAAAAAAAGTGCTTGTTGACATCATCTTTCCGAGAACACTAGTATAAGTGATTTACTATAACAAGATCTTAGTTTTTCCTGTTGGCAAATGACATGTAATATTTACAGAGGTCTTGGGTTTAGTCCAGAAACATCTCAGATAAATTGATGTGTGAAACTGAAGCCATTTAGCTTTTTTTTTCATATGGAGATAATATAAACAGTTTCTGAGTTTAAAAGTGAGGAGAGAATGAATATTTAGTATAGATTTTCTTGAGGGGGCAGCTTATAATAGAATGTATTCTCCAGAGTTAAACATCAAACGTGTTCACTTTATAACTCAGTTATATGCTTCTGACATTTATGTATTTAGGATTCTAAATTAATATTATTTCTGATGGTATACACATGCTTTCTGTCTGTGTCATGCTTCTCTTATCAAAATGATATAAGGTAGTTTTGTATGCCGTATGTATTTAACATAAATTCTAAATCTGTGAGATTTTTCACTTTTAAAACCTTAGAAATATGTCTAAATTGTTATAACAGTCTAAACAATGAAGCATCTTTAGTTGTCTTTTAAAGTACAGGAATATTTAAATATTTAAAATATGAATGTGAGTATTTTTACCATTTAATCCTAAATGTAGTTAAGTGTTAAAATTATTTAAGTAGTTGAATGCATATCTGTTGAATGAAGAAAATGGACTGTAATTGCTGTGTAACTCTAGTCACATCTATTTGAGGCCAGTATTTTTTTTTTTTTTAGGTAAACTTACCAGTTGTTGTTAGACACCAAGGATCTGAATGATTTTTACTTTAGGCAGTTAAGTGCTTTATTCCTTTCACTGTTTTACTTTCATCGATTTATTTTTAACTAAAAATCGCTAATCTACTACAAACAGAAACATTTCCCTTCTAACAGCACAACAAACAAAGGATTACAATTTTGTACTTCATTTCATAGAAAAAAGGAATAATTTAGGATTCGACTGAACTCTCCTGTGGTGCTATTTTTGTTTGTTTCTTTGATCATTTTTAAAATACCTAGTCATTAATATTACAGTAAAGATAAATGATAAATTTGAAATGACAGTTATGGTTGGTTTATCATTTTCTATTTCAGATGATCACAGTCGTGTTAAACTGCAAAATTCTGACAATGATTATATTAATGCCAGCTTAGTTGACATAGAAGAGGCGCAAAGGAGTTACATCTTAACACAGGCAAGTGGTATAATATCTAACAGGTGCCTGACAATAAAGTGTTTTTGGTTGGTCTGCTCCAGAACATAGCTAAAAGTATGTCTTGACCCCATGGAATGAAATGCTATGTAAGTTTTTTCTTTTCTTATGTAATGGATCATAGACATTGTGTTTTGCAGTTTTATATGTTTAATATAAAAGTAATTTTTAATGTTATGCAGTCTGTGAAGGAAATTTTCTTAATGAAATTACTTAGGCCAGTTTTTTTTTCGGGCAGATTATCTCCTTGCTCTATATCTGATAAAAAGCCTTTGATAATGCTTTGTTAACTTCTTCCATCTCTCTTCATATAACCTGTATCATAACCACAGGCCCTTTGAAAGCTCTTCTCTACCTGACTCTGGCATGTATTTTTCAGAGAGTGTGGACATGTCTTGAATGGTGTCTGGCCTTTCTTCATGGCAGAGGAAGGTGCTGAGACCAGGTGCTCAGGGTATCCTACCTAGGAGACCCCTGAGCCTGATGTTTCTTTTGACATTGGCCTGATTGCTTTTTGGCACATTGGCCATACCCATATTCCAGCACAAACTTTTCTTCCATTCTGATGTAATAGAAATGATTTTAATTAATCCATACCAGCTACCCTTTATTTATCAAATAACAGAGAATTAACAGTGCTGTCAATTATCCTAGTTAATGATATTTAAATATTCAAAAGATAAGTTGTATATTCATAATATTTGACATTTAAAAAAACTCAAATTGGGTCAGAATAATCTGTTTTGAAAGAAAAAAAGTTTAATATGATAGATATTCAAATGGATATAACTGAACTATTAGACTTTCTAATTCACAGGGAAAGAAAATTATTTCACTTGAAATAAAATGGAT
This sequence comes from Smutsia gigantea, assembly GCA_032199065.1. NCBI lineage: Eukaryota > Metazoa > Chordata > Mammalia > Pholidota > Manidae > Smutsia > Smutsia gigantea. Next base: position 110,819 of record JAVSCE010015690.1, on the reverse strand, counting down.
TCTGTAAATCAAAAAGAAAAAGAGAAATAATCTGTAAAAAACACTGCCAAAGAACATAAATTCATAGTTCAAAGAAAAAAATAAAAGTAGATAATAATGAAAATATACTGTTTTTCTAGTAATTACGGAATATAAATTTAAACCAGTAATCAGTTACAACATTGACCTGTCAAAACAGAGATGTAAAGGTTAGTAATGCTAGGTGGTCAAAAATGTATAGACATAAAGATGTGTGTGGGGCATATTTTGCAACTTAATTTTAATAGTATAAGACCAGAAATAATATGACTGAAATAATCTGTAAGGGACTGGATAAATAAATTGTACAGATACCATTAGTACTGATTATTTCTGGGAATTAGGAATGAATAGAGACTCTAATTTGTCATTTTCAACCTTTCTGTAATATTTGAAGTTTTTCTTAAAAAAGCATTCATGATGCATTTTTTAATAAAGTGTTTTTTTATTGAAGTATTTTTTTTAATTGAAGAATAGTTGGCATACACTATATATTAGTTTCAGGTGTATAACATAGTGATTCAGCATTTATATACATTATGAAATGCACACTGTGATAGGTGTAGTTACTATCTGTTGCCATACAAAAGTATTACAATATTACTAACTATATTCCCTATGCTGTATTTTTCATCCCTGTGACTTATTTATTTAATTATTGGAAGTTTGTACCTCTTTATTCCCTTCACTTATTTTGCCCATCCTCCCACCCTACCTCACCAGTTTGTTCTCTGTATATATGAATCTATTTCTGTTTTGTTTTTTTAGATTCCACATGTAAGTGAAATCATATAGTATTCATCTTTCTCTGCTTGACTTATTTCACTTAGCATAATACCCTTCAAGTCCATCCATGTTGTCACAAATGATTAAGATTTCATCCTTTTTTATGGTTGAGTAGTACTCTGTTGTGTGTGTGTGTGTGTGTGTGTGTGTGTGTGTGTGTGTATTTCACATCTTTATCCATTCATCTGTCAGTGGACAATTAGGTAGCTTCTATATCTTGGCCTTTATAAACAATGCTGCAGTAAACATAGAGGCATATATCTTTTTGAATTAGTATTTTTGTTTGTTTTCTCTGGGTAAATACCTAGAAGTAGCATTACGGGGTTGTATGGTATTTCTACTTTTAATTTTTTGAGGTACCTCCATACTGATTGAAATAATGACTACACCATTTTGCTGTCCCTTCAATAGTGCACAAGGGTTCCCTTTTCTCCACATTCTTGCCAATGCTTATTGTTTCTTGTCTTTTTGACACTACATTCTGACTGGTGTGAGGTGATATCTCATTATGGTTTTGAATTGCATTTCCCTAATGATTAGTGATGTTGAGCATCTTTGCATGTGTCTTTTGGTCATCTCTATGTCCTCTTCAGAAAAAAAAGTCTACTCAATACCCTCACCCATTTTTTAATCAGATTGTTTCTTTGGTGTTGAATTGTATGAGTTCTTATATATTTTGAATATTAACCCTTATCAGTTACATTATTTGCAAATATATTCTCCCATTCAGTTGCCTTTTCATTTTGTTGATGGTTTCCTTCACTTGTGTAGAAGCTTTTTACTTTGATGTAGACCCACTTGTTAATTTTTGCTGTTGTTTCACTTGCAGGAGAGATAGATCCAGAAAAGAATTGCCAAAGCCAATGGCCAAGAGTTTACTGCCTCTGTTTTCTTTTAGGACTTTTATAGTTTCAGGTATTATATTTTGGTCTTTAATCCTTTTTATTTTTGTGTAGGGTATAAGAAAGTGCTCCATTTTCATTCATTTGCGTATAGCTGTTCAGTTTTCTGCACACCATTTATAGAGGAGATTGTCTCTTCCCCATTGTATATCCTTTCCTCTTTTGTCATAGATTAATTGACCATACACGAGTGAGTTCATTTCTGGGCTGTCTTGTTTTGTTCCATTGATCTATGTGTCTATTTTTGTGCCAGTACTATACTATTTTGTAGCATAGTTTGAAATCAGGGAGCCTGATACCACCAGTTTCATTCTTCTTTCTCAGGATTGCTTTGGCTATTTAGGGTCTTTTGTGGTTCCATATAAATTTTGGGGTATTCTAGTTGTGTGCAAAATGCCATTGGTATTTTGATAGAGATTGCATTGACTCTATAGATTGCTTTGGGTAACATGGACATTTTAACAATATTAGTTCTTCCAATCTATGAGCATGGTATATGTCTTCCCATTTTTTTTTTGTCATCTTTGATTTCTTTCATCAGTATCTTATTTTCAGAATACAGGTCTTTTGCCTCCTAGTTAGATTTATTCCCAGGTATTTTATCCTTTTTGATGCAATTGTAAGTGATATTGTGTCCTAATCTAAATTTCTCTTCCTGCTAGTTTATTATTGGTATATAAAAACAGATTTCTGAATATTGGTTTTGTATCCTGCAACTTTACTGAATCCAATTATTCTAATAGTTTTTTGGTGGAGTCTTCACGGTTTTCTGTATGTAGGGTCATGGTATCTGTATATAGTGATAATTTTACTTACTCCTTGCCAATTTGGATGCCTGTAATTTCTTGCCTGATTGCTATGGCTAGGACCTCCAGTACTATGTTGAATACAAATGGTGAGTGTACATCCTTGTCTTGTCCCTGATCTTAGAGGAAAAACTTAGCTTTTTGCCACTGAGTATGTTAGCTGTGGGTTTCTCATATATAGGCTTTATTAGGTTGATGTGTTTTCTCTATATGTTTCCCACTTTGTTGAGAGTTCTCATGAATGGATGTTGAATTTTGCCAAATGCTTTTTCAGCATCTATTGAGATGATCATATGGTTTTTATCCTTTTGTTAGTGTGGTATATCACACTGATTAATGATCCTTTTACTATATTTTTTAATTGGGTTTGCTAGTATTTTGTGGAATATTTCTTGGCATCTGTGTTTATGAGGGGTAATAGGTCTGTAATTTTCTTTGATTTTGGTATCAGAGTGGTGCTGCCCCTGTGGAATGAATTTTGGAAGTAATCCTTCCTTTTCTATACTTTGGAATAGTTTAAGAAGGATGGGTATTAACTCTTCTTTTTATTAAATAAAGAAATACATCTGTGAAGCCATCTGGTCCTGGAATTTTTTTGTTTGTCGGTCGGAGGGGGGAGGATTTTATTACTAATTCAGTTTCATTACTGGTAATAAGTCCATTCAGATTTTCTATTTTTTCGTGGTTCAGTCTTGGAATATTGTATGTTTCTAGGAGTTTATCCATTTCTTCTAAGTTGTCCACAGTTTGTTGCATTTTTTTTTTTGTAGGATTCACTTACAATTCTTTAAATTTCTGTGGTGTCAGTTGTACTTCTCTTTCATTTCTGACTTTATTTGCATTCTCTTTTTTTTTTCTTGATGAGTTTGGCTAAAAATTTATCGATTTTATCTTTTCAAAGAACCAGCTCTTAATTTCATCGATATATTCTATTGCTTTTTTAGTCTCACTTCCATTTATTAACATTTTGATCTTTACTATTTCCTTCCTTCTATGGGCTTTATTATTCTTTTTCTAGTTCCTTAAGTATAAGATTTGATTGTTTGAGATTTTCCTTGTTTCTTGAGGTAGGCCTGTAACACTACAAACTTCCCTATTCAAACTGCATTTGCTGCATCCTAAAGATTTTGATCTATTGTGTTTCTGTTTTCATTTGTCCCCAGGCATTTCCTCTTTGATTTCTTCACTGACTCATTGGTTTAGTAGCATAGCTTCCGCTTGTGTTTTTTCCAGTTTTTTTTTCTTGTGACTGATTTCTAATTTCATATTATGGTCAGAAAAGATGTTTAATATGATTTCAATCTTCTTAAGTCTATTAGAACTTGATTTGTGGTCTGTGTGATCTATTCTGGAGAATGTTCCATGTGCACTTGAAGGGATGTGTATCCTGCTGCTGTAGGATGAAATTTTTCTGTATAGATGTTAAGTTCATCTGGTCTAGTGTGTTGTTCAAACCATTGTTCCCTTACTGATTTTCTGTCTGGATGATTTAGCCATTGATGTAAGTGGGGTGTTAAAGTCCCCTACTATTATTGTCTTACTGTCAATTTCTCCTTATGTCTGTTAATATTTGCTTTATATATTTAGGTCCCCCTCTGTTGGGTGCATAGATATTAATAGTTATATCCTGTTGTTGGATTGATTTCTTTGCCATTATGTAATGCCTTCTTTGTCCCTGTTACAGTCTTTGTTTTAAAGTCTGTTTAATCTGAAAAATATTTCTACCTCAACCTTTTTTTTTCACTTCCACTTCCACGGAACATCTTTTTCCATCTCTTCACTTTCAGCATGTGTGTGTCTTTAGGTCTGAAGTGAGTCTCTTGTAGGCAGCATATTAGGTGGGTCTTGTGTTTTGTTTTGTTTTTTATCCATCCAGGCACCCTGTGTCTTTTGATTGGAGCTTTTAGACCATTTACATTTAGAGTTAATATTGATAGATACACACTTACTGACATTTTTTGGGGTTTTTTCTTTTGTAGTTCTCTGTTCCTGACTTCCTCTCTTGCTCTTTTCCCTTGTGAGTGACAACTTTAGTGTTATGCTTAGATTCCTTTCTCTTTTTTTGTGTATCTGTTATATATAGCAGTATATTAAATTGATGTCACTTAAGTTTGAACACATTCTAAAAGCACTACATTTTTACTCCCCCATTACATTTTATGTATGTGATGTCATATTTTACATCTTTTTATTTTGTGAATCCCCTAATTTTTAGGTATAATTGATCTTACTACCTTTGTCTTTAAGTAATACTAGGTTTTAAGTAATTGATCTACCATCTTTACTGTGTTTGCTTTTACCAGTGAAATTTTTTCCTTTCATAATTTTCTTCTAATTATGGCCTTTTCTTTTTCACTTAACAAAATCCTTTTAACTTTCTTGAAAGTCCAGTTTAGTGATGATGAACTCCTCTAACTTTTATTTGTATGAGAAAACTCTCTATCTCTCCTTCAATTCTGCATGATAACCTTGCTGGGTATTCTTGTAGGTTTTTTCTTTTAAGCTCTTGGAATATATCATGCCACTTCCTTGTGGCCAGTAAAGTCTCTGCTGAAAAAAAATCAGCTGATGGACTTTTGGGATTTCTCTTTTGCTGCTTTTAAGATATTTTCTTTATCTTTAATTTTTGACACTTTAATTATTATGTGTCTTGGTATGGATTTCCTTGGGTTCATCTTGCCTGGGCCTCTGGGTGTTCTCGACTTAGATGTCTGTTTCCTTCCCGAGGCTAGGGAATTTTTCAGTGGCTATTCAAATGAGTTTTTGGCCCCTTTATCTCTCTCTTCTTCTGGGAGCCCTGTAATGCGAAGTTAGAATGCTTGATGTCCCAGACGTACCTTAACCTATCATCATTTTTTTAAATTCTTTTTTTATTTTGCTCTTCATCTTGAGTGCTTTCCATTACCCTGTCTTCCAGACGGCTGATCCATTCTTCTGCATCCTCTTATCTGTTGTTATCCCTCTATTTTTCTGTTCAGTTATTGTAGTCTTCAACTCTGACTGGTTCTTTATTATATTTTCTATCTTTTGTTCTCACTGAGTTCATTCTTCTCTCAAGTCTGGTAAGTATAACTGTTACTTTGAACTCTTTATCAGGGAGATTGCTTAACCCTGTTCCGTTTAGTTGTTTTCTTAAGTTTTATCTTGTTCTTTGGAACATGCTCCTCTGTCTCATTTTATTTGACTTTGTGTTTGTTTCAATGAGTTAGGCGAAAGAACTACCTTTCCAGCCTTGAAGGAGTGACCTTGTGTAGGAATGCCCCTGTGTAGACTGCCTGTGCCTGGAGGCTTTGGCTGGCTGTCTGGAATTGAAGCAGGTGTGGATTGGGGGGTCCTGAGGGACTTTGCTCAGCAGTTGCCCTGACAGGACAGCTGGAGCTGAAGCAGACATGGATCAGGGTGTCCCAGTTTGTGCCGCACTGGCGCTGCCTTGGTGAGACTGCTGATGCCAGTGTGGGCATAGGCTGAGAGCATTCTAGGTGTGCCATGCTGGTTCTGCCTTAGTGAGACTGCTGGAGTCAAAGTGGATGCTGGTTAGTGCAGACAGGGAGGCCACTTTGGGGTTCTCTGATGCTGGTGGGTGCTAGGGTCCTGGGGTTTGGTGAGGTGGCATGCCAGCTAGCACATCTGGACCCTGCTCCCGTCGCTGCTATCAAAATGGAGGGGGAATTAAAACTCTCAACAAAATGGGTATAGACGGCAAGTACCTCAACATCATAAAGGCCATATATGACAAACCCACAGCTAACATCATACTTAACAGCGAGAAGCTGAAAGCTTTTCATCTAAGATCGGGAACAAGACAGGGATGCCCACTCTCTCCACTGTTATTCAACATAGTACTGGAGGTCCTAGCCACAGCAATCAGACAAAACAAAGACATAGAAGGCATCCAGATTGGTAAAGAAGAAGTCAAATTGTCACTATTTGCAGATGATATGATACTGTACATAAAAAACCCTAAAGACTCCACTCCAAAACTACTAGAACTAATATCCGAATTCAGCAAAGTTGCAGGATACAAAATTAACACACAGAAATCTGTTGCTTTCCTATACACTAATGATGAACTAACAGAAAGAGAAATCAGAAAAACAATTCCATTCACAATTGCATCAAAAAGAATAAAATACCTAGGAATAAACATAACGAAGGAAGTGAAAGACCTGTACTCTGAAAACTATAAGACACTCCTACGAGAAATTACAGAGGACACTAACAAATGGAAATGCATCCCATGCTCTTGGCTAGGAAGAATAAATATGTCAAAATGTCTATACTACGTAAAGCAATCTACAGATTCAACGCAATCCCTATCAAACTACCAACAGCTTTCTTCAATGAACTGGAACAAATAATTCTAAAATTCATATGGAACCACAAAAGACCCCGAATAGCCAAAGCAATCCTGAGAAGGTGGAATAAAACAGGGGTAATTATGCTCCCTGACTTCAAGCTCTACTACAAAGCCACAGTAATCAAGACAATTTGGTATTGGCACAAAAACAGACCCACAGACCAGTGGAACAGAATAGAAAATCCAAACATTAACCCAAACTTATACAGTCAATTAATATTTGATAAAGGAGCCTTGGATTTACAATGGGGAGATGACAGCCTCTTCAGCAGCTGGTGTTGGCAAAACTGGACAGCTACATGTAAGAGAATGAAACTGGACTACTGTCTAGCCCCATACACAAAGGTAAACTCAAAATGGATCAAGGACCTGAATGTAAGTCATGAAACCATAAAACTCTTAGAAAAAAACAGGCAAAAATCTGTTGGACATAAACATGAGCAACTTCTTCATGAACATATCTCCCCGGAAAAGGGAAACAAAAGCAAAAATGAACAAGTGGGACTATATCAAGCTGAAAAGCTTCTGTACAGCAAAGGACACTATCAGTAGAACAAAAAGATATCCTACAGTATTGGAGAATATATTCATAAATGGCGTATCTGATAAGGGGTTGACATCCAAAACATATAAAGAACTGACACACCTTAACAAACGAAAAGCAAATAATCCAACTAAGAAATGGGCAGAGGACATGAATAGACACTTCTCTAAAGAAGAAATTCAGATGGCCAACAGGCACATGAAAAGATGCTCCACATCACTAATCATCATAGAAATGTAGATTAAAACCACAATGAGATATCACCTCACACCAGTGAGGATGGCCAACATCCAAAACACAAACAACAAATGTTGGCGAGAATGTGGAGAAAAGGGAACCCTCCTACTCTGCTGGTGGGAATGCAAATTAGTTCAACCGTTGTGGAAAGCAGTGTGGAGGTTCCTCAAAAAACTCGAAAGAGAAATACCATTTGACCCAGGAATTCCACTCCTAGGAATTTACCCTAAGACTTCAGCAGCGCAGTTTGAAAAAGACATATGCACCCCTAGGTTTATCGCAGCACTATTTACAATAGCCAAGAAATGGAAGCAACCTAAGTGTCCATCAGTAGGTGAATGGATAAAGAAGAAGTGATACATATACACAATGGAATATTATTCAGCCATAAGAAGAAAACAAATCCTACCATTTGCAACAACATGGATGGAGCTAGAGGGTATTATGCTCAGTGAAATAAGCTAAGCCAAAAAAGACAAGTATCAAATGATTTCACCCATATGTGGAGTATAAGAACAAAGAAAAAAACTGAAGGAACAAAACAGCAGCAGACTCACAGAACCCAAGAATGGACTTATAGTTACCAAAGGGAAAGGGACTGGGGAAGATGGGTGGGCAGGGAGGGATAAGAGGGAAAAAGGGGTATTACGATTATCAGATGTAATGGGGGGGCATGGGGAGGGCTGTACAACTCAGAGAAGACAAGTAGTGATTCTGTAGCATCTCACTACGCTGATGGACAGTGACTGTAATGGGGTTGGTGGGGGGGACCTGATGAAGGGGGTAGTGTAATAACCATAATATCGCACATGTTATTGTAGAATAATGATGCCAAAATAAATTATTTTAAAAAATGGAGGGGGAGCATAAATAGTGGTGCTCACTGGCAACTGTGATCCTGGAGAGATTTCCAGCAGTTCCCCCACCATTTGGTGGGTGATTTCATTCAGAAAGTCAGCTTCCTCCACTTGTAGCCTAGTTGCCCTTTTAACCTTTTTTTTTTTTCTCTGTGCCCCAGGGCAGGCAAATCTGTACGCAGGTTCCTCAGTAATGCCTGTTCCTACTGCAGGTTGCTGTGCTGGGTGTGGAGGTCCTGCTGTTACTGTGCCTCCATCTCTCCTGTCCTTCTCTGTGTGGTCCCTACCCCAGGCACAGGCAGTCTACACAGGGACATTCCTACACAGGTGCAGAAGCTGTTCACTCTGACCTCAGTTCTTCCTCAGGAGGAATTGCTCTAGGTGTATTTGTGCATTTGATGTGTGGGTGGATGAGATCAGTTCAGCCTCTTCCTACACCACCATCTTTTGCTCTCTTCAATAAATTCATTTTTAGAGTTAAAAAAAATTTTACTTTTTATTTGAAAAAACTATCATGTTGAAAAATAGAAAAGAATGATTACCCTAGGTCTCTTATTACAACCCTGTCTTACTCTATTTTTTCCCTGTCTCATTTATTCATTCTAATTTCTCATCTTAGTTCTTAAATTTGTAGGTATTTCTCAAGTTGTGATTTAGGTTTTCTCCTCCTCCAGTCTACACTCAGGACTTTAACTCCCTGGAAGTGTATTTTCAACCTTTGTATCTTAGGAAAGTGTAGGCTTGGGTTTCACAATATCTGTACTCACATCCTGATACCACTATTTCATGGGATACTCATTCACCCAGAAGAGACTTACTGAGCACCTAATTGTGGCAGGCCTGTTCCAATGAAACAGACATTAGCAAAAACTCTGCCATTATGAGCTTCACGTCTTAGTGCAAGGTAAAATTAATAACAGCTAGCAATTATGTAACATTGTTCTGTTATTTATATGTTTTGTATAGTTTAAGCCTCAGGATTAATTCTGTGCTAAATACTGTAATTACCCTTATTTTACATAAGAGAAATCATATAAGAAGACCCAGATACATTAACTTTACCAAGCTCATGCAGGTAAAATGAGGCCAGGATTCAAAGTCACAGAATCTCCATGGAGTCCATGATTCAGTTCTTAATCATTCAACTGTATCCTTAAAATTGCTTTGTGTCCTTGGACAAGTTGCTTAACTTGCCAAGCCTATATATTTCTATTAATATATATATATTATCTATAGAAAAATGTTGAGAGAAACTCACAGTGTCTGGTACTATATGGTAAGCACTCCATGGATTATTTGTTGTGGTATTTGTTCCTGCTTTTAGTAGTAGTAGTAGTAGTAGTAGTAGTAGTAGTAATCCTGTTGTAACTTATTGTAATTATTATTAATGTAAATTATTACTGTAAATTATTGTAAAAACCTTGTAAATCTCATCATGATTAAAAAAATGCTTGACTGATAGATACTCTTGTGAATAAGTTCACACCTCCTGTCCCTGTTGGGCTGTTCTGTGTGTCCTGATAGAGCCTGAAGACTAATTTAGAGCATGAGAATTCAGAAGCCTGTTTTCAACTTTTTCTTCTTTCCTAAATTTCCCCCTCTATATTTTCCAGGTCCTTACTGGATATTTTTATCCAGATGACCCATTGATTTTGCATAATATTCATTTTATGTATTGAGTTCTTTTTTTTTTTTTTTTTACTGAGCCATTTCCCTTGTGATTTTTTCATCTGTTTAAAGCAATTTGGTGGAAGGATCATCCGCCAAATCCTTCTCTTTCTTCTGCTGCCCTGGCCCTTTTTCAGAGCTCTCTTAAAATTTTATCTGTTTTAATGAAATAGCTCTTTAACTTGTTTTCTTGCCATCAGTCCCTCCCTTCCTAATCCATCTTTAACAATGTCACCAGAATTCATTTTGTATCATACAAATCATATCACTTTGCTTTTTTAACAAGTTTGGTAACTATTTCTTGCATTCAAGACCCTTCATACTCTGTAGGGATAGTTTCCTGCTGTATATCTCCACTTCATACTCAACTAATCTGTCTTTTCCTAATGTGCCCTGAACTTGCATGTATCTTGCCTTAACGCTTAGAATAGACCCTGACTCCCACCCTGTCCTGCTTTCCCCAGTATCAGTGCCCTCCTCATGTTTAAGGCTCTGCTGGAATATCCTTCCTGCTCCCAAAGATCTGATGGCTTACCCCTTAACTCTTGTGGCACTTTGTGTGTCTTAGTAAAAGAACAAGTACTTCTCTTGCCTTCTTTGTAAGCTGTTTGAAGGCTGAGACTGCTTTAACCTGACCCTTCTACCCACCACACGAACAGAGAACATACTCAGAAAATATTTCAAAGAACAGAGAAAACTAGAGATGCTAAATATTAATCTCAGCTGTTCTGATTTTCCTGTTTCTTACTATTTTTATCATCGTCTGAGCTTTATGAATTAAAAAATATATGTATATCAGTACCTTGATATAACTCTCCATTTTGCAGAAGAAAATTGGTAGTATTGCTGATAAGTGCAAGAGCTGAAAGATAAACTCCTATTCCCCGTTAGAACCACTAATAGAATTGTGTGTGTGTGTGTGTGTGTGTGTGTGTGTGTGTGTGTGTGTGTACACACTGAGGGGTGACTTCACTGGTGAATTGATACATCCATTTTTTTAGATGAAAGAAAAGGCATTCATTTCACTGGGGATTTTCTCATTGCTCTTTTCACCTTTACACTGTTTTGTTCTGGGAGTATATCCAGCAATAGATAATATATGTTGAGTAAGGACAGTATCCTCAAACATTAGGTGGCAGTCTCTCAGGATTCTCAGTAAAGCATTTTTATAACTTAGAAGTTTAAAGTTTATTAATTCAAATAATATTTATAGAGCATCCATTACATACTAGGAAATAAAACTGCTCTAAAGATGCTTTCAGTCTAGAACTACTTGAATTTCCTTGTCTTACACGTGGAGCTGAAGCTCCTGGTGGACCTGGCTCCTAGAATGCAGAGTCTGCTCTGACTCACCACACTACACACTGGCCTACAAGTTGAGCATATGTGGAGTACCTCATTCGTTTTAACCTGCATTCCTTTAAAATTAGCTGTAACTTCGCATGGCCTCTTTATCTCTTATTTTCCCTTTTTTCTGCCCTACACTATCATTAAACAAAATGTGAAGATAATTGGAAGTACTTAATATGATTTTTTTTTTCCTCTCATGACAAAATTGTAATATGAACCATTGCCCCTTTTAAGTCTGCTACTGGGGTGACACATGCTGTGGTTTTGTAGATTAACAGTTTCATAGTGGTTCAGGTACTTTGAAATTTCTGCTTTGTCTGAAAACCTTTTTGCAGTTAACATGGGTTGGTTGGCTGGCCAGTGATGACACAAATTTCCTGTTTTGCAGGACTGCCATGATTCATGAGAGGCAGGGCCTCTTTCCACTGTGGAAGCTGAAGGGGACAAAAACCTTGACTACCTCCTTTGTAGCTAAAACATGACCAGTTAGATATTGCCGCCTGTGATTTTGACTCTGGTTAACTTATAGGTGTGTGTAAATACTACAGCCACCTTAGTATGGCAGTGCCAGCAAAGCCAGATGATAGTAGTGAGAATATCAAGAACGCTGACCCATGCTGTCTTTCCTTTGGGCAGAATCTTGCTTAACATTTGTTTCTACTTAAACAACATGGTTCTCCACCCTCAAATCTGAAAGCCATCTTATGTCTTAAAAATTCCTTTTCTACCTAAGTAAATAAAAGTTGGTTTTGATCATTTTCACCAATAATCCTAACTAGTACTACCCTATTTTTTAATTCGAGTGGATTTAAAAGTCTTGATTTACTTACTGTGATCCAATATATTGTTCTCAAACCAGAAGCATACTTGAAGGAGTTTACTTTGAGCCTTGCTTCATTTCCTTTCTCTTACATCCTTATTCTCTGTTCTCACAGGGTCCTCTTCCTAATACAGGTTGTCATTTCTGGCTCATGGTGTGGCAACAAAAGACTAAAGCAGTTGTCATGCTAAACCGAATTGTGGAGAAAGAATCCGTGAGTAATACTGAATAATTACAACTTAGCGTACTTCCTGTGATTAGATGGTAGGTGTTTTCATATTACTTTTCAGGTATTCATTAGTTTTGGCCTTTAATTGCTAAAGGCTAGTAGTGGTCATGGTGTTTCTGACCAGAAGACCTAATGAATTGTTTTTCTTTCTTACCTTAAGTATTTAAATAACAGTTGCAGACCACTGCCCTCCAAGACAAATATACTGGAACAAACACTCACTAGTAGTGATGCAGAGATCTTTAGAATCCCTAGGCTGTGTTAGAATCTTTACAATTTATTATTATCAAAATCTTGGAAATTTTGTGAAAGATTAAAGTGACAGAGGGTTTTACCTTATAAATTATTATGGGCTCTTATGTTATTAGACAGTAGGTGTGGGAATGTGTGCATTTATTGAAATTTGAAGTACAATCTAAACATTGCTAATTAGTGATGCAGCTTTTGTTAAGTCTTTTAACTTCTGTAGCTTTAGATTTCTTTTCTGTCAAAGAAGCAGATCGAAAAATATTGTCAGTAAGGTCTCTTGTGGTGTTTAAGATCTTGGACTCTTCTACTTCTTCAGGTTCTTGATTCTTACTTTTTTTCTAAATTCATAGCTGCTGGTTTTCAGTGGTGGTGAAAATTTTTCCAGTTTATTTCTAAACTAAGGGACATTGACATACAATATCCAGGAGTGTCAGCATGGTTGTTTTGTAGTTTTTCATGGTCTCTAATATGATTCAAAAATTAAGTGATGATATTGTCAGTTGGAGCTATTTGAGTAGCACTGTAGCTAGATTTACGTTTCATCCCTCATTTTGGGTATAATTACGGTATTAATAAGATAAGATGCCACCAGAAATTAGCAGTCGTATGTATGGTGGTTGGATATATTCTTAATAAGATTCAGGTTTAATTATTTTAGTGAAGGTAACTTCACGGGTGTTTTTGTCAAGAGATCCATAGTGTCTGATTATCTTTCTTTTTATGATGTTAGCAGCCATTGTTGTGCCAGTGCTTAATTAGTTCCATAATTAATTGATGAAGGAGTTAATTAAAAGGTGCACGGAGAATAACTTACCGCAACAATTAAGGGTCACAAAATAGTGATGTTCCAGTCTTATCATCCCTTCTTGAGTTTTTGTTGGAAAACTTCTACAAAAGGAAACTTCCCATAAAAATGTAACCCACCACTTTTATATAGGAAAAATCAACTCTGTTTTTCAAAATAGAGTTCATTCCCTCCTGTCCTCAGTGGTGACCAGTTGGGGTTTTTTAGTTGAGGGCAAGGGTGGGAGGGGGTCAGTTATTATAAACTCACAGACTTAAACATATTTGATTAATTTTATTCCATTGCAGTTATTATCTTTATTTGTAGTCAAATTATCCCTTCATGTGCTAGCAGGAATATCTTCAAGTTGGGCCCTAAGTCTTTTTTACACAAACCTAAGAGTTTCTTGCTATCTGGAATGACTACATACTACAGATTCATCTTAAATTCTTCATAAAAATTAGACATTTCTTGAAGAAGCCTTGGTTTCTTTTTAATGGGCAGTTATGTTAGAGATCACAACTAAAATAGGGCTGTTTATTGCTGCTGGGTTGGTCATTGTTTTTAGAGATTTTTGGTGAACAGAACTAAGGAAAAATATGTTTCTGTGATACGATAACATACCTCAAGAGTTCATACTGATATTTCTGATTCAAATTTAGAACTGTAGGGTTGGCTTAACCCTTTCTATCTTTTATCTGTTACATCCTTTTTTCATACCATGAATCCACATTCTTTTTTTTTTTAATAATTTATTTTGGTATTATTAATCTACAATTACATGTGCAATATTATGGTTATTAAACTACCCCCTTCATCAGGTCCCCCCCACCAACCCCATTACAGTCACTGTCCATCAGTGTAGTGAGATGCTATAGAATCACTACTTGTCTTCTCTAAGTCAGAGAATCCTCATTCTTAAAGACATTAGGGATATAGAATATTTTACAATGTCTCATTTACTTTGTCCCATTTATACACACAAAAAAATTCGTAATAACAGTATCAGCTCAGTATCACCAAAATAATTACTGACAAGTTTAAAATTTTTTATGTCTTTCCCATTCTCTTTCTGGTTTTATTTGTTGTTGTTGTTGTTGTTTTGGTTGTACTTACATTGTCAGAGTATATAGCATACTGTAGCTCTCTCATACACCTTTTTAAATCTTAGTTCTACATGTAAATACATATTTTAATGTTCATCACCAGTTTTTGTTGATGTCTCTCCAGTTCTGTCTATAACTCATTCTCCAGTGGATCCTAAGGAAGGACTCATGGGCATCATAGTCACTGATTTCTTACTTGTTGATGACAGTTTATCTGCTTTCTAAATGCTTAAAAGTCAGTTTAGCAGGATATAAAATCCTTGGCTCACATTTGCTTTTTTTGAGCAACTTAGATATAGTACTCCATTTCCTTCTGGCATTAAAAATTACTGTCAAAGTCAAACAGACATCTTACTTTATTTCCTTTATAAGTCACTGTTCTTTTTATCTAGGTTACCCAAAGGTTTTTTTTTTCCCTTCAAATCCCATTAATTTTACCAAAATATGTCTTCGTGTTGGACATTCAGGTCAGTTTTTCCAAGTACATGCTCTTTCAGTATGTGACTTCAATTTTTTTTCTTTTTTTAAAAGAAAAAATTACTGAATTACACTTGTTAGTATTTATTCTGTTCCCTTGCTTCTTGGGTCCTCCTATTATATATGTTAGATTTCCTTTGTGTATTTTATATTTGTCATATTTTCTCTAATCCTATTTATAGCTCCCTTCATTTCTTTTTTATTTAAAAAATCTCCTCCTCTTCAGGCATTATCTGTTGTGTTTATTCACACCTCTGTTCCTTTTATTTTGGTCTTCATTTCTGAAATGACGTGTTCTATTATTTCTAATGATTTTCTGTCTTCTGTCACCTCATTTCTGAGTGTTCTAATTCTCATTTATGCTCTTTGACTTTGTATCATTTTTCAATGTCTGCTAGGACCTTTTGAAGTATTAGATCATAGTATTCATTTGTTTTGGATGCATTGTTTGTTAGTTGTAGATAATTTGTGATTTGGAAAAGGAGAAATGGCCATATTTTGTATGGATGTTTTTCTGGTGTTTTTTCCCTAAAGAAATAGCCCTTTATCTCATATTGCCTTAGTCTGCTGGCTTCATAATTTGGCTTTTGGGAAGATGCTTTATTGTCACAAATGTGAACTGCACATCAAAATGTGACAACTTTAGGTAAAGGGGGCTTATCTTCCAGTTTTCTCCCCTGACTTTAGTAAGTAAATTTGCAATGTTATTTATAGATATGTAATATTTAGTAGCAGATTTATAGGTATTTGTGAAAAATACCTGTAAAAAAAAGATTTTTCAATACTGTTTGAAGATGAGATTCTTATAAAGTTTAATTTTTTAGAAACATAAAGCAAATGTCAATATGATGTTAAAGTATAGGTTGTAATGCTTTAGAAGTGTGACAAAATCATTTTTATTTTATGAGCATAACTGTTTATGGCTTTCTAAATGTATAAGTTACAAGAACATTTTACACCCCTTTTATAAGATATAAATCTTATTAAGATATGTTAAACATAAAATACATTGTATCTGTTCTTAGATTGGGATGCTTGAAAAAAATATAGCATGTGTATGGTTTGTTTTTCTTTGCCAAGTTTTTTGATTTCATAATTCCATAAACTTAAAAAAATCACATACATATTCTTAAATTTAGGTTAAATGTGCACAGTACTGGCCAACAAAAGACGACCGAGAGATGCTGTTTAAAGAAACAGGATTCAGTGTGAAGTTCTTGTCCGAAGATGTGAAGTCATATTATACAGTACATCTTCTGCAATTAGGAAATATCAATGTAAGACTTTTCATGCCCAAAATATTGAACTTTATATGATGGCTTTAAGAATTACTCTTTGTTACTAGATATAAAGTTTAGGGCAGCATATATATTTTGATATTATCTATCATAGTATGTAGTCATAACCACTTGTGTTCCTATATGTGGTAGCTCTCTGAGGACTCTCAAGAACCCTGAAAACTAGGAATTTTTAATTTCAGGCTGATATTTGAGGATTGAAAATAATTTATTAAAATTTCTTAGAGATTAAGAGAGAAAACATTAGAATCAGACCACCTCGATTCAAATCCCATCTCTACTACTTAGTAGAAGAATCTTTGGACCTGTTTCTCAGTCTCCCTAAGCCTTTCCTCATTTGTAAAATGGAGCTTAGAAAACCCCCCTTGCAGGACTGTTGTGGAGATCAAATGAAGATGTGTATGCAAAGTACAGATGCAGAATAGGTGCCCCATAAACCACAGCTCTTAGTACTTACTACCATTGAAAGTAGCAGGCTATTCAAGAAAATAGCTTAGAAGATTGTTGTTAATTAAGTGATTCACCATGCAGAAATTTTTCCTTACTGAATTGGGAAAATGGTGAGATATTTAGCATATGGTCTCAACAGCTTACATGGAATTTTTCCAGAAGTAGAATTGTTCCTTGGTGCTTGGTTGAGATGCATGTGCATGGTGGGTTGTGAACCTTCAGTTGTCAATCAAGCTGGGCATCAAGACATTTCTCCCCTTTTTCCTATTTACTTCTTTTGCCTTCTTTCGTTGTAATTAGAATAACTAGAAAATAGGAAATGAGAGTGATTCTGAGATGCTATTAGAAACTAGGAAAACTAGAAAATATGAAAATGTTTGTTTGCCAAACAATTACTTCAAGAATTTATCTGGTCTATAACGTGAGAGTTGTTTTAAACATAAAGTGAATTAAGTAATTAATGTTTGATCATTACCCAAAAAAAGCTTTATAGAGAAACAAAGGGAGATGTATATGTATACACACACACACACACACTCATACACACATAAACACACACCTTTATGATTGATCTCTTTGACCACCTCTGTTTTATTGCATAGTGTTAGTACAAGTGCATATGTGCTTAAGAAAGCCCAGGTCCAGCTTCCCTTGACATCCATAACTAAGCTTATTATGTGATCTTTTAGATCATTTAAGAAGGCTTATAGTTGAGAATTATAAGGCTTAGATTTACTTACAAATTTACCTTTCTGTGTTTATTTTGCACCAACTATTCTATTAACATATGTCTAAACCTGCTTTGAGGTACATCAACAGTTCCTGGATACCAGGCTGTACAGTGCTCATTCCCAGAAACAGAACTGCATTTCCATAAACTTCTCATGGTTCTCTGAATCATATCATCTTGGTATTTATCCCAGGTACCTCATCCGCTTATGGCATGAAAATTGATTTAGATGGAGAAGGATGTAGATGTTTTCCCCTCTTTTTGAAGCCTGTCCTAATTGAGAATTGATTATACCTCAAATAAAAATTAAATAGAATGGCTTTTATGTTTTGTTTATCAGTTTGCAAAGCATTTAAATAAATATATCATTTGACCCTCAGTCTTCCTGTAATGTAGCTAAATATTCTTAAAACCTCTGTATTTCATATATTTTTTAAAAACCTAAAATTTTGAGTTGTAGCATTTTTTCCACAGACTACCCAGCTAAGTGACACACCAGAGCTCAAATCCCAGATCTCTTAACTTCTAATGACATTGGGCTAAGTCTTTTGAAAAACATGCTAATTGTTATACAGGAAGACTCTTGGTTCTAAAGCATCTTTCCACAGTTGAGACCACTACATGAGCTGGCCAACCACTATATTTTAGTTGCTGACACCTATGTGATTTCTTAGTGGCCTGGGTTCAGAATCCATCATAAATAAATACCAACATTTTGCTTATGTTCTACTTTACAATGTTTAGCAAGAACTAGGAACGTTAGAATATTAAAATAGCATTTCAGTGTGAGAAGCTGAATTATATTTGGTTAAGTGTTTAGACTGGAACCAGATGGTCTGAGTTTAAATCCCAACTCTTCCACTCCTGGCTGTGTGATTGGTCCCATTCCTTAACCTCTATGACTCAGTTTTTTCATCTACAAAGTGAGGATAATGACACACCTGCCTCATAGGGTTATTATAAGGATCAAGTGAATTAATGCCTAAGGGTCAATGTAGGATCCACAGTTACTAGCTTTAGTTGTATGTATGTTTTCTTTGTAATATTCATGAATTGGGAAGGACTGCAGGAGCAAAGCAGTTGAAAAGAACAAGTTGAGGGAGAAAGAAATAACAAAGGAGCAAGAGATGATAATGAAGAAGGTGAGTGTGATAGCCAGCCTCACCTGCACATCTTTGTTGATGCCTGATCTGCAGAGAACCAGTTTGCTTCCAAAGGAGCCTAGCTTGTATTTATTTACAGATTTGGGGCCAAAGCTGTTGTCTATGCAGGCTTTTCTGTTAGAGACCTCTAGTCTAATGGAACAATAAAGCTGCACACCAGGAGCCCTTTCCACTGTATTCATTGGAAGTAAGAGTCTGAACTTCTGCCCCCAGTGAAGAGATTCCATTTTGCTTCTAAAGTGGCCCCATCGCTTAATCTATGTAAATAATTTTGGGAAGTTTTTTCTTTTTTTTTATTAAGGTATCATTGATATACACTCTTACGAAGATTTCACAAGAAAAACAATGTCGTTTGTACATTCACCCTTATTGAGTCCATCCCCATACCCCGTTGCAGTCACTGTCCATAAGTGTAGTAAGATGCCACAGAGTCCCTGCTTTCTTCTCTCTACTACAGTCTTCCCAGTGACCCCACACACACCATGTGCAATAATCATGATACCCCACAATCCCCTTCTTCCTACTTCCCCACTGACCCTCCCCAGGCCCTCCCCTTTGGTACCCCTAGTCCGTTTTTGGAGTCAGTGAGTCTGCTGCTATTTTGTTAGCTTCATTGTTATACTCCACAAATGAGTGAAATCATCTGGTATTTGCCTTTCTCTGCCTGACTTATTTCACTGAGCATAATACCCTCTAGCTTCATCCATGTTGTTGCAAATGGTAGTATTTGTTCCTTTCTTATGGGTGAATGGTATTCCATTGTGTATATATACCACAACTTTATCTATTCATCTACTGATGGATACTTAGGTTGCTTCCATATCTTGGCTATTGCAAATAGTGCTGCAATAAACATAGGGGTGCATATGTCTTTTTGAATGTGAGAACTTGTATTCTTTGATTAATTCCTAGAAGTGGAATTCCTGGGTCAAATGGTATTTCTATTTTTAGTTTTTTGAGGAACCTCCATATTGCTTTCCGCAATGGTTGAACTAGCTTACATTCCCACTGACAGTGTAGGAGGGTTCCCCTTTCTCCGCATCCTCGGCAGCATTTGTTGTTCTTAGACCTTTTGATGTTGGCCATCCTAACTGCTGTGAGGTAATATCTCATTGTGGTTTTAATTTGCATTTCCCTGATAATTAGCGATGTAGAGCATCTTTTCATGTGCCTTTTGGCCATCTGAATTTCTTCTTTGGAGAATTGTCTGTTCATATCCTCTGCCCATTTTTTAATCGGGTTATTTGCTTTTTGGGTGTTGAGGTGTGTGAGTTCTTTATATATTTTGGATGTTAACCCCTTGTCGGATATATCATTTACAAATATATTCTCCCATACCATATGATGCCTTTTTGTTCTGCAGATGGTATCCTTTGCTGCACAAAAGCTTTTTAACTTGATGTAGTCCCATTGTTCATTTTTGCTTTTGTTTCCCTTGCCCGAGAAGATGTGTTCAGGAAAAAATTGCTCATATTTATATTCAGGAGCTCTTTGCCTAAGTTTTCTTCCAAGAGTTTTATGGTTTCATGACTTACATTCAGGTCTTTGATTCATTTCAAGTTTACTTTTGTGTGTGGCATTAGACAATAAACCAGTGTCATTCTCTTGCATGTAGCTATCCAGTTTTGCCAACACCAGTTGGTGAAGAGGCTGTCATTTCCCCATTGTATATCCATGGCTCCTTTATTGTATATTAATTGACCATATATGCTAGAGTTTATATCTGAGTTCTCTAGTGTGTTCCATTCATCTATGGGTCTGTTCTTTGCCAGTACCAAATTGTCTTGATTACTGTGGCTTTGTAGTAGAGCTTGAAGTTGGTGAACATAATCCCCCAGTTTTATTCTTCCTTCTGAGGAGTGCTTTGGCTATTTGGGGTCTTTTGTGGTTCCATATGAATTTACAACTATTTGCTGTAGTTCGTTGAAGCGTGCTGTTGGTATTTTGATAGGGATTGCATTGAATCTGTAGATTGCTTTAGGCAGGATGGCCATTTTGACAATATTAAGTTTTCCTGTCCATGAGCTTGGGATATGTTTCCATTTATTGGTATCTTCTTTAATTTCTCTGAGTGTCTTGTAGTGTTCAGAGTATAGGTCTTTCACTTCCATGGTTAGGTTTATTCCTAGGTATTTTATTCTTTTTGATGGAGTTGTGGATAGAATTGTTTTCCTGATTTCTCTTTCTGCTAGTTCCACATTAGTATATAGGAATGCAACAGATTTCTGTGTATTAATTTTGTATCCTGAAGCTTTGTGAATTCAGATATTAGATCTAGTAGTTTTAGAGTAGATGCTTTAGGGTTTTTATATACAATATCATGTCATCTGCAGACAGGGACAGTTCATCCTTGTCTTGTTCCTGATCTTAGAGGAAAAGCTTTCAGCTTCTCGCTGCTAAGTATGACGGCCATGTGTTTGCCATATATGGCCTTTATTATATTGAGGTACTTGCCCTCTGTACCCATTTTGTTGAGAGTTTTTATCATAAATGGATGTTAAATTTTGTTGAATGCTTTTTCGCCATCTATGGAGATGATCATGTGGTTTTTGTCCTTCTTTTTGTTCATGTGGTGGATGATGTTGATGGATTTTCGAATGTTGCACAATCATTGCATCCCTAGAATAAATCCTACTTGATCATAATGGATGATCTTTTTGATTTATTTTTGAATTCTGTTTGCTAATATTTTGTTGAGTATTTTTGCATCTATGTTCATCAGGGATATTGGTCTGTAATTTTCTTTTTTTGTGGTATCTTTGCCTGGTTTTTGTGTTAGAGTGATGCTGGCCTCGTAGAGTGAGTTTGGAAGTATTCCCTCTTCTTCTACATTTTGGAAAACTTTAAGGAGGATGGGTATTAGGTCTTCACTAAATGTTTGATAAAATTCAGCAGTGAAACCATCTGGTCAAGGGTTTTTTTTTCTTAGGTAGGTTTTTGATTACCAATTCAATTTCGTTGCTAGTAATTAGTCTATTCAGATTTATTTACACTCTAATCTTTATTATGTCCCTCCTTCTACTGACTTTGGGCCTCATTTGTTCTTCTTTTTCTAGTTTGATTAACTGTGATTTTAGACTGTTCATATGAGATTGTTCTTTCCTGAGGTAGGCCTGTATTCCAATATACTTCCCTCTTAGCACAGCCTCCGCTGTGTCCCACAGATTTTGCAGTGTTGAAATATTGTTGTCATTTGTCTCCATACGTTTCTTGATCTCTGTTCTTATTTGATCATTGACCCATTGATTATTTAGAAAAGCATGTTGTTACGCCACCATATGTTTGTGTGATTTTTCTTTTTTTGTGTGTAATTTATTTCTAGTTTCGTACCTTTGTGGTCTGAGATGCTGGCTGGTACAATTTCAATCTTTTTGAATTTACTGAGGCTCTTTTTTTTGCCTAGGATATGATGTATTCCTGAAAATATTCCATGTACACTTGTAGTATATGATCTATTCTTGAAAATGTTCCATGTACCCTTGGGATGAATGTGTATCATGCTGCTTTTGGCTGCAGTGTTCTGTAGGTGTCTGTTAGGTCTATCTGTTCTAATGTGTGGTTCAGTGCCTCTCTCTTCTTACTTATTTTCCGTTTGGTTGATCTGTCCTCTGGAGTCAGTGGTTTGTTGAAGTATTCTAAAATGAATGCATTGTATTCTATTTCCCCTTTTAATTCTGTTAATATTTGTTTAACATATGTAGGTGCCCCTGTTTTGGGTGCATAGATATTTATAATGGTTATGTCCTCTTGTTGGACTGACCCCTTTATCATTATGTAATGTCCTTCTTTGTCTCTTGTGACTTTCTTTGTTTTGAAGTGTATTTTGGCTGATACAAGTACTGCAACTCCTGCTTTTTTCTCCGTATTGCATGAAATATCTTTTTCCATCCCTTCACTTTTAGTGTGTGTATGTCTTTGCGTTTGAAGTGAGTCTCTTGTAGGCAGCATATAGATGGGTCTTGGTTTTTTATCTATTCAGTGACTCTATGTCTTTTGATTGGTGCATTCAGACCATTTACATTTAGTGTGATTGTTGCTAGGTATGTACTTATTGCCATTGCAGGCTTTAGATTCATGGTTACCAAAGGTTCAAGGGTAATTCCCTTACTATCTAACAGTCTAATTTAACTCACTTAGTACACTATTACAAGCACAACCTAAAGGTTCTTTTTTTTTCTCCTTCATTCTTTATATATTAGTATCATATTCTGTACTCTTTGTCTATCCCTTGACTGACTTTTGGGGTAATTGATTTTATTTTGCATCTGCTTAGTAATCAAGTGTTCTGCTTTCTTTACTGTGGTTTTATTTCCTCTGGTGACAGCTATTTAGCCTTAGGAACAGTTCCATCTATAGCATCCCTCAAAAATACACTATATGGGTGGTTTGTGGGAGGTAAATTCTCTCAGCTTTTGCTTATATGGAAATTGTTTAATCCCTCCTTCAAATTTAAGTGATAATCTTGCCAGGTAGAGTATTCTTGGTTCGAGGCTCTTCTGTTTCATTGCATCAAATATTATCATGCCACTCCCTTCTGGCTGTAAGGTTTTTGTTGAGAAGTCTGATGATAGCCTGATGGGTTTTCCTTTGTATGTGATGTTTTTTTCTCTCTCTGGCTGCTTTTAATACTCTGTCCTTATCCTTGATCTTTGCCGTTTTAATTATTATATGTCTTGATGTTGTCTTCCTTGAGTCCCTTGTGTTGGGACATCTGTGTACCTCCATGGCCTGAGCGACTATCTCCAACCCCAGTTTGGGGATGTTTTCAGCAATTACCATCTCAAAGACACTTTCAATCCCTTTTTCTCTCTCTTCTTTTGGTACCCCTATAATGCCAATATTGTTCCATTTGGTTTGGTCACTCAGTTCTCTCAATATTCTTTCATTCCTAGAGATCCTTTTTTGTCTCTGTGCCCCAGCTTCTTTGTATTCCTCTTCTCTAATTTCTATTCCATTTACCATCTCTTCTACTACTTCTAATCTGCTTTTAAATCTGTCCATTGTATGTTTCATTTCTGATATGGAATTTCTCAATGATTGAATCTCCATCCTAAATTCTTCCTTGAGTTCTTCAGTATTTTTTGGTACCTCCATGAGCATGTTTATGATTTTTATTTTGAACTCTCCTTCAGGAAGATTAATGAGTTCAGTTTCACTTGGCCCTTTTTCTGGTGTTTGTAGGAGTTTTCTTTGAACCAGGTTACTGTGACATTTCATATTTGTATGTGGAGCCCTGTAGTGGCCAGAAGCTCTACTCTCTGGACCTGCTCCGCCCCTGGAGTGATGATGGCGCTCCCAGGGGAGCAGCGCTTGTGCGTGGGGGGAGGAAAGAGCTGTTTCCTGCTTCCCGGCTGCTATGCCTTGTCTCCACTGTCAGAATCAGTGGGCCGAGCACACAGGTGTAAGCCTCTGTGCTTTACGTTTGTAGCTGCAGTAGGTGGGGCGTCCCTCTGGCTGGCCTGATGCCAGGGCAGGGACTGCACGTTTGCAAGCCAGTGTTGGCAGGCTAGGAGGAAGGCACAGCAGACTGCGTATCATGGTGGGGGGCCTCAGAGCTGAATTGCCAGCCAGGGGAATGGAGTGCCTGAAGCTCCTGAAAGTTCTCAAACTGCTGGGCAGTGTGTGCCCCGACAATTTGTCCACCTGTCCTTTCTCCTGAGCTGCAAGCTCTGTGTAATCTTTGCCCCTTTAGCAGCCCTCTCGCCTTCAGTAAGTCTCTCAGACTGCCTGCCTTTCTTTTGTCCCAGCCAGCCAGATGTGGATCCCTGTTTTCCACAAATGGCTGGAATCTCAAGTCTCTCCAAGTATTCCGTGTTTCTTAGCTTTCCAGCCCCACTAATCACCAGAGCACCATGTAATGTAGGTTCTTGCTCCCAAAGCAGATCTCCAGGGCTGGGTGTTCAGCAGTCCTAGGATTCCACCCCCTCCCCGCTCCATTTCTCTTCCTCCTGCCAGTGAGCTGGGGTGCGGGAAGGGCTTCGGTCATGCTGGATCAAAGCTTTGGTACGTTACCCTGTTTCATGAGGTCTGCTTTTTTCTCCAGGTGTAATGCAGTCTGGTGCAGCCTTCTTTCCTGTTGCTCTTTTAGGATTAGTTGTATTAAGTATATTTTTGTATTATATGTGGTTTTGGGAGGAGTTCACTGTCTCACCTCTCACGCCACCACCTTTAATCCCCTCTCTCTGTTTTGGGAAGTTTTTTAAATATAAGGTCATCCAGAGTATTTGTCTTTTAGGTTTTTCCTTTTTGTTGCCCTTCACTATTTTCCATAATATCATTTCGCCAGCTTTATATTTATCAATTTTCAGGAATGCTATTGTAATGCTGACTGCCTTCTATTTCTCTGACCCTGTAGATTTGCCCAAAATAGGTTAAGTGCCAAATTGTTATGATGCTTGGCCGGGATTTAATTTGAACTGGTTTAAACAGTTTATCCCACCTGGAATGTTCCCCTTTCTTTTCTGCCTATATTTTACACATCCTTCAATACCACCTTGTGGCCATTTCTTAATATAGCTCTTCCTTAATATATCTTGATAAATGGCACATTAATTCGTAACAGCTATGATCTTCTGTATTCTCTACATTATACACCTCTCCATAATTTAAAGTTAGCAGTTTACTGTCTTATTCAGTACTTGCATATGTATTTATTTTGACTCCATAACAAGATTCTGACTCTCCATGAGGAGAGTCCTCGCCTGTTGTTCTGTGCTGCCTCTGCCATTGCACTAAGTACATTTGTTAACCACAGTACACATGGTAATTATTCTGAAACACTGGCACGATTCTCCCACCATGCTCTAAAAATCCTTCTTTAGCCAATGCAGAAGTCCTTGACACAGCCCAGCTTGGTCCTCACCTCCTAGTTTACCCTCATCTCCTTCAGGCACTCAGGATGTGTTCTTGCTAAAAGACTTGCAACTCCTCAGGTAGCTCGTCCCTCTACGTATTGCTTCTCACTCTGCTTAGAGCACAGGCCCTGTGGCTAACTATTCCTGTCCCACCCTCCTCCTCCTGATCTGGTGAGTTCTATTCATCTTTCAAAATAAATTACAGTAACATTAATATTTAACACAGACAATTTAATAATCCTGGGAAAAATTGGTGAGGGACTGAATGAGGGCAGAGACAGTGAGTGTGCAAATTTGATGTTAAGTCTGTATTAGTAATAGAATTGACAAACTTTGCTACTCTTTAAATGTTGAAGAAATACTAAGTGCAGAGAGGAGAGGTTTACAATTGATTGGAGCTTATGAGGGGCTATAATAAAGGCAATTAAAATAAAATAAATGAAAAATAATTGTTCCAGAAATAGCCAGTATCTATCTATGAACCATTTACCACATGCAGGCATACGTAAGGCACTTTACATTCACTATTCCATTTATTCCTCACACTAGACTTACAAGGTAAGTACTGTACTAACCCCAATTACATTGATGAAATGGGCTTACAAAAGTCTTTAGGGACATAACCTTGGTACTAAAGTGTGAAAATAACTGGGCCTGGAGCCTAGGGCTGTGTAGATTTTTTATAATAATTAGAAAATTTATAATTTATATATTGGTAATAAACTTGAATTTGAATGACTTTAGATGGCATATACTGATAATGCCTTAAGCCTAACAGTCCCTCATTGTCTTATATCTCCTCGACTCATAGATTATTTTCCTGGCTTCTATATTGAATGAGTTTGATAACCTTATTCAGTGGCCTTAAATTTAGATTTCTCCTGCAAAAAATGAGATTTTGCCTTCACAAGAATGGTGAACCACTAACATTTTTGAGCAGAGTGTAGTATACATAATAAAATGTTTTACAAAGAAAATGTGGCAGGCATGTGTGGAATGGTTAGAGATGGGGACAGCTATAGACCTGTGGATAGAACCCGGCTGTGCATGGGTTGTGAGGCTCAGCTGTGGGAATTGGGTAGAAGGTACTGACTGGGCATCACAGAAGGTGAAATGATGTGACTTGGTGACAGAGAAGGAAAGGTATTTCCACAGTTTAGAAATAAGGAGTTTGTCTAACACTGTAAAGTCTAAATGTAGAGCTTCGTTGGAATAGAGATGAATTTTGTTTCAACTCTCTATCCTTTGACAACTCTTTTTTCTCCTCTCACTTTTTTCCCAGCATGAAAAAAATGGAAAGGAGTCCCTTTTACTCATATAAACATTTCTTTTACACCACAGTAGTAAACATACAGATCTTATTGCCTCATGTGGTCTTTTGAGAATTACGTGATTTTTTTGAGTTGTGTTTTTTGACTCTTGTGTCAGTAGGGTAAATTAGCAAATTAACCTTGCAAGTGCTTTAGTCTGGTCCTATAGGGGAAGAAAGATACTGATTTACAAAATCTGTTAGTGAGGAAGACTATTACATAAACAGTCATGAGCATTTCTGGGAACTCACTTTGAGTATCCCAGACAACGTGACCTGAATTTGAAAAAATTCAGACCACTTGTTTTGAGTCAAAAATCATACAAGCAAAGAAAAAGCAAGCATTTGCTAAGATTTGTGGGGTAACTATAGGTTTTGAGCTAGAAGGTGATGCCATAATTGAGCGCACAGACAGATAGGAACACTGAGAGCACAGTACACACATGCACTGGGTCCTAGCACCACCTCTCCCAGACCTTTGGTGTTCCAGCAGGTCCACATTGTACCTGGTTTAGGAGCACATGGAGCAAGTCTGGCCCTGCTGTGTATGGTCAGCACTGCGGGTGTGATGACCACAGCAGGGCAGTTGTCTGGAAGAGAAGGGGTTAAAAACACCCACTGGACTCTTAGACCCCATTATAAAGGATGACTTTGAGTTAACTCTACTCCTGGGCTAATCAAGAACCAGCTTCTTCAGCCCATTCCAGTGTTGGCATTGAGCTCACATTTATGACTTTGTAAAAGGAAACTACATAGTTTAGTCATCTTAATTTGGCATGTTTTAAATACCTTTTATTAATTCAGTAAATTTAATTCCCTTTTTAGATACAGTAAGATATAATCTTTTGGTGTACAGTTCTGAGGTTTGACAATATATTCAGTTGTGCAGCAATTCCCCACATTAAGATACAGAGCAGTATCATTTGTATCACCTTCCAACATTTTTTCATGCTGTCTGTATACAGTCAACCCTAACCCCCACTCCTAGCTTCTGGCAACCACTGACCTGGTTTCTATTCCTTTAATATTGCCTTTTCCAGACTATCATAAATGGAATCATACAGTATGTAACCATTAGAGTCTAGCTCCTTTCATTTAGCATACTTAATTTGGAATTTAAAGGAAATGTTTTTAAATCTTCTCATTACAATGATCATTTTAACTATTTACAGGGAAATCTTCTAGTATATTGAGAACCTATGGATCACAGAATATTTGGAATTATGAAAGCTGAATGTTAAGAAAAATCAGTTACTAATTGTAATTAGAAAAAATTTTAAAATTTCTGCACTGCATCTTACCAGTGTTATACCCTCAGATAACCAAGTCTTGGACTTGGGAGTCTTAATTTCTACTGAAAAAAGGGAAAATTTATGTTTAAGAAAATGAAAACTAACTTTAATTTTGAAAATTTTTATTGAAAGGATGCTATAGTAATGTTTAGCTGTTAGCCATTAAATATGTCATTTTTTTAATGTTACTTCTGTGGCTCCTCCCTGCAGAAAAAAATCCTATAGTAAAACTGAAAAATTGTACAAAGACGTGTTAGAGGATGACTACTTCATTTACAAAAATGAGGAATATTAGGCACACAAGTGTTCCTTGGGGCAAAAGGCAACTGGCAAAAGCTAAGAAACATTTTCATAATGAGTTAGTTGGAAATAAAGATCATCAGGAATATCCAGGAAGTGATAGAGAATGCCAGGCAGGCTTTAAGAGACAGGAAACATTTAGCATGTTGGTGGACCATTTTAGCATGTCAGCAAAGGCATATAAACAGTTTTGGAACAGAAAGGATTATCATGGGGAAAAGCAGCAGTTAGAAATGGAATTTCAATTGAAAATGTAAAGATTGTTTCTTTAAATTAATTCTTGAGTTATACCTCTGTGTCTGTGTAGCAGAATCTGAAAGATAATTTATATAATGGGAAAAATATATTTTTTAAAACCTTTAGAATTTTTAAAAAGGAAACCATTAAAGAATGTGAACTCATACTGATAGAAGTTATTTTTTAAAATAGAAAAATAATCCACTCCTTATGATGTATGAACTAAAGAAAATAGTGGCAACATGTAAGGTACAGGTCAGTGGTTCAGACCCAAGTGCTACACCAGATAGCTGCTTCAGATCTTGGCTCTGCTGTTTTCTAAATGTGTGATGTTAGGTAAAGCATTTAACTTTTTGCCTCAGTTTTCTCATCTAGAAAGTGGATTTTAATAGGATTGTTGTATGGATTGAGTTAATACATTAAAGGCTTAGAACATGCCTGCAAAATAGTATTATAGAAATGTTAACTATTAATGATATATTCCAAATTCTTCTAAGAAAATCTTCCCAAACTTGTGTAAGTGATGATCAAAAAATAAATGAAAAATCATGGTACAAAAAGTCCATAAGAATTAAAAACATTACACAAAACACATAATCTTTCTGAAGTTGCTTTTTAAAAGAAGAAAAATTATAACTAACTTTTCCCCCTTGATTTTCACTTTTTAGAGTGGGGAGACCAGAACAATATCTCACTTTCATTATACTACGTGGCCAGATTTTGGAGTCCCCGAATCACCAGCTTCATTTCTCAATTTCTTATTTAAAGTGAGAGAATCTGGTTCCTTGAATCCTGAACATGGGCCTGCAGTGATCCACTGTAGTGCAGGCATTGGGCGGTCAGGCACCTTTTCTCTAGTAGATACCTGTCTTGTTCTGGTAAGTGCTTCTTCTGATCTAATTTTAGTGTTAACTTTTTTGTTGTTTCCACTGGCGGAAGTAAGCTGTAATGTCAGTCTCCCAGAACTGTTTTTTGGGCTTAAACTTCTGCCTTCATTTATATAAAAACATAAAAATCTCATTTATATCCTTTCAGCTGCCTCTTACTTGTGACTAGTGGGGCTTCATCCAAGGTGACTCTAGAGATATCCAAGAATTCTTTTTCTCTTGGTAGCTTTATATTACAGAAATAACAGGCTCCCCTTGCCCCCATTTTTCAAATACAAACTGATAAATAATGCAGAATTACCTCCTCTGCGGACAAGTACTTCGTTTCTTTTACCTTGGTTTCATTATTTATAAACTAAAGAAAATGATAGTGTTTTCTCATGGGGTAGTGAGAATTAAATGAATTACACTTAGAATAGTCCCTGGTGCTTTCTAAGCACTCAGTAAATATCAATGTTGATGTTACTTCCCTGGGATTACTGTCTGTTTCTCCAAGGGCTGTATTCTCTCTCTACCAACCCATTTCCCAGCCCTGGCCTGGATACATGACTATGCCTTTTCTCTCTTAGGATGTCCATATTTCCTTACTTGGAGCATATGGCACTTCTAGGTTATAGGAACAGTTGAGTCTTTTTTTTTTTCCCCAGAAGTTTTATTTATTTTTTTTTTTAATATAATTTATTTTATTATCATTAATTTACAATTACATGTGCAATATTATGATTATTAAACTACCCCTTCATCAGGTCCCCCCCCACCAACCCATTACAGTCACTGTCCATCAGCGTAGTGAGATGCTATAGAATCACTACTTGTCTTCTCTGAGTTGTACTGCCCTCCCCGTGCCCCCCCAACATTACATCTGCTAGTCGTAATGCCCCTTTTTTCCCTCTTATCCCTCCCTTCCCACCCATTTTCCCCAGTCCCTTTCCCTTTGGTAACTATTAGTCCGTTCTTGGGTTCTGTGAGTCTGCTGCTGTTTTGTATAGGAACAGTTGAGTCTTAACAGATCTACTGTATTACTTTACCACTCTGCCTATATAAAGTATACTTAAATAAAAAAAAATTGGATTGTTGCATTAAAGTGAACTTCGACATGCTTAAAAACTCTAGTGTCTATTCTGTTAATGATGAGTATTAAAACTGAATTGTGCCTGTTTCCTGCCAAGCATAACTTCAAAAACTTTTTTCTTTTTCAGTTGGGGTGGGGAGGGTGTGATGGTTGTAATACCAGATCAGTAGTCCAGGGCTGGTGCAGTGACTCCAAAGTGTAGATCTAGCCTCTTTCTTTCTTCTCCACCATGTTTAGGTGGCTGCTGTACACAGACATAAAAGGAGGAAAGTGCTGGGCGAAAAGACTCCTGCTAAAAACTTCTTAAAAAAAAAAAGAGCACCAATCTCAGTGGATTTATTCTTACATTAAGCCAGAACTGGTCATAAGTCCTTCCTTAGACCAAATGCTGGCCAAAGTGAATGACGTTAGTATGATTGGTTTGGAATCAGTTGTGAATCTGCTAAAGGACCAGAAGTCCTCCATCTACTACTTTAACAGTTGAGGTGTGGGGAGGATGGGTGGATGGGGACGGCTGTTTGTACATAGAGATAACAGCTGCAGTGGTAACTTTTCCTTGTTCTTGATAGGAACACAGCACATAGCAAAGCTCTTGGTAGTTATCCTGTATTGCTTCTCTTTCCTGGACTCTTAACCGCAAAAGACTTGGATAATTTTTACCTTTCTTGCAGATGGAAAAAGGAGATGATATTAACATTAAGCAACTGTTACTGAATATGAGAAAATATCGAATGGGACTTATTCAGACACCAGATCAACTCAGATTTTCATATATGACTATAATAGAAGGAGCAAAATTTATAAAGGGAGATTCAAATATACAGGTAAACTTTTTTAAGGGAAAAATAATACCTGTGTATTCAATATGATTAGCATCAAATAACTGTACTTCATTTAAGCACTTCTCCCTTCCTTCTGAAAAGTGTATTTTCATTAATGTGGTAGATCCGACTGGCCATCTTAAAACCGTAAAATTAAAGCTCACTTACTCATGTGTACCTCAGCCTTGTGTTAAATCCTGCGCATTACTTAAAAACCCTACTGGGAACAAGATTTCATTGTAAAAATAAAATCTTCATGTAAGGAGGGTTTAAGCATTTAAACATTAAAATAAACCAAAAAATTTAAGTACTTTTATTCCATTAAGAACTAGGCCTGGGATTAGGGAATACTTAGTTTATATAATAAGATATTTTATATATAGTTTATATATAGATATTTTATAATGATGAGCAATGAGTACTTAGGACAGGCATAAAGAAATTCCAATAGAATGTTATATTTTCTCTGGATGGTGGATATATGCTCATGAAGATATTTTTATTCACATTTGTAAAAGCTAAGGTCAAAGACTGACTATCAGAAATCTGTCTTATGTACTAATGGAAAATGGAAAAAAGAAACAGAAGTAACAACAGACCCCCATTTCTTGTCTAATCTAATCACATAGTATTAGATAAAAGTAGATAGAATCTCTTTCTTCATCTTTCTCTTTTGTGAACACATTTACTAGCTGTTTAATTTCTGTGGTTATTAGCCAAAATAGGAATATAGTGAATAAGCCTTCTTTTATAACTTAGGTCAGACCATCTGTCATAGTGGAATTAAGTATAAGTAGTTAAGTGTTGTCATTTGTTTCAAAGACATATTAAAATACTCCTAAGCAGTTTTATTTATCAGTGCCTATCTTTTGTTCTGATCATTAGTGTTATTTTTAACTATTCAAGGCAAACTATCAAAATTTATGTTTTATTAAAGTTTTTCCCCAAGTCTTTAAAGAGCATTAAAGAATAATTTTTAATGAAGAGAAATATATAACTTACTCAATGCCATCAGTTAGTAGAATACTCAATATGTAAATTAAGCCCACAAAACATGAGACCCTACTTGAGAAGTCAGACTTTGGGAACATTGAGTTTATTTGGCAATGAACAGTGATTTAGAAGAGGTAAAAGTTATCTCAGATATTTAAGATTAGAAAAATGTCTCTTTCTTTAAAATTTTATCTCAGTGAGCTGCTATCCATTTAAAGCTGGAGTTTAAAAGAAGTTTTATCAAACTTTTCCACACTTTTGTAGCATCCTTAGTTACCGTTCATTGCTTATTTCCTGGTGGTTCTTACAGACTGAGCAGCTGTAGGAAAAGTGTGCTGTCCTTTGGATAGTATTCTCCTTCCATTTTACATTTTTTCAAGTTTTGTTTCTTTAGTTTTAGAATGTATATGGACTGACTTTTAGGATCCTTTTCATTAGAGAGATGAGATCTGTGGACACATTTTTCTGTGGTCTTTATTATTACAACAGTGCAGTTTGTGGATAGGAAGAATCTTTTTCTGTCCCAATTTATCTGGTATGGTGTGGCCATCACATTCTCAATGAACATCAGTAGCACCCCATTCAAACCCAAGGCATTTTCTGCCTCTATTCTAGATAGGACAGTGGAAGTGTTTCTGTATTTTTCAGGTGTTCAGGATCATTAATCATTAAAGCCTACTACCCCTTTGGACAGGTCAGGTTCCACAGAAATTATTTTAGCAAGGCTCTAATAATTTATTTTGTGCTGTAAATTTTGTTTTATTATTAAAATAATGAGAGCATGTTGGGTATAAAAGAGTTCAAAGAATGTGAAAGTGTATCATGAACAAAGTAGAAGTTCTCATTAACTTACCCAACCCAAATTTGTGTCCATTTTGGCATATATATATTCTTCCAGGAATGTGTATTTATGTACATGGATGTGTTTACATAGATACTTTTCTCCCAGAACTCCACTGTCCAGTACTAAAGCCATAAACCACATGCACTGTTGAGTACTTGAAATCTGGCTGGTTTGGATCCATACCTGCTTAAAGTATGAAATACACACCAGATTTTAAATATTAAATACAGGGGGGAAAGTATCTGAATAATTTCAAAAATATTGATTATATGTTTAAATGACAATACTTTAATATACTAGGTTAAGTAAAGCATCATTAAACTTCATTTTTTTAACATGACTGGACATTTTTAAATTATATATGTGGCTCTCATCATATTTCATTGGATAGTGCTGTACTAGAACTTTAGAACAAAATATAAAAAGAAGTAAGGTTCCCTAAAATCTTCGATCATAAAACTTTTCTATTACAAAGATATAGTGTCACTTCATTAGTGTAGAAACCCCAAACTGTCTGAACAAAACCATGGCCCATAAAAGTATCTCATTTGACATATAATGATGTGATAGCCAGTTTATGAAAAGAATCTTCTTTATCTACATCTCTGCCTCCTACTCTTTTGCCTGTAATTTTTGGCAAAAATTAATATTTGTAAGAAGAAAGAAGGAAACTTCTTTGAGCATGATGGCCATAGGAATGGGGGGAGGACTTCCTGAACCTCTGTATCTCCAGGGAACTGTTCAGTAGCACTTGACCCGTGTAATTCTTCATTTCTGGTACTTTTTCCTAAAGGGGACATCTGTCTTCACCTTCAATAGTAATTTAGATTTATATGTTGTGAGTGGTATTTTCATTATTTGAATACAGCTTAGTTTTTCTGTGATGATTTCTGGCATGTGTGGACATAAAGTGATTTAGAACCTGTTGGGATGAAGTAGAGGTACTAATAATCACATCTTAAGTGGTTGTATCTAAAATCAATAAATATATGTATATAATTATAATCATATAGCATGCATTCATTTATAGAAATCTCCAATAACCTTGACCTACCTAGATAAATTTAAATAATTTCTAGTTGTCTCTAATAATTTACCTAATATCTCTCTTGGCACAAGGTTGGGCATAAGTATACAATGTTATTGCTGGTATTATCACCTATTTATTAACACACTCCCAGTACCAATGCTGACAGTAAATTTTGCAGAGTAAATAATCCAGTTTGGCAATTGAGAATTGATGCTCTAAGCTGTTTAGCTGGTAATTTGACACTGCTAATAAAGTATTAAGTAAATGATATACTTTTTAACAAATTACAGTGGGCTTCAAGTTTAATTATGTCACTTAAACTGATCCTTTGAGGGACTTTATTCAGTGAGAAATGGGTGGGGTGGGATTGTAGGCAGTATACGGGTCATTGGTCATAGCACCATGCAGCACAAGAGAGTATAGTTTAACATGAGCATAGAATTAGAAAGAAAGATATAAAGCTCTCTGTCTAGATAGCTAGCTGTACTCCAGCCTTGAAAATGGAAGCTTGAACGAGGTAGTTG
Organism: Smutsia gigantea; assembly: GCA_032199065.1. Lineage (NCBI taxonomy): Eukaryota > Metazoa > Chordata > Mammalia > Pholidota > Manidae > Smutsia > Smutsia gigantea. The sequence continues at coordinate 75,825 of JAVSCE010015690.1, read as the reverse complement.
AGTGTAGTGTTGATGTCTTGGCTTTACCAGTCAACAGTGACAAGCCAAGTCAGGTGATTTTAGAGTGCCTTTTTTCCATATGTGTTGCAGGGAAGGCAGAGTTGAGTGAATCTGATGCCCAGAGACATCGTAAAATGACATCACTTTTTTGTAATTCACTAGCATTAAATATACCACCTTTTCTGGGTGCTTCTCTTGTTGACAGATTATGAATTTGTTGCATATTCTGGGAAGTGGTCAAGTAAGACTTGATTTTTGGAATCATCTTACTGATGCTTTTGAAGTTTTGTCCAAGTATAAGGCCAGGTTTCTGTAACTAGATCTCAGTGAAAAATATGGAAAATTCAAAAATTGACTAGCATAATCCTGGAGACAATTTAACATTTTTATTGGATACTTTCTTAAATATCTGGTGTCTAAAATTGATGAGCCTTTCAGAGACAAATATAGTCATGAGGGGATGTATAGCACAGTCAGTCCAGACCACCTGGCTTAAAGTTCTGGGTCTACTATTCATTAGCTGCACAGCCTTATTAGGCAAGTTCCTTAAACTCTCTGAACCCATCTCATCTGTAAACAGGATCTGATGAAAACAGAAGCAGTACCTATCTCCTGCGGTTCTTGTAAGGATTGAGAGCTAGTACAAAAGGAGCATTAGAATAGTGGGGTTTAGTAAGTATCTTGTTTCACCACTTGCATCTTCTTCAACATAAAAAAATGCTGTTTAGACTGAATTACACAAATTTAAAACAGGGGAAGAAAGAAAATTGACCCAGTCATCTAAAGTGAAAACATCTTACTCCTATGTTCCATTAAAGTAGTTTCTCGAGCATTGGCAGAATGTTCCTTCTGGATCTAGTTTAAGTCCTGTTAGGTCCTTGCTCTATCCCAGTTTCTGTGGTTCAGACACTCTGTCCTTGAGGTCTGCTTCCTTTCTGGCTGTGTCTCATTACCAAGCTCTACCTGTTCTCCATCTTCTAGCCAAATTGTACCAAACTGTACTACTCACTGGCCTCCCAATATCACAAATTATAGAGCTTTGTGTTCTCTAAGTCTTTTGTTAACTACTCTAAAACAAAAAGATACATTCATTGTGCAACTTAATAGAATAGCAATACCTGGGAAAGGCGGAGGAGTATAGTAAAATGCCATTTTCTTTTTAATTCCTTTGTTGTATGATAATGAGACAAATTAGAAACTAGTTGATCGGTATATCAATGAATTTTCCAGGGATTTCTTTTTTAATCAAAACAAAGATGCATTGTTTTTAACAATGCTATTTTGCACCAGAGTAACTCCACGGAATGAGTGTTCCATAAGTTCCAGAAAAGTTTAAGTTGCAGTGTTAACGTCTCTGTTCAAAATCATTAAAATTCTCAGATAATAACATACAGAATCCTGTATTCATTAGGTCCAAGCTCTATGCTTCATGGTAGGATCTTCAAAGAGTGCCACGCCTGTCTACACCAAGTCATTTTGGTTATGTCAGTGTCAGTCGCAGATAATTGAAACATTGACTCACTGCCCTCTCTTCTACTACTCTTGCTATTGGCAGGGAGATGGATCATTGGTTCCTAGCCCTTGAAGGACTTGGGGAGCCAGTTTTCCTCCATGCCGAGGTTTTATTGTCTTTTCCCTCTCTGGCCTGTACTTCCGAGGGCACAGTATACTTTGCACCTCTCCTTCCTCTACTTCTTTCCCTAGGGGATGGTGGCAGTGAGGGCAGAGGAAACTAATGTTTGCCAGGCATGGTGGTAGGCCTTTTCACGTGTCACCTTATTAACCACAACAGGCTCCCAGGGTAGCTGACAACATTCCTTTTTATAGATGAAGAAAATGGAATTTCTCTTCATCCTGGTCCAAATCCTGCCTGATGTCTGCACGCTAGAGTAGTTCTCCGTAAGCCAGCAGTGAGCTAGCTACCCTGAGCTGCCAGTATACCAAGTAAAGTCCTCTGGCATTGTAAGGACCTGCTCGGAGATCTCACCATTGGTTTTCCATTAGACTAGACAGTGGCAAGGAACTAAAAGACACCAGATCACATTCAAGTGCCACCTTGCTCACTGCTCCAGTGATTACACACCTGTGGGTTAGGAGTCCAGCAATATCTGGCTCTGGCTAAAATTTTCTTACTATGACTGATCATTTCAGTGACGTCCTAGTATGGTTTGTCTCAAATAGGGTAAACACTAAATTTTATCAAGATTATTGTCCAACTATATATCTAGAAGAGATTGTATGGTAAAATGCCTTTTTCTTTTTCATTCATCTGTTATCACAGGGATTTCTTGAGTATAGAATTTCAATTCATAATTCATGTTCACATTTGTTTTTCATTTTTCTTCCCTTAGAAACAATGGAAAGAACTTTCAAAGGAAGACTTGTGTCCTGCTTTTGATCATTCACCAACCAAAATAATGACTGAAAAATACAATGGGAATAGGATAGGCATAGAAGAAGAAAAACTGACAGGCGACAGATATACAGCACTGTCCTCTAAAGTGCAGGATACAGTGGAGAACAGTGAGAGGTAATCCTACTGCAGATACATGTTGGAACAGATGAGATTTATTTTAATAAGTTCAGTTCTGGATGTGAACTAATACAGACCCTTTGTTTATTGAATTAATGTAACCATTTATTTATTACCTCAGGGTATTTAAATATATGTATGATGGCATCATTGATCTCAAAGGGCTTTCAGTCCTATTAAGAAGCCAATAGACAGAAACCAGTTGAAAAGTGGTTTAACACAATACTAATTGAGTGCAAAAGTTAATATAATTATATGCTAAACTGTATAGTATGCTACACAGAATAAATGATAGGAATACCTGTCATCTGTACGGTTATTAGTGTTCACACTATAGTTACAATGTAATTGAGAATATGCCTTTAATTTTAAAATATGTAAGTGAATATTTGAATTTAATTATTAGAAGCAAAAAGTCTTTTTTAAAACATTACATAAAATGCCCTTTTATAATTTGAGCTTTAAATCCATATGAACACATAAGCTATTCAAGTTTTTAAATTAAAATTATCTCCCCTACTTTAAGGAATCTGGTATCCTGAAGTGAGTCACTTAGCAAAATGAATCAACTCTTTTGCTTCCAATCTTCATTGTCTCTGAATGACTTTTTTTACTTTTTGTCAAATAATGCTTATTATGTGGGAAATTTTATGTTGGAGTCATATTTCTTACATTGGGATCTTGGGATGTGCCATGAAATTGTTAAGGTTTCCTATAATTTCCTATACAAATACTTCTATATTTCCTCAACATAAAAATTACCTGAAATTTTATAAAATGTAGTGTACTGCAATACATAGTGTATGTGTTCTTAAATTGAAGAGTTTATTATGACTTACCAATGTTACTCCTTTATTTATGGCTTTAGAGGTTTTAGACTACAGGAGTTGTTTATTTGTTCCTTCTTTCACCTTAAATATATTTTGGAATCAAGAAATTACACTGTTTTAAATACCTTATCTTTTTCAGTAATAGGATTTTCAGGTTCCTAACATTATTGTTTTGACTAGTCCTATGTGTGGAATTAAATGGAAAACAGGCTTGGTGATCAAATTGGTGTTCTTAATATTTCAGAGGTGTTGATTTTTAATTTTTAAGGACACAGGCTAACCATATTATCAGTCCTAGCAAGGTAAACCACTTTTTGTCCAAGTTTGGCAGTACAGAGGAGATCAGTGAAACCACTCAGAGGTTGCAACGTGACTGCAGAAGGTGGTGTTTTGGGGGTGGGGCACTGAATGCTATTTCCTTCCCTCCAGGAGGTGAGAGCAGACTCATTTGAAAGCAGAGCAAGGGTTGTATGTAGGAGGTTAGGGGTCAGGAGCAGATATGATCAGTGAGGGAGCAAGGTTGTATAGAAAAGGAAGAGGGTAAAATAGAGATTTCCCTGAAAATTTTATTGTTCAGTCCTAATAAATTTTAATACTGATCTTTAGCTTTACATTAGAGATGCTAATAGAATAAATCAAAATCTTATCAAAAGAATTTGTTTCAAAAGAATAGAGCACAATACTTTTCTTTTTCTTTCCCTTATTAAATGTTCTCCAGATTAGTGTTTTTCATATTGAAGGTGACATTCCCATGGTCATGAAATCAGTTTAGTTACAAAAAACATTTTTTAATAATAGAATACAATAAAATAGAAATTTAAATTTAAATTAGAAAATAAAAGAGTATCACAAATAGTAACTAAGTATTTAACATGCTTTTTATATATGTACAGGTTAAATTTAAATTGTATATGTTTGCATATATATTGTATACATGTATAAATGTGTGTGTATGTTGTTAACTCTTGTGATGGTAAGATATTCTAGCTGCAGGTTGCCGTTACGGTCTGAAAGCCAGTGTTCTCAATTCTAGTGCAACCCATAAATCCAGGTCACTGAGAGTAGAGAACATTTGGATAAATGGAAAGTCAGATTACTTGAATCCTCCTTCTTTGTATTTGTATAGTTATAAAGTACATCTAATGAGACATGTATTGGCAATAGCCTGCTATGTGTGCCACCAAGAATTCCACATGATCTTTCATGGGCAAGGGTCCACAGGAGGCATTCCCTGCTAGCTTATGGCCAGAATTGTGTAAACATAGAGGAAAACCTGGCCAGGCCCACTTCTCAGGTTATTACACAGACATAATTTCCTTAGGCCCAACTAAGTAAAAAAAAAGACTTTATTGTATCACAAATGGAGACTAGTCCTTACATCTCTGGAATTTCCTTCTTAAACTAAGTAATGACATCCCTTGGAGTTATATTCATTCCATTCCTAAAAACATGTGTACAAGTGCATTTTTGAAAAGCAAGAGCCTCTCTTCCATTATTTTAAATGGGAAAAAATTATGTGTTCCCAGCCTAGCCAAAATCACAACAAATTTCCCCAAATACCATAAAAATCCTGTTAAGCTCCCATATGAGTATTTAAAGCATTAATTATATAAGCATGGAACACTCAGTGAACTGATACTGGGTTTATCAGTTTCATTATATGATAAATGAAAACACTGGTTAAAAATTATGATTATCTTTTAGACTGCAGTGAAAATTTTAAATTAAATATGTTTAAGATTCCATCTAAATTGGAACCTGGCTTGGTGGCCCCGGGCATCTGGCAGAAACAAATACAGGGATCCACAGAAGACTTACCCCTTGGATGGGAACCCTATATTCTTTTATATATTTTATGTATGTTTGCCTGCACTTGAATGCACCTTAAATTTCTTCACTGGCAGGTACACACATATTTGTTATAGTGAAATTTCAATTCAGAGAGTGAATTCTGGGTAATTATTTTCCTAGTCATTTTAGTAAATGTTCAGGTAGAGTTCAGACCAAGATACCCAGGAATATGATGAGTAAACATAAAAAGGACATTAGAAAACACCAAAAGGCATACAGAGATAAGCAAACTAGAGTCCCTAAGTTGCCAATATGGGGGTAAAACAATCCAAATTAGCATGATAAATTGTTTACTATAAAGTAATGCCCTAAGATAAGAATAGAAGGGCTGGGAGATGATGAGAGGAAGTAGAAGCAAAGAATAGAGTTGAATTAGAACCAGAGAGAAGGAAGGTGTCTAGGGTAGAGGGGAACACATTTGGAGAACAGCAGAGCCATATGAGCAAGAACCAAGTATTGCATAGCAAGAGTATACCGAAAAGTTTCTGTGTGGACGTTTTCAGTTCTCTTGCCTCAGAGTATATATGCCTAGGAGTGCAGCTGCTGGGTCATATTGAAACTCTGTGTTTAACATTTTGAGGATCTGTCAGAGTTTTCTGCAGATATTTTATATTCCCATCAGCAATGTCTGAACTTTCCAATATTCCAAAGAAAGTTAACATTGATAAAATAATCTAATATATACTCTTCATTGAAATTTCTCTACAAAATCCACTTCATAGCTTAAAAAAAAACTTTTTTATTGAGATATAATTAAAAACATATTGAGATAGAATTTACATACCGTAAAGTTCATTTAAAGGGTACAGTTCAGTGGATTTAGTATATTTACAGTTGTGTAGCCATCACCATAATCTGATTTTGGAGCATTTTCATGATCCCAGTATCTGTAACTATTTTGCAAAAAAGTAATTCAAGATCCAATACGTGATAATGCATTGTCTTTGGTTGATGTAATTCTGTAATCTGGAACTTAGCCTTTTTTTTTTAACCTTATATGACATTGACATTGTTACAGCCTGTGTATCAGTTGCCTTTTAGAATGCCCCACAATCTGGATTTCTCTGATAGTTTTTCACTATTGATTCAGATTAAACATTTTGACTAGGAAAAAAGTTGGCTGTTAATGTAGTAAACACTGAAAAGACAGTCAAGATTTCTAATCAAGCTCCATAATCAGCTGTGCTTCAGAAAAATTAAGGGAAGAAACAGTAACTTTCGTGTTGCCATTGACCATTCTTTTTGTAGACCTAGGACTGTGTATCTTGGGAGTCAAAGAGCTTCCTTTGGCAAAAAATTCTGTACTGAATAGGAAAATGAGAGCTAGAAATATGTGTGGACAGAGCATTAGGCAATGCCACAACAGACTATTCAGGGAGATACTAAGTAGATAGCTTTTATCAGGGGTCTTTGTGAAAAATAAACGGTAAGCACGGAAGGGCACAGATGCTGGGGTACCTGCTTGTCTTGCCACTTCTACTGGCCGGTTAGCAAAGAGGGATAGAAAACTGACAGTCACAGTCCACATTTCAAAAAAAAAGCACCTTGCTTATTTCTAGGTCCCAATAAAAGTACTTCTTAATTTAAAACTGTTCCAGAAATTGCCACTGAATTATCAGAATATATCTCTGGACCTCTTAGAATATTGAAACTTTTTCCATTTTTTATTCCAGTTTTTGAGTTGAGGGTATGGAAGGTGTTTGAGTTTAAATCCTCTGTATTAGGGTAATTAAGTCCTGCCATGCATTTCTTTTTATTTGTTTTTATTTATTCATAGTGTTTTGCGGAAACGTGTTCGAGAAGACAGAAAAGCTAACACGGCTCAGAAGGTGCAGCAGATGAAACAGAGACTAAATGAGACTGAACGAAAAAGAAAAAGGTGGTTATATTGGCAACCTATTCTCACTCAGATGGGGTTTGTGTCCGTCATTTTGGTTGGCGCTTTTGTTGGCTGGACACTGTTTTTTCAGCAAAATGTTCTGTGAATAGTTAATTTACCCAGCAAGCTTCTGCACTAGTAGCTGACAGTGTTGCGTTAATCATAAGGGTTTGTCTGTTAGCAAACTCCTTGTACCCCAAAAAACAGTGCAGTAGAATAGACACCACCAGATAAATGATATATATTCACTTCCCAGCCCAACATCTCAGGGCACTGCCCCCAAACTGTTAACAGCTATCTAAAATAAAGACTTTAATGCTTGTTAAAAACTGGTACATTTTGCAACTGTATTCATACATGTTAAGTGTATTATTTCACCTGCCCAGATTGAGAAATCCTTTATCATAAGGATTTGTTTTTGGAGGCTGTCTAGATTTTAACCTACACTTGATATAAGCAATAAATATTGTGGTTTTATCTACATTATTACTGGAAAGAAAATGACCTTTAAGTAATGCGTGTAATGTATAATATACTGTTGACATGGGCATCAACATTTTATATTACCAATCATTTTGGGGTAAATATATATTTTATAAGTATCTATTTAATCTTAACTTTTGTAGTTAAATGTACTTTTTAAAAGCTCAATTTGGAAAACCTGTTACCATAAAAAAATAAATTGTGTGTTGATTCAATTGTACTGGATACATTTTCCTAAAGAGAAGTTTGATGTGAGCAGTTAGAACTCTGAATAAGCATTTTTTACTATATATTTGCATTTCTTTTATGTTTTACAGTTTTCCTAATTTTAAAAAGAAAAACAAAGAAACAAAAATTTAACCTAAATATATCTTTGGAGGAAAATTCTCCTTACTGGCATAGTCAGGTAACAATTGGTCCAGACTTTGTAAAGAAATTGGTTTTTGGTAAAGCCCATTATTAAAACTGTTTATTTTTCATGAAAATTTCAGTGTAATTACCCTAATTTATAATTGGGGTAAATCATGATTTAGGAAATAAAAATAAGGAGTAGCATTTTATTATCCTTGATTTCAGTTTACTAGACTGAAGTTTTGAAGTAAAAATTTTTTTAAGTTCTTTCTACTTCAATAAATAGTATGATATACAAACCTTACATTGTCCCTTTAACTTCTTAATGGGTATTTTTAAATCATGTTGTTTAATGAATTTATCTGCTCTTTTGAGTGCTAGCTCTCTTCAGATCCAAACATTCCATTCAATGTTTAACTTGTGTAACTTAAACTTTAAATAGTTCTTATAAATTTTATTGCTGAAATAATGAAATCACATTATTTCAGTGATTTTAAAACTATGTTCATTGGATTTTTAAGGGGTCTCCAAGAGGTGGTAGGAAGGACTCCATCCCACCAACCTTTACTTTCAACCAGACCATCTCTGCTTTATCTGTTTTATACACTACATAAGATTTCTGCATGAGGTTTAATTATTTTAAGGGGGCAGTTATAATGTAAAAAACAGTTTGAAAACCATTGGTATAGATAGATATTTTGAATTGACTTAGGAAGCCTTCTTGAGTATGTTAAATTATGCTGAAAGCACAAAAGCAGGGTGTAGGTATTACTACATATTAAAGAAGACTTGTGTAACTTGTGCCGTGTCCTAATTCAGTATTACTGTGTCGTGTAACTTTTAAGTGGAGAGGCGGTAAGAGGGACATTTTTTTATATCTGTCTGCGTTAAACCTGCGTTCAGGCACCAAAACCCTTATTACATTTTAGGTCATTATTGGCTTGAAATCTTTCTTTCTAATTTGCCTTGGTCTATTTTGATAATGTACAATATACTACTCTGCAAGTGAAATATGGATAGAACATATTAAATTTCCATTTGAAGACATGTAGCCTTGCTTTAAAGAAAAAGGTAAAGACTTCTTATAGGAAACAAATGCTGATAATCACATTGCCCCTTTGTAGGGTGAATGTGCTTCCCTGGGTTCAGGATTTCTTCTTGCATTTTGTCTGCATCCTGTCTTTCGGTTTGTTGTGATATACTTTTTAAGTCATATTCAGTGTAGTGAACACTTGTCGATGAACTTCTGTAAGGGTTAGTCATCTTTCCTCCTCCAAGCAGAGCCTTGAGGAAGTTTTTACCAGTTGTATATTTACTGGTACTGCCATATTCTAATTACCGAAAATATATTGCAACGTGCCGTTGCGCCCATGGTCATCATCCTGACCCTTTACTAAATGAGGTGTGCTGGTGAGCGCCCAGACAGGGCTCCCGCCTTCTCAGATGATAGGGGAAGTTAGCAGTCCGGACAGAACGGGTTGTGTGTCCTCAGGTCTTCATAGTAATTTCTAATTATAACAGATTTTAACAGTAAGTTCTGTAGTTTGATGTTAATGAGGTAGTATTACTTTTGGAATAGGTTAAGGAAGTGAAAAAAGATTTTTTAAAAAGCCAGAGACTTTGTTGTTCTCAGGGAAGAATATTTTCATTAATGTCTAGTTTGTCTATGTTCATATCTATCCCTTGCTTTGGATTTGATCCCTGCTCTTAAACCGATGGCAACTTTGATTTAATACCATCCTCTGTAGCTACACCAACTGGTCACATATTCACTTCCAAGTTCAGCCAAATACTTTATGCTGTCCTACTACAGATTTTTATCTATGTCTACACACGTATACTACATAAAAATATAATTCTCTATCTTTAGATTATCCATATATAAAACTGAAATAATATCCTTTTCCTGAATTCTTAGGGGGTTAGAAAAAATAAAATGTAAAAGTGCACAGAAGAACAATATAAAGACCTTTTCTCATAGTTAGAGGATATTTTATGTATTTGCTCTGTCCTTTTCTCCTGTCTTTTTGGTTCATTTCACCAATATTTATATTTCTACTAAGGAGTGAACAAAAGAAGAGAGGAAAAATTTGTTTTCTTTTAATAGCTGTGCTTACCAGGTATGCCAGAGGAAGGAGTTGTCAGAGGAAGGAGTTGTAACTATAAAGTTAACTTTATGTACACTTGTGCTTGTCCCCTTTGTTTTAAAATAAACTAGAATTGATGGAATAAATAAAAACATTACATTGTGGTTTCAAAAGCAGTTTATGGTACGGAGGAGTCGTCCAGTTTTATATAAATTCCTTCTTTGCTTTCAGCATCAATTCAGAGTAGTGGTTGCTACCATTTATTGATTGTTTACTATGTAAACTAGTACTTTTACTAGCACTTTTCATAATTGTCCTATTTAATCCTCACAACAAGCTTTTGAGGTAGGTGGTGTTATTATTAAGCCATAATCAGCCTGAGACTCAACATTTCTACGTCCTTTTATGGGCTATTATTGAAAAGTCTCATATGTAGGGTATTGTAGAATAAGATAATTCTCAGACTTACCTTCTGCAAGTCATTTCCCTCTTGGAAAAATATCTCTGACTAGATTGTGTATAAGTAGACATAGGCCAGAACCTGATTATAATAAGAGATGTTTTTATTGACCATTGTATACTTTATATTAATGAGTACCTACATTTCCAAAATGCCTGCCTGGTTATTATACAGACTTTAAAATCTAGTTTGCCTTGATTTTCACTTTCAGAGATTTTTTTTTAATGTAATCTATTATAAACCTAATGAATTATGTATATGGCCCATTACTTCCTATGTTCAAGCAAGAGCCTTAAGGAATTATGCCTTCTGTAAACACTGAATTTTTTTCTTCCAGTGGGTCCATGTGGGTTGGTCAGTGGGATGGAGAGTATGGAGCAAGAACATGGATCTCTCTCAATTTGGTGCATGCTAGATAGGGGGCTGAGGTCAGAACTTGGTGCATTGAACCTGGTCTGGAACTAAGTGCAGAGCAGAAATGTCTGTTCTGTGTTCTCATTTCTACATCAACAGCCAATTAAGTCTCTTCTACTTTAAGAAATCTTCATTTGGCTTTGATTTATTTAAGTGATAGGGTCACAAAATCTTACAAAGAAAAATTTGAAAAATAGAAACATAATATTTTTCCATATAACAAAATTAAGATCTCCGGATTTAAAATACAGGTCTTGGTCATTCCTGATGATTTACTCTGGAGTCAACCTGTTTCTTTCATCTTTTTCCCTAGCTTGCTTTGGATTTGATTCCTGTTTTTCTTACACCTATCTTCAAAATACTGTTTATAGGACAGTACCAACAGCCCCTATACCTGTGGATATGATAGAAATTCCTTACATGTATAAGTGATAACATGCCCTGGTGGGAAGAAACTCAGGTTGCATAACCTCCACACACCTGCTCTGCCCAGGAATCCTCAGGCCAATAAGCACAATTCTTGCCTATATTCCATGTACCTGGCCATTATATAGACATTTCATTGTTCATCCAAATTTGGGGATTTAAGCTTTTGGTTTGGGCATTTTAAGCTACCCACTTTCTTGGGTAGTCTTCTAAAGAAAAAATGTCTAGGAAAATGGTATGAGTTTGGCTATCTCATTTTTCCCTCTTCAGCAGGAATTTTCTCAGCATTTTCCACATTCTGATTGCTACAAGAACAGCATGGAGCCAGTTCTGCACAAGGGTTTTCTCTCAGCACTCTTCAGAGAAATGGTTATCTACTTTGGCTCCTGAATTCAAGAAACTTCTTTGGGTAGCACTTTTTCCCCACTGTCATTGCTGACCCTCTCTCATTTTGTATGCTGTTTACTCCATCATGGTGTTGCCAGGTGTCAGCAGCAACTCAGATGAAAAGCTTGTACTTGACATTGTGAGGCTTTGTCTTTATCAATAACAACCTGAATGAAAAATCTTAATGAGCTCTGACCACCTCTGTGTGGTCCACTGGGAGAATGAACAGTTCAATCTTTTGAGCTGTTTCTATTTTGGTTTTATAATTTAGAGTGGAATATAGAAGTTACAGAATTTAGTGGGGTTATTACTTATTGAGGCTACTTTGATACTGTCTGGTTTTCAGCTGTGGAGCCAGCTTGGGAAGCTTATGCTCTGTCTGAAACCCAGCTTCTATTCCAGCATAGGAATAGTTATGTGAGCACCACCTTCTCCAAAGAAAGCACTAGGCATGGTCAATTTCACTTGATTTGTTTGAACCCATTTTACTTCTGCCTTGTTAAATAGAACAGAAAAAAAATGATCCAAGTGAACATATTTTCTTCCTAAAATGAAGAACATTTGTCTTTCCAGTCTTGCAAATAAATAGTCTTTTAAAATAGTTAAGAGTCCCAATGATTTCATCTTATTTTCTTATCCCCCAGGATAATATTTACAAAGAAAAAAACTGAGTTTTTAAAAACAGTCAAGTTCTTTTAGTTGTTATAAAACGATAGTTCATCCTTAGTGAGTGTATCTCATACACACTGCTGGGGAAGACAACAGTGGGTGTTGAACACCACAGTTCTGCCAATCAGTTTACATACATAATCTAAGTTTAACCTGCATAACACTTTCTAGATGCATTGAGTTATCCCTATTTTCAGATAAGAAAACTGAGTCACAGAGTAACTTGCCCAAGATTATACACCTAATTTATGACAACACTGATATTCAGACTCCACCCTGTAGAATTCCAGCAACTCCAGACCTCATACTTGTTCCATTATGTCACACTGACTGTTTTTGTGGAACACTTAAGCCAAATATTTAAATGGAAAAACATTAACTACTTTTTCCCTCTATTTATTAAGTGAAGCAAAAATCAAAGTTTTTCCCTTCAAAAATCTTTGTGAGACAGTTTGAACTATCACTAAACCAGAGAAATACTGAAACATTAGAATATTCTCTAAACCAGACGATTATTTCATTCACTTTGATTAGGTTGAGTTCCTTTGTTTTAATGAGCAGACTTGCAAATATATGGGAAATAACGTACTTTGCAACAGTCAGAATCAATAAGCACCTTTCCTTACTTCAACCACTTTGCTTCAGGGTTCTGTAGATCCTGCAATTTTTGTGGCCCACAGACATCTAATAAGAATATTTTCTTGATGACTTGGCATTTCTCTGTCAGTGTGTGAAAATTGGAGAAAAGGGTTACTCAGAACACCAGGGTGCTCGGGACTGTCATTCCGTTCTCAGCAGAAGGAGCCAGTGGTCAGGATAAAGCCCAATTCACAGTATTCTGGGATTTTTGACTTTTGGATAAATCTGTCGATGTGGTTTATATTTTTCTACTTATAAATGTGGACACATAATAATGACAAGTACTTAGATTTTGGAGTATTTTGTTGTAGCAAGGGAAGTTGGGAAAAGAATGGAAATACCATTTACCTCCTCAAAAATTCAGCTATTTTCAAATACTGTGAAATTACATAAAAAAATTCAACTGCCCCTAAAATAGTTACTTCGTCTATCACTTGTTTAAACTCTCATTTATCTTTACTTTTTGGCATTAAAATACAATAAATCTGTCAATTATTTTATGTCTGTGTTTTCTTTTATATTGATAGTAGCAAATCACGTCACTTCAGTTCTGTATTTTATAATCATTAGTATTATCCTTCAGGACAAAAAGCATGCTGCTAGCAGTCGTGATTAATAAAAGCCGACTTTATGTTCAGACATGTTGATAATTTTAGCAGTATGATACAGTGGAGGTCCAATTTGGATTAGCCTTTTGCATTGAATTCCAAAGTATTGGTAAGTCTAGTACATACCATATAATCTTGCTAAACTGTTGTGGGTACATTTTTTAAAAATCTGTCTGTCAGTATCTCATATGGAGGTCATTTCTTGAGTAACACAGGATGACCTAAAAAATTCAAAGTTGGTAATTCTTGAAAAAGAATATGAATTATGGTGCTTTAACATGAGTCTGTCTCACACCATCAATCTGTTCAAAAATCAAGCACTTAAGCAGTTTTACCAAGATAATAGTGAAGCACCTTGTGTGATTGAATGTGATGTATTGGGACACTTTTTTTTTTGGTTGCTTTTGTAGTTCATTGTCAGTCATTTTGTGTTTTTGTGTATCCATGTATGTCTGTGTTTGGTAAATATGAATTGAATAGATGACTTCTTATTTTATGTTTTAGGCCAAGATTGACAGACACCTAAATATTCATGACTTGAGAATATTCTGCAGCTATAAATTTTGAATCATTGACGTGCAAAGCAAGACCTGAAGCCCACTCCGGAATCAAGTGAGGCCGATAAACCTGTAGATTGCCTCACATTCGTTTGTTTACAACGTAAACCTTACATCCAGGGAACAAAGAACACCACCAGCAGAAGACTCTGCAGAACCCTCTAATTTGATGTATTCTTAAGTTTTTTAATGCGTGTATGAAATGTAAAAGAAGTAAATTAGGAGAGACTACTTTGTATTGTACTGCCATTCCTACTGTATTTTTATACTTTTTGGCAGCATTAAATATTTTTATTAAATAGACTATGTTGGTTTGTGTGCATTATCTTAGGACAGCTTTGCTTCAAATATTCTTAAGGGTTCACTCAATTTTTTATAAGTAGCAATTGACAATTTGAAATTGGTTCAAAATATTGGTCACTTTTTAATATTTAGTTAACTCTATAGTCTGTCAATATAGATTAAGTGAAAGCAACAAAAGAAAAGTGTAATATTCCTTTTGTTACTTGGAAAAATACTAATATGGCTTTATCCTTGTGTTGGATGTTGTGTATTCCCCAAACATTTCTTATTACAAAGACCAAAGGTTCCTTCCTGAGGGAGGCTTTTGGCTTCTTTGCCATCTGAATTTCCCAACAAAGTGACAGATTCGGGCTGTATATCTAGTTAATTGTCAGGCTGTTGGTTCTTTTTGTCCAGAGACACTCAAGTCTCTGTGTCATGTGAATATCACTTTAACAGTATAACAACTCATAATGGTTTTGTTTTTGTAACTGTTAGTTATAATACTGTTCATTGAATACATCTATTTCATCTTTTAAAAGTTTATGACTCACTTTCTGTCCCTTTTTGCCTTGTTTTTCAGGATGTTGTTGTCTCTCTTAGGAGTAAGTAAAGTCTAGCAATCCCTGCTAAATCTTTCCTGAAGAATATATGGAAAGTTCATTATACTACAAAGCAGTGCAGTAGGACAATCTTAATATCGTGTCAACAAAGCTTCGCGAGTTATCTGCACTCAACTACCTCTATTTCCTCACTTTCCATATACTCTACTGGTATTTAATATTTTGTATCACTCTAAAAATGACCCAGAAAGGTCACCTTAGCTCATACTACAGCCAAATACAGTTGACATTCCTCTGGTTATATGACATTCCTATTTATATGACCTCTTGACAGCAATATTAAGAACTTCTTTGAAGCTTTCTCCTTTGACTCAGAGTTTTCTTCATCTGAATTCTTCCTCTTTTTTTCTTTTTTTAATTGTGGTGAGAACACTTAACATGAGATCTACTGTCTTAGCAAATTTTCAATTATACATATACAATATGTTATTTTAGATCTCCAGAGCTTTTTCATCTTATTGAAAGGATGAAAAACTGAAATTTTTCACCTGTTGATTAGTAACTCATTTCCCCTTCCTTCAGCCATGGTAACCACCATTCTAAAACTCTGATTCTATGTATTAGACTGTTTTATGTAAGGGAATCACCCAGTATTTGGCTGTCTGTAACTAGCTGTTCCCCTTAATGTCGGGCTCCCAAGATCCATACATGTTTTCACATATTGCGGAATTCCCTCCTTTTATAACACTGGATAGTGTCCCATTGTACATATATGCTGCGTCACCTTCACTCAATGGACTTTCACATGGTTTCCACGTCTTGACTATTGTAAACAGCTGCAGTGAACATGGGAGTGCTAATATCTCTTTGAGATCCTGATTTAAATTCTTGTAGAAAAATTCCCAGAAGTGGGATTGCTGGATCATGTGGTAATTTTATATTTGACTTCTTGAGGAACCTCCTTACTGTTTTGCATAGTGGCTGCACCAGTTTACATTCCCACCCACAGTACCCAAGGGTTCCCTCTTCTTCACATCCATGCCCCATTTATTATCTCTTGTCTCTTTGATGATAGCCATTTTGACTGGTGTGAGGTGGTGGTTTGTGGTTTTGATTTGCATTTCCCTGATGATTAGTGATGTGGAGCATCTTTTCATGTGCCTGTCAACCATTCATGTATCTTCTTTGGGAAAATATATTCAAGTCGTTTGCCCATTTTTTAATTGGATTATTTGTTTTTGCTATTGAGTTGTGTGAGTTTTTTGTATGTTTTGGATATTAACTCCTTATCAAATATTTGGTTTGCAAATATTTTTTTCTATTCCATAGGTTTTTTACACTTTGTTGATAGTTTCTTTTGCTGTGCCGAGCTTTTTAATTTGATGTAATCCCACTTGTGTGTTTTTTATTTTCTTGCTTACACTTTAAGTGTGACTCTCGGTCCTCCTTAATAGGCACCCTAAGTTGTAGCTATGCCTAACCATTCAGAATTAATGGAATATTCTCGCTTACTCATTTGTTGAATATATATTTATTGAACACTTTTGTGCCAAGCACTGTACTAGGCATTGCATATTCAGTGATAAGGAGGGAAAACATGATTGTGGTCACTGCAGTCTTATGGAAGAGCTAAACAGTTAAGCATGTGAATAAGCAAAAGTGAAGTTAAAATTAGTGAAAAGTGCTGTGATGGAAATGACAAAGGCCTCTACTTAGATGTGGGGAAATGGCTTTCCAGCCGGGAAATTCGTAGCAGGATATTACCTGGTGATACTTGGGCACTCTGCTCCTCTTCTGGCAGGGATGTGGCCTTACTAGAAGTTTGGTTCAAGGAAAGAGAATCAATGTTTGAAGGCCTTAGATTAAAGAGAAGTGCACAGATTGCTAACCTGTATGCTCTTGGGACAGCGATGTAAGCCCCCAGTTTGTAAAGGGCAGTGGCGAGGTAAGAGTCAAAAGTTTCCAGTTCTGGTGAGACCCTACTCTGTCTGGTCTTCAAGACTCACTGCCATGTTACTCCTGAGGCTTCTGGAGTCCCAGGGATGCTGCTTTGAAGTAAGCTCTATCTGCACTGCCCTGTGTGAGCACCTTCCTTTTGATGAAAGTTTATCTTAATGGAATCAGTAATTTAATGTAACTTTGTAGGTCTTTGAATGGATCTCTTCCCAACAGTTGTTCTTAGCCCACCTGAAATGCTATAGCTATTCTCAAAACGGAATTGATGTGGAAATCTCTACCACCATGACTGTACTTTGGATGGAGGGTTGGGAAACCCAAGGAGTGAGCAGGGAGCTGACTTCCCAGATGGGAGACCAGACAGTATTGTCGCATGAGACACTTGGGTGGTTAATTGGCCCACTGTTCAGTACATTTGATTGTCTGGCTCAGTGAACAATTTAAGGAAGCTAAAGTTACAGCAAGGTAGCCTGGTGCAAACTCCTGGCTTCTAAGCAAGGCTGTAGAAGTACTTAAGGTCCCCCGCAAAACTTGACCAGTGAGTGGGATAGGGGAGGTCCCAAGGACACCCTCAGTAGCTACCACACAGTGACATTCCAAGCCAAAGTTGAGTAACTGCTGCTTTAGGTATGTAACAGAGAATGGAGCTGAGGAAAGGCTGTAAATTTCCATGTCTGCCAACATTTGTGCCATGCAGTATAGAAGCAGATTGCAAGTGGTGAGGAGAATAAGAATTACTTTGAACAGTAATCATACCTGTAGAACCAACTTTGATGTTCTTACAGATAAGATTGGCAAGATCTGTGCTAGAGCTCTGTAAATTGTACATACTAAGTTAAAGATTTTTAAGAAACAATACTAATACAGGAATATTCTGCTTGAAAAATAATGGTTTCTAAGAAAACAAAATTTGTAACTCAAATGACTGTAAGACAATTCAATTTAAGTGTTAACAAATCCAAGTTCAGTCATTTTGTGTGGGACGCATGGTGGAGACCTTTCCTCTTTGCCACATACTCTGTTCACCCTTCCATACTTCCCATACCCTGCCCCCACCCCAGCAGCTGTTAGGCTGTGACTAGTTCAGACAGTGAAGTGTGAAACGACTTGGGCAGAATAGCCCAAGCACATCTCCAGCACCTCCCCTGCCCAGGCAACTGAGGGGCCAAGTTCCAGACAAAATGCGAGTTTGCTGGTGCATGCCCCTGAGTGACGGCCTTCAGGGGACGTGCAATGAGGGAGGGATGAGCTGTAGTGTTAGGATACTAATATTTCAGGATTGCTTATTATACATAGACAGTTGAGATACAGAAAGATAATAACACACTAGAAGTCTTGGGGGTTGGACAAGAGATTGCATGCTTTGTGTTTTTATGGAGACTGTATTTGAGTCCAGGGCTGTTGATCTGAGGAGAGGCTACCCAACTCTTAATAAAAGGTGGTTATAATGCAGCCAAGAGTTTCTACTACTTTATACCAAAAATTATTTGTGTTAAGTGACTTTTACACTTTTTATGTGTCACCTAGCTTTAAAATGCAGAATGGACTTCCTTCTTTAAGGAGATAGAAATTTTAAGCAGAAGGCTATTATGGATATGGAAGAATGTTAGTGGACAGTATTGAGCAAAGGGGAAATTGGTCATGTTGAAGAAAGAAAGAATTCTTGGTGCTGGCTAGTAAGAATGTGTAAAGTTGGTGAGATCAGGAAAATTAGTTCCTTGTGAAGAGAACAAACCAGGGCACTGGAGAAAGTGGAAATAGAATGGCCAACCCACCTCCTACAGCTTGGAAGTGAGGAGAGCAGGTGCAAAGAGAGGCCTCGTGATGGAGGCACCCTGAGCTCCCAGCTAAGCCATGCTGGCATTTCTGTCCTTGGAAGCAACGTACAGTGCCTGTGTAGGCACAACTCAGTGGGCTGGAAGAGACAGAGGCGTGACAGCAGGAAATCAAAGGAGACAAGGGGGAAAGTTCCACACTCCCCCGCCCCCAAGTGAGGAGAAATGACATCAGGTTTAGATGTGCTGCTGCTTGAGAGGAGACCGTCCTCCTCTAGCAACAGCCCAGTGTGGTTAGTTAACCTGAAACATGAAATACCTCAGGGTCACAGAGTGTATCGGTTAAGAACTATTATGACTACTATTAACAGAATGGCCTATTCAAGATAAAAATTCAAATATATGTAACTCAGAGACCCATGCACTACCTATTTCCTACTGTACCATACATGCTTGTTACTCTCAATATTATCTCAAAGTCCAAGATAGCTGCTAGAGCTCCAGTTGTCACATTTCACATCCCAGAAGAGCAGCACCTCTCCGACTCAGCTTCCGTTAGGCAGGCTTCTCATTAGTTGGCATTCCATTTCCACATAAATCTTATTTGCCAAAATTTGGCTACATGCATGCACTCAGGCACAAGGAAGTATTTCAACTGGGTGTGTATGGCTGTTCTGTTTAAGCCGAGTTAAGCCAGCCACACACACCTAGGGTAGGGTTGTGTAAATAAATCCATTGCCCTTTTCTACTGAGATCCAAGCAGGAAGCTAAATGCCTGGTAAATGTGTTTGGTTTGGGGGAAAATGACTCAGTATGTTTCTGGGTCCAGTGTGCCATGTGGCACACGATAAAGTGTTTATATTTCACCTCTGTGGTGCTCAAGCAATCATCACAGAATGCAAAATAGAATAATGGACATAGCACATTAAGGATTCAGATTTTTGCATTGAATTTTCTGTATGTCCTATACTTTCTCTAATAAAGAAAACTTAAAGGATACCACTACCCTAGCCAAGATTGGTGTGGAGTGTAGAAAACACATGTGAATATAACAGTGCAACTGATAGGTATTCTAATCTAGATGTGCAGGTATCTTGAATTCTTATAAAACCCAGACACCATTAAGAAAAGTATATGAATGAAAAGAATTCCACTGAAAATTTTTTGGATAGAGTTACTGGAGTATCTGAATTCTTAATATTAATTTGCTTATGTTTCTGTTCTTAAAAAGGCCTTGAGGAAGTTTGATAAAATACCAAGGTAGTGAATATCTGTAGGTAACAAAATAGGTAGGTAATCAAGTTCAACATTAATAACTTCAAGCCATAAAATGGAGAGTTAGAGAAATTTCGACCATCTCAAACACTCATTTTCCCCTTCACCATTTTCTCTCTTTATGGATGCCTGTCGGCAAAGCTAGAGTCTTAGGCCTTTGTGACACTAACTACTATGTATTTTTGGTTTCCTTATATTCCTTTGGAGAGAGATTAGGACTTCAGACAAGGCTGTTGACACTGCAGGGTGGTTAGCAGGGAACAGCTCATCCTGAAGCACCTATGAAGGCAAATCTCTATAAAGTCCTGGTTGCTATGGTAATTGTGAGTTTCTGTGAAGTTCTCACATACTGCCATTTCTCGATCTGCAACAGTGAAGTGAGTGGTTCTCTTGAGCTTGCTGAAAAGCCGTTGAGAATCTCTTTCTGTATTCACACATCAGACTGCAACTGCTCCTTGAGAAAATGCCTTGGCCTCACTTCCACATTCAAAACTGTGGATGTTTCTCTCCTTTGCAACCTCTAAACTGAAGCTGTACAAGAAAGAAGAGTGTAGGAAATGTTCTGAGCCTCAAAAGGAAGTGGAGGCAATTCCTCCTACAGCAGACAGCCCAGCACGTAAGCTGGACACCCACAGCAGTGCCACACACGAACATCAGAGTTTTGGAGCAATAAAAAGTAAAGATCTCAAAAGGCATACATATGTCAAATCACTTTGATGTGCACTTTACATATCTGACAATTTTGTCAAATTTACCTCAATATAGAGAAAAGAGGAAGATAAGTTGAAAACATCAGCATGAACTGTTCTCCACCCAAAGGAACAATTCAAGACGGGCCTGATAAGCAGGAACCATTTGAATCTTTGGAGGCTTCTGGATATGTTCAAAAGGATAGAGAATATGTAACACTGAGGATGGACAGTTCTGGAGATGGATGGTGGTGATGGTCGCAGAACAGTGTGGGTGTACTTGATGCCACTGAACTGTGCCGTTGAAAATGGTTAAAATTACTAGTAAACAATATTTTTAGTACAATTAAAATATATATAAATGTGTTGTGGAGAAGTTCTACCTTCCTATTACTCATCTGTGAAATGGTAGTTATGTTAGTATCTATATTTCATAGTGCTGCTGAGAGGGAATAAATAGGAGGAGGCATCTAAAACACCTCCCAGAGTTGCCAGCACTTAAAAACGTCAGTGTCAGATGATCAAGGTTAATATCCACAGTGACAAGTCATGTCAACAATATATTCTTGCATGATATGATGGATGGCACTTTGCCACTTAACAGTTCCCTCCTCAAAACACATGACAGTCTAATCAAGAGAAAAACATCCGACGAGCCCTCACTGAGGAGGTTCCAGGTAAGTCCTCCTAAAAATCGTCAGTCATCAAAAACAAGGGAAGTCTGAGAAACCTCAGGAAACATGGTGATTAAATGCAATGTGCTATCCTCAGTAGGTTCTTTTTTTTTATTAAGGTATCATTGATATACATTATTATGAAGGTTTCACATGAAAAACATTGTGGTTACTATATTCACCCATATTATCAACTCCCCCCCATACCCAACTGAAATCCCTGTCCATCAGCATAGGAAGATGCCACAGAGACTACTTGTCTTCTCTGTGCTACCACATAACACTATGTGGACCAATCAATCCCCTCAATCCCCTTCTCCCCCGCTCCCCAACCATCCCCACCCCCACCCCTCCCCTTTGGTAACTGCTAGTCCCTTCTTGGAGTCTGTGAGTCTGTTGCTGTTTTGTTCGTGCAGTTTTCCTTCATTGCTATACACCACAAATGAGTGAAATCATTTGGTACTTGTCTTTCTCCACCTGGCTTATTTCACTGAGCATAATACCCTCTAACTCCATCCATGTTGTTGCAAATGGTAGGATTTGTTTTCTTCTTACGGCTGAATAATATTCCACTGTGTATATGTACCACATCTTTATCCATTCATCTACTGATAGTCACTTAGGTTGCTTCCTTATTTTGGCTATTGTAAATAGTGCTGTAATAAACATAGGGGTGCAAATGTCTTTTTGAATCTGAAATCTTCTTTCCTTTGGGTAAATTCCTAGGAGTGGAATGCCTGGGTCAAATGGTATTTCTATTTTTAGTTTTTTGAGAAACCTCCATATTGCTTTTCACAATGGTTGAATTAATTTACATTCCCACCAGCAGTATAGGAGGGTTCCCCTTTCTCCACATCCTCACCAACATTTGTTGTTCCTTGTCTTTTGTAATTTGGTCATCCTAACTGGTGTGAGGTGATATCTCATTGTGGTTTTAATTTGCCCAGTTTGAAAAAGACATATGCACCCCTATGTTTATCACAGCACTATTTATAATAGCCAAGAAATGGAAGCAACCTAAGTGTCCATCAGTAGATGAATGGATAAAGAAGATGTGGTACATATACACAATGGAATATTATTCAGCCATAAGAAGAAAACAACAAGTAGTGACTCTATAGCATCTCACTATGCTGATGGACAGTGACTGTAATGGGGTTGGTGGGGGGCACCTAATGAAGGGGGTAGTTTAACAACCATAATATTGCACATGTAATTGTAGAATAATGATACCAAAATAAATTATTAAAAAAAAAAAGAAAAATCCTACCATTTGCAGCATGGATGGAGCTAAGAGGGTATTATGCTCAGTGAAATAAGCCAGGCAGAGAAAGACAAGTACCAAATGATCTCACTCATCTGTGGAGTATAAAAACAAAGCAAAAATTGAAGGAACAAAAACAGCAGACTCACAGAACCCAAGAATGGACTAACAGTTACCAACAGGACTGGGGAAGATGGGTGGGAAGGGAGGGATAAGGAGGAAAAAGGGGCATCACGATTAGCACGTATAATGTGAGTTGGGGCACACGGGGAAGGCAGTATAACACAGAGAAGACAAGTAGTGACTCTATAGCATCTTACTAACCTGATGGACAGTGACTGTAATGGGGTGTGTGGTGGGGACTTGATAATAGGGGGAGTCTAGTAACCATAATGTTCATGTAATTGTACATTAATGATTGCAAAATAAAAAAATAAAATATAAATAAAAGATCTGTGCACCTCATTATTTTTGTTATTACTCAATTTCATTTTTTAAAAGAAGCCCAACTATTACTAGCAAAACACGATTGCTTTCATAACGATGTTGTAGATTTCAGAAACCTAGATCTGAGGTCCAGCATTAAGCACGGCTCTTTCTTGTACCATTCCTCTTCTAACAGTTCTAATACTGAAGCTGTGGATGTGTCTGGCTGGAGGGCAGATGGTCACTGGGTAACCTGCAGAGGAATTTGGGGGAACTTCAGTTAATATCCAACTAGCAAAGTGTCTTTGGATGAAGCCACAAAAAGAAAATCTCAAATAGCATGAATGCCTCTGCACAGAGGGCTGGCAGTCTGGGGAACAGCAGTGAAGTGCAGCTTTCTGTACTGTTTACTTTTTTTTTTAATCATGGACTTATATAAAAATGAAATCTTTACAACCAAATAATTCTTCAAAAGATTTGGTAAAAATGACATGGAAAATGTCCATCACGTATTGTGAATTTAAAAGAGAAAACTCAGTAACAGTTGCTTTAGTATGATTAACAAATCATACACACACACACACACACACATACAGATGGAAGGCATCACTCCAACATTTTACCCTGTAAACTGAGATAGAATTGGGTCCTTATCCTTGCACATCTTTCCTGTTTGCAACTAGCATGTCTTACCTTTATAATTAAAAAGTAAAAGTAAGTAAAAGAAAAATGTAATCAAAAAGTTTTAAAAATAATTAAAAACAAATATTTCACCTGTATGAGTGATTCTGGATTTGACCTTTCCCTTCCATGCTAAATTTCATTAAGAATTTTAAGCTACAGTTTTGTAGTTGATTCAAAACCCTTTCCATTCAGGGAAATCCCAGCTGTGAAGTAATGCATGGGGGGTGACACCAGAGGTGCCTACAACGTGCCTGTGTCCACTAAGGTCAGGCCTGTAGCATAACTGAATTTCAATCCAGATTTGCTCCTTCAAGAAAGTTTGCAAGGTCTTTTTTCCCATATTCAAGAAATGTGGAACTGTAGAAGTTTTAGGACAGATTATTTAATGAGACTTGTGTAAGGTTTAAAGATAATGAAAGGGAGAACCACAGTAACTCTTCTGTGATAAAATATGATTTCACAGAAAACTATCATTTTGGAGAAATTGCTTTATGTCTGATTCTAAAATTCTAAAATTCTTAAACATGCTGTGATGACAGAACGAAGCATTTTAAAGGAAAACTAATGAAATGTTTATAAAAATATAAAGCATATTTTTAGAAGAAAAGATTATTCAGGTGACTTGCCTCAGAATTACTGACATTGAAGCTGTTTATTAACATTTCTTTATTTTCTTCCTGTTTTATTTCTTCCTTTTCATTTTTATCTCTATTTGTGCATTCTGAAGACGTCATATTATATGGCACTAGCAGGTTTTTCTCATATTATTTTGGTGATGTGACACTGGGGCTGGCTGGTGGCATTTCTAACCACCTTGTGAGACTGTCAGTGTTAGAGTGCAGAGCAGACAGCCACACCCTCTAACCAGTAGGTCTACACAGGGTAGGGTGGGGAACACAGAAGGACATGTGCAAGTCATTTCACTCATGCACATTATGAGTGTCGTCCTACCAGAATGAAGAGTGGGCAACAGATTTGGTATCTTCCATTCTTCTGTAATTTAGTAGTTTTCTGTCACCTTTTGAAAAGGCCAGCACTGGCATCTCTAGACCCATCTAAATTAGAGAAGGAAATCAGCATACCAAAGAAGGAAGGAGGCAGCAAACTATCATTCAGTTTAGATGAACTTGAAATCCAATCTAAGAGCAATCCAAAACCATCTATGAAAATAACAGCACATCAATTCTTCAAATATCTTTGTCGAATCAAGTGTGTAATTTTTTCTAACAAGATTATGTAGAAGAAAGATGGTGGTGTGAGAGGTGAGACAGAGACCTCCTCCTAAAACCACATATAATGTGAAAATATAATTAATACAACTAATCCTGAAAGAGCAACAGGAAAGAAGGCTGCACCAGACTACATAAACCTGGAGGAGAGAACAGACCTCACCGAACAGGGTAACGTACCAAAGCTTCGATGCAGCAGGATCCAGGCCCTTCCCCCACCCCTGCTCACCAGTGGGAGGAAGAGAAACAGAGTGGGGAGGCCTGGGACTGTTGAACATCTAGCCCTGGAGATCTGCTCTGGAGCACAAACCAACATTGCATGGTGCACTGGTGATTAGTAGGATTGGAAAGATAAGACAGGCAGAATATCTGGAGAGATGGAGATTCCAGCTGCTTATGGAAAACGAATTCATATATGGCTGATCTGGGCAGGCAGTCTGAGAGACTTCTTAACAGTGAGAGAGCTGCTAAAGGGGTAAGGATTGCTCAGAGCTTACTGCTCAGGAGAAAGGACAGGTAGACAAAATTGTCTGGGTACACTCTGCCCAGCAGCTTGGGAACTTAAATGATCTTCAGGTGCGCCATCCCCCTGGCTGGCTATGCAGTTCCATGGCCCCCCACCATGATACACAGTCTGCTGTGTCTTCCTCCCGGCTAGCCTTCACTGGGCTCACAAACCGGCAGCCCCTGCCCTGACATCAGGCCAGTCAGAGGGAAGCTCCGACTATGTCAGCCACAAACACAAAGCATACGGGCTTACATCTGTGTGTTTGGCCCAATGGTTCAGGCAGTGGAGACAGGCATAGCAGCCAGGAAGCAGGAAACAGCTCTTTCCTCCCGCTAGGCACCAGCACCACCCCCTGCAACCCCCAACATCACTCCAGGGACTGAGCAGCTCCAGAGAGTAGAGCTTCTGGGTGCTAGAGGGTACTACATACAAATATGAAACGTCAAAGGAACTTAGTTCAAAGCAAAATCTCAACAACAGAGAAAGGACTGAGTGAGACTGAATTAATAAATCTTCGGGAAAGAGATTTCAAAATAAAAATCATAAACATGCCCATGGGGGTACATAAAAATATTCAAGAACTCAGGAACCAATTTAGGATGGAGATCCAATCGTTGAAGAACACAATGGAGGGTATTAAAAGTAGATTAGATACAGTGGAGGAGACGATAAATGAAATAGAAACTAGGGAAGAGGAATACAAAGAAGCTGAGGCACAGTGAGAAAAAAGGATCTCTAAGAATGAAAGAATATTGAGAGAACTGTGTGACCAATCCAAATGGAACAATATTCGTATTATAGGAGTACCATAAGAAGGGAGAGAAAAGGGGATAGAAAGTGTCTTTGAGGAAGTAATTGCTGAAAACTTCCCCAATCTGGGGAAGGAGATTGCCTCTCAGGCCATGGAGGTGCACAGATCTCCCAAAACAAGGGACCCAAGGAAGACAACACCAAGACATATAATAATTAAAATGGCAAAGATCAAGGATAAGGACAGACTATTAAAAGAAGCCAGAGACAGAAGTAAGATCACATACAAAGGAAAACCCATCAGGCTATATAATCAGACTTCTCAGCAGAAACCATTTAAATTTGAAGGAGGGATTAAACAATTTCCAGATAAGCAAAAGCTTAGAGAATTTAGCTGCCACAAACCCTCTCTACAGTGTATTTTGGAGGGATTCCTATAGATGGAAGTATTCCTAAGGTTAAATAGCTGTCACAAGAGGTAATAAAAAGGGATAGACAGAGAGTACAGAATATGATACTGTATGAAGAATGGAGGAGGGAAAAGAACCTTTAGATTGTGTTTGTAATAGCATACTAAGTGAGTTACGTTACTCTTAGATATTAAGGAAGTTAACCTTGAACCTTTGGTAACCACGAATCTAAAGGCTGCAATGGCAATAAGTACACCCTAAATGAAAATGGTCTGAATACACCAGTCAAAAACATAGAGTCACTTAATGGATAAAAAAACAAGACCCAACGATACCCTGCCTACAAGAGATTTACTTCAAATCCAAAGACATACACAGACTAAAAGTGAAGGGATGGAAAAAGATATTTCATGGAACTAATAGGGAGAAATAAGCAGATGTTGCAGTACTTGACTTCAAAACAAAGTCACAAGAGACAAAGAAGGACATTACATAATGATAAAATTGTCATTTGTCTCCATATATTGCTTGATCTCTGTTTTTATTTGGTCATTGATCCATTGGTTATTTAGGACCATGTTGTGAAGCCTCAGAAAATGAAAAATCCCACAAACACAAGAACATTACAATCAGACAAAATTGACTTCAAAACAAAGAAAGTCACAAGAGACAAAGAAGGACATTACATAATGATAAAGGGGTCAATCCAACAAGAGGATATAAACATTATAAATATCTATGCACCCAACACAGGATCACCTACATATGTGAAACAAATACGAACACAATTAAAGGAGGAAATAGAATGCAATGCATTCAATTCTAGCAGACTTCAACACACCACTCACTCCAAAGGACAGATCAACCAGACAGAAAATAAGTAGACACAGAGGCACTGAACAACAAACTAGAACAGATGGACCTAACAGACATCTACAGAACTCTGCACCCAAAAGCAGCAGGATACACATTCTTCTCAAGTGCACATGGAAGATTTTCAAGAATAGATCATATACTAGGCCACAAAAAGAGTCTCAGTAAATTCAAAAAATTGAAATTGTACCAACCAGCTTCTCAGACCACAAGGGTATGAAACTAGAAATAAATTATACAAAGAAAATGAAAAATCCCACAAACACATGGAGGCTTCACAACATGCTCCTAAATAACCAATAGATCAATGACCAAATAAAAGCAGAGATCAAACAATATATGGAGACAAATGACAAAAATAATTCAACAATGCAAAATCTGTGGGATGCAGCAAAGGAGGTGCTAAGAGGGTACTATATTGCAACACAGGCCTACCTCAAGAAAGAAGAACAATTCCATATGAACAGTCTAAACTCACAACTAATGTAACTAGAAAAAGAAGCAGAAATTATGCCTAAAGCCAGTAGAGTGAGGGACATAATAAAGATTAAAACAGAAATAAATAAAATTGAGAAGAATAAAACAATAGAAAGCATCAATGAAAGCAGGAGCTGGTTCTTCAAGAAAATAAACAAAATAGATAAACCCCTAGCCAGACGTATCAAGAAAAAGAGTCTACTCACATAAACAGAATCAGAAATGAGAAAGGAAAAATCACTACCTGGGACACCATAGAAATACAAAGAATTGTGAGAGAATACTATGAAAACTTACATGGTAACAAACTGGATAACCTAGAATAAATGGACAACTTTCTAGAAAAATACAATCTTCCAAGGCTGACCCAGAAAAAAACAGAAAATCTGAACAGTCCAATTACTAGCAATGAAATTGAATTGGTAATCAAAAAACTACCTAAGAACAAAACCCCTGGGCCAGATAGCTTCACTTCAGAATTTTATCAAACAATTAGTGAAGATCTAATACCCATCCTCCTTAACGTTTCCCAAAAAATAGAAGAGGAAGGAATACTTCCAAACCCATTCTATGAGGCCAGCATCACCCTAATACTAAAACCAGGCAAAGACACCACAAAAAAGAAAATTACAGACCAATATTCCTGATGAACATAGATGCAAAAATACTCCACAGAATATTAGCAAACAGAATTCAAAAATACATCAAAAAGATCATCTATCATGAGCAAGTAGGATTTATTCCAGGGATGCAAGGATTGTACAATATTTGAAAATCCATCAACATCACCCACCACATCAACAAAAGAAGGACAAAAACCACATGATCATCTCTATAGATGCTGAAAAAGCATTCGATAAAATTCAACATCCATTCATGATAAAAAATCTCAACAAAATGGGTATAGAGGGCAAGTACCTCAACATCATAAAGGCCATATATGACAAACCCACAGCCAACATCATACTTAACAGTGAGAAGCTGAAAGTCTTTCTTTTACAATCGGGAAAAAGACAAATTTGCCCACTCTCTCCACTTTTATTCAACATAGTTCTAGAGGTCCTCACCATGGCAATCAGACAACACAAAGAAATAAAAAGCATCCAGATTGGTAAATAAGAAGTTAAACTGTCACTGTTTGCAGATGTCATAATATTGTACAAAAGAAACCCTTAAAAATCCACTCCAAAACTACTAGATCCAATATCTGAATTCAGCAACATTGCAGGATACAAAATTAATACATAGAAATCTGTTGTACTCCTATACACTAATGATGAACTAACAGAAAGAGAAATCAAGAAAACAATTCCATTCACAACTGCATCAAAAAAAATAAAATACCTAGGAATAAATCTAATCAAGGAAGTGGAAGACCTATACTCTGAAAACTACAAGACACTCATGAGAGAAATTAAAGAAGGTACCAATAAATGAAAACACATCCCAGCTCATGGATAGGAAGTATTAATATTGTCAAAATGGCCATCCTGCCTAAAGCAATCTACAGATTCAATACAATCCCTATTGAAATACCAACAGCATTCTTCAATGAACTAGAGAAAATAATTCTAAAATTCATATGGAACCACACAAGACCCTGAATAGCCAAAACAATCCTGAGAAGGAAGAATAAAGCTGTGGGGATTATGCACCACAACTTCAATCTCTTCTACAAAGCCACAGTAATCAAGTAAATTTGGTGCTGGCACAAGAACATACCCACAGACCAATGGAAAAGACTAGAGAGCCCAGATATAAACCCAACCATTATATGGTCAATTAATATAAGATAAAGAGCCATGGACATACAATGGGGAAATGACAGCCTCTTCAACAACTGGTGCTGGCAAAACTGGACAGCTACATGCAAGAGAGTTAAACCGGCTTATTGTCTATCCCCACACACAAAAGTAAACTCGAAATGGATCAAAGAACTGAATGTAAGTCATGAAACTATGAAACTCTCAGAAGATAACATAGGCAAAAATCTCCTGAATATAAACATGAGCAACTTTTTTCTGAATTCCTCTCCTCGAGCAAGGAAAACAAAAGCAAAAATGAACAGATGGAATTACATCAAACTTAAAAGCTTCTGTATATCAAAGGACACCATCAACAGAACAAAAGGCATCCTACAGTATGGGAGAATATATTTGTAAATGACATATCCGACAAGGGGTTAACATCCAAAATATATAAGAACTCACACACCTTAACACCCCAGAAAGCAAATAACCCGATTAAAAAATGGGCCGAGGATATGAACAGACACTTCTCCAAAAAAGAAATTCAGATAGCCAACAGGCACATGAAAAGATGCTCCACATTGCTAATTATCAGGGAAATGCAAATTAAAACCACAATGAGATACCTCCTCACACTAGTTAGGAGGATAGCCAGTATCGAAAAGACTAAGAACAACAAATGCTGTCGAGGATGTGGAGAAAGGGGAACCCTCCTATACTGCTGGTGGGAATGTAAGCTAATTCAACCATTGTGAAAAGCAATATGGAGGTTTCTCAAAAAACTAAAAATAGAAATACCATTTGACCCAGGAATTCCACTCCTAGGAATTTACCCAAAGAATGTAATTTCTCAGATTCAAAAAGACATATGCACCCCTATGTTTATTGCAGCACTATTTACAGTAGCTAAGATATGGAAGCAACCTAAGTGTCCATCAATAGATGAATGGATAAAGAAGATGTGGTACATATACACAATGGAATACTACTCAGACATAAGAAAGAAACAAATCCTACCATTTGCAACAACATGGATGAAGCTGGAGGATCTTATGCTCAGTGAAATAAGCCAGGCGGAGAAAGACAAGTGCCAAACGATTTCCCTCATTTGTGGAGTATAACAACACAGCAAAACTGAAGGAACAAAATAGTAGCAGACTCACAGACTCCAAGAAGGGACTAGCGGTTACCAAAGGGGAGGGGTGGGGGAGGGCAGGTGGGGAGGGAGGACAAAGGGGTGTGAGGGGTATTATGATTGGCACACACGGTGTGGTGGGGATCATGGGGAAGACAGTATAGCACAGAGAAGGTAAATAGTGACTCCGTGGCATCTTACTACACTGATGGGCAGTGACTGCAATGGGATATGGGGGGGGACACGATAACAGGTGAATGCAATAACCACATTGTTTTTTCATGTGAAACCTTCGTAAGAGTGTATATCAATAATACCTTAATAAAAATAAAGTACTTACTAGAAAAAAAGAGTACATAGAAGAGGGGCAAAAATTATTTTAGATAACTACGTAGTTTCATAGATTCAAATTAACCTCTATTTCACCAAAATTTAAAAAATATAACTTATAAACAAACACACTGGGAATATGTATTATGAGTTGTGATCTTTTTGCTGGTGGAGGGTTTTGCCTCCATGTCGACGGCTGCTGCCTGACCAGCATGGTGGTCGACAGAGGCTGAGTGGCTGTGGCAGTTTCTTAAAATAAGATAGCGGTGAAGTTTGCACATCGACTGACTCTTCCTTTCACATAGGATTTCTCTGTAGCATGCCGTGCCATTTGATTGCATTTTGCCCACAATAGAATTTTTTTCAAAATTGGAGTCAATCGTCTCAAACCTTCCCTCTGCTTTATCAAGTAAGTTTATGTAATATTCTAAATTTGTTGTCATTTTCAACAGTCTTCACTGTCAGTAGATTCCACCTCAAGAAACCACTTTGTTTGCTCATCTGTAAGAAGCAATTTGTCATCCATTCAAAGTTTCATCATGAGATCGTAGTATTTCAGTGTCATCTTCAAGCACCACTCTTAATTCTAATTGTCTTGCTATTTCCACTCTATCTGCAGAGACTTCCTCCACTGAAGTCTTGAACCCTTCAAAGTCATCCACAAAGGCTGGAATCAACTTCTTCCACATTCCTGTTCATTTTGAAATTTTGCCTCTTCCCATGAATCACAAATGTTCTTAATGGCGACTAGAATATCGAGTCCTTTCCAGAACATTTTCAATTTGATTAGCCCAGATCCATTAGAGGAATCCCTGTCTATGGCAGCATAGCCTTGTGAAATGTATTTCTTAAATAATAAGACTTGGAAGTAAAAATTACTCCTTGATCCATGGGCTGCAGAATGGATGCTGTGTTAGCAGGCATGAGAACCACATTAATCTTCTACATCCATCAGAGCCTCTGGGTGACCAGGTGCATTTTCAATGAACAGCAGTATTTTGAAAGGAATCTTTTTTCTGAGCAGTTCTCAACAGTAGGGTTAAAATAATCAGTAAACCATGTTGTAAACAGATGTGCTATGTAGATTTAGCATAATTCTTTAAGGGCCCTGGGATTTTTGAACGGTCACTGAACATTGGTTTCAACTTAAAATCATCACCTGCATTAGCTTCTAGCAAGACAGTCTGTCTGTCCTTTGAAACTTGGAAGCCAGACTTTGAGTTCTCTTCTTTAATTATGAGAACTCCTAGATGGCATCTTCTTCCAATAGAAGGCTGTTTCATCTATACTGAAAATCTGTCATTGAGTGCAACCATCTTCATTAATGACCTCAGCTAGATCTTCTGGATGACTTGCAGCTTCTACATCAGCACGTGCTGCTCACCTTGCACTTTCATGCCATGGAGAGGGCTTCTTTCCTTAAACCTGTGCTAGCCTCAAACTTTTCTTAGAAGCTTCTCCTCTCTCAGTCTTCATAGAACTGAAGGGAGTTAGGCCTTGCTCTGGATTAGGCTTTGAATGCAGGGAATGCTGTGGTTGGTTTGATCTTCTATCCAGATCACTAAAACTTTCCCCAAATCAGCAATATGGCTGTTTCATTCTCTTATCATTAGTGTGTTCACTGGAGTAACATTTCAAATTTCCTTCAAGAATTTTTCCTTTGCATTCATAAATTGACTAGCTGTTTTTTTGGTGCAAGAGGTCTAGCTTTCAATCTATCTCAGCTTTGAACATTCCTGTCTCACTACACTTAATTATTTCCAGCTTTTGATTTAAAATGAAAAACATGACTCTTCCATTCACTTGAATGCTTAGAGGCCATTGTAGGGCTATTGATTGGCCTAATTTCAATATTGTTGTGCTTAGGGAATAAGGAGACATGAGCCGAGGGAGAGAGACAGGGGAACAGCCAGTCAGTGGAGCAGTCAAAACTCACACAACATTTATCCATTAAGTTCACCATCTTACAGGGGTGCAGTTCATGGGGCTCCAAAGCAGTTACATGCTAACATCAAAGATCACTGACCACAGATCACCATAAGAAATATAATAATGAAAAAGTTTGAAATATTGCAAGAATTACCATAACATGACATGGAGACAGTAAGTGAATAAGTGCTGTTGGAAGAATGGTGACAAAAGACTTGCTCGTTGCAGGGTTGCCACAAACCTTCAATTTGCACAATATCTGTGAAGCACAATAAAACGAAGTACACTTGTGCGCACGTACACATTCTGCTTCTCCAGTCATCCATCAGTGGACGCTCGGGTCGTGCCCACATTTTAGCAGATGTGAATGATGCTATCATGAACACAGGGTACAAATCTCTCTTCAGTATCCTGCTTTCAATTCTTTTGGACATATGCCCAGAAGTAGAATTGTTGGATGTGGTAATTGTATTTTTAATTTTTTGAGGCGCCATCATATTAGTCCACAGTGACTATCATTTTACATTCCCACGAACACTGCCCAAGATTTCCCATTTCAACATCCCTATCAACACTTATGTTCTGCTTTATATTTTTTAAAGTAGCCATCCTAACAAGTGTTAGATGGTATCTCATTGTAGTTTTCATTTGCATTTCCCTAATGATTAGCAATGCTGAGCATCTTTCCATGTGCTTATTGGCCATTTATATATCTTCTTTGGAGAAATATATATTCAAGTCCTTTGCCCATTTTCTGTTGTTGAGTTTTAAGAGTTCTCTCTATATTCTGAATATTAATGCTTTATCAGATGATTTGCAAATATTTTCTCTTATTCCATGAGTTACCTTTTTACTCTGTTATTGTCTTTTGATGCACAAAATTTTTAAATTTTCATGAAGACCAGTTCATCTATTTTTTCTTTGTTGCCTGTACCTTTAGTATCATATCCAAGAAATTATGCCAAAACCAATGTTGTGAAGCTTTTCCCTGTGTTTACTGCTAAGAGTTTTATAGTTTTAGGCTGAAGGTTCAGTCTTTGATCCGCTTTGAATTGATTTTTGTATATGGTGTCATGTAAGAGTCCAACTTCATTCCTTTGCATGTGGATATACAGTTTTCATTTTTTTTGTTGAAAAGACTGTCAATTCTCCATTGCCTAGTCTTGGCTCCTTTTCAAAATCTTTGTCCCATATATGAAAGTGTTTACTTCTGATCTGTCTATTCTATTCATAGGTCTATAAATCTCTCCTTATATCAGTATCAGTACTGTTTTGATTACTGCAGCTTTGTATTAAGTTTTGAAATCATGAAGTTTAACTCCTTCAGCTTTGTTCTTATTTTTCAAGATTGTTTTGCCTATTTAACATCCCTTCAGATTCCATATGTGTCTTAGGATGAGTTTTTCTATTTCTGCAAAATCATCCTTGGGATTTTAATAGGGATTGAATTGACTCTGGAGACTACTTTGGATGGTATTGACACTTTAACAATATTAAGTCTTCCAATCCATGAACATTAGATGTCTTTCCATTTATTTATCTCTTCTGTAATTTCTTTCAGCCATAGGATAGTTTTGAGGATACTTTTCATTGTACAAATCTTTCACCTTCTTTGTTGTTTATTCCTAAGTATTTTATTCTTTTTGACACTAAAGTAAGGGAATTGTTTCTTGATTTTCTTTTGAATTGTCCATTTTTAGTGCATAGAAATGCAGTGGGTTTTGTGTATTGATTTTGTAGCCTGCTACTTTGCTGAATTTGTTTCTTAGTTCTAAAAATTTTTATGCAATCTTTAGGATTTTGTACATATAAGATCATATCATCTGTGAACAGAGATGATTTTACCTCTTCCTTTTCAATTTGGGTGCCTTTATTTTTCTTGCCTAATTACTTTGGCTGGAATTTCCACTACTATGTTGAATAGAAGTGGTGAAAAGCCCTTGCCCTGTTCTTGATCTTAGAGAAAATACTTTCAACTTTTACCATTATGTTTGCTATGAGTTTTTCATATACTGCTTTTATTATATGGAGATAGTTTCCTTCTGTTCCTTGTTTTTATCCTGAAAGGCTGTTGAATTTTGTCAGATGCTTTTTCTGCATCAATTGAGATGTTTATGTATTTTTTATTCTTTATTCTGTTAATCTGGTGTATTACATTGATTGATTTTCTTATGTTGAACCGTCCTTGTATTCCAAGGGAAAAATCCTATTCAGTCATGGGGTAAGATTCTTTTAGTATTCTCCTAATTTGTTTGCTGTTTTATATTTTGTTGAAGATATTTGCTTCAATGTTCATAAGGGATATTGGTCTATAGTTTCTTTCCTTTTGGTGTCATTTCTGGCTTTAGTATCAGAATAATGCTGCCTTTGTAGAATGAGTTATAAAATGTTCTCTCCTCTCTAATGTTTGGAAAAGTTAGAGAAAGACTGAAGTTAGTTTTTCTTTAAATATTTTATAGTGAAGACATTATGCCCAGGGATTTTCTTGGTTGGGAGATTTTTGATTAGTGATTCTGTCTCCTTACCAGTTATAGATCTATTTCTACTCATCTCTTTGCGGTTTTGTCTTGGTAGGTTTTGTGTTTCTAGGAATTTGTCCATTTCATCAGGTTATCCAATTTGATGGCATACAATTGTTCACAGTACTCTCTTATAATCCTATTTCTGTAGAATTGGTAATAATGCTCCTACTTCTATTTCTGATGTTAGTGATTTGAGTCTCCTCTCTTCTTAGTCCATCTAGCTAAAGACTTGTCAATTTTGTTGATATTTTTGAAGAAAAAGTTTTTGGTTTCACTGATTGTCTGTTGTTTTTCTATTCTCAAATTTGATTATCTCTACTTTAATCTTTAATATTTCCTTCATTCTTCTGGTATCTTTGGGATTAGTTGGGCTTTTTTTCTGTTACCTGAAGTTTTAAAGATCCTTGCTTATTTGAGATATTCCTTTTTTAAATATAAATATTTATAGCTATAAATTTCCTCTTAGCACTGCTTTCACTGTGTCTCTCAGTTTTGAGATGTTATGTTTTTGTTTTCATTCATCTCTACTTGTTTTCTAATTTCCCTTGTGATTTATTCTTTGATCCATTGGTTATTAAAATGTATTGCTTAATTTGCACAGTTTTAAATTTTTTTCCAGTTTCCTTTCTGCAGTTGATTTCTAAATTCATCTAGTGTGGTTGAAAAGATACTTTGTATATTATCTATATTTTTAAATCTACTGAAACTTAATTTGTGGCCCAACATATGGTTTATCCTAGAAAATGTCCCACTGAGACTCATGTATCGATGTTCCTTGTGCCCTTGAGAGAAATATGTGTTCTATTGTTGTTGGGCAGCATGTTCTCTGTAGGTGTTAGATCTAGTTGGTTTGCTGTGCTGTTCAAGTCCTTTATTTCCTTTTCTGTGTGGTTATTCTATCCATTGAGAATGGAATATTGAAGATTTCAATAGTTATTTTGGAACAGTGTGTTTTTCCCTTCAATTCTGTCAATTTTTGCTTCATGTATCTTGATGGTCTGTCATTAAGTGTATAACTTTATAATTTTATATCTCTGCTTTTTTGAAATTTTATGAATATATATAAGGCCCTTTCTTTGTCTCTTGTAAGCTTTTTTTATTTAAAGTCTATTTTGTCTTGTTACCATAGCCACCCTTGCTCTCTTGTGATTACTATTTGCTTGGAATATCTTTGGATCTAAAGTGTCTTCTGTAGACAGTGTATAGTTGGATCTTGTTTTCTTTTAATCCATTCTGCTGATTTGTGTCTTTTGATTTATATTTAAAATAATTCCTACTAAAGGGATTTACTTCCACTATTGTGCCATTTGTTTTCTATATGGCTTATAGCTTTCTGTATCTCATTTACTGCATTGCTGTCTTCTTTTGTGTTGAGTTTATTTATTTATTTTTGTTGAAGTATCATTGATACACAATCTTACATTGGTTTCAAATGTATAACACAGTGGTTCAACAGTTTTACCCATATTATTAAATCCTCACCCCTCTAGTGCGGTCACTATCTATGAATGTAGAAAGATGTTACATAATCATTGACTACATTCTCCATGCTGTACTACCATCCCCATAACCAACTTATATAGTGATTGTGAGTTATTGTGCCCCTTTATCCCTTTCACCCTGCCCCCCAATCTGCCTCAACCTCTCCCCCTTGGTAACCACTAGCCACTTCTCAGTGTCTATGAGTCTACTGCTGTTTTGTTCCCTGTTTTGCTTTTTTATACTCAACAAATAAGTGAAATCGTTTGGTACTTGTCTTTCTCTGCTTGGTTTATTTTACTTAGCATTAATATACTCTAGATACATCCATGTTGTTACAAATGGCAGGATTTGTTTTCTTTTTAAAGCTGAATAATATTCCTTTGCGTATATGTACCATATCTTCTTTATCCATTCATCTCTTGATGGTCATTCAGGTTGCTTCCATATTTTGGCTATTGTAAAGTGTAGCAATGACCATAGGGGTGCATGTATCTTTTTGAATTCAGGGATTTTGTTTTCTTTGGATAAATTCCTAGAAGTGGAATTTCTGAATTGAATGATATTTCTATTTTTATTTTCTTGAGGAACCTCCATATTGCTTTCCACAGCAGTTACACCAATTTACATTCCCACCAACAGTGTAGCAGGGATTCCATTTCTCCACTTCCTCACCAACATTTGTTAGTTCTTGTGTTTTGGATAGTGGCCATCCTAACTGGTGTGAGGTCATATCTCATTGTGGTTTTGATTTGCATTTCCCTGATGATTAGTGATGTGGAGCATCTTTTCGTGTGCCTGTTAGCAATTTCTATTTCTTCTTTGGAGAAGTGTCTGTTCAGGTCCTCCACCCATTTTTTAATTAGATTATTTGTTTTCTGGGTTTTGAAGCATATGAGTTCTTTATATATTTTGGATGTTAGCCCCTTATCAGATTAGTTGTTTACAAATATATTCTCCCATACTGTAGGATGCCTTTTTGTTCTACTGATGGTGTCCTTTGCTGTACAGAAGCTATTTAGTTTGATGTAGTCCCACTTGTTCATTTTTTACTTTGTTTCCCTTGCCCAAAGAGACGTGTTTAGTTTATTTTTTGTAGAGGAATATTTTCATTCTCTTCTCATTTCCTTCTGTATATATATGCTGTAGCTTTTTCCTTTGTGGTTACCTTTGTGGGACTACATCCAACAACTTAAAGTTTTAATACTCTAATTTGAATTTGTATCATTTAACTTCACAACATACAAAAAAACTCTGTTCCTTTACAGCTCTGTCCCCATTCCTTTTGGTTGCTGATGTCACAAAATTGCTTCTTTACATATTGTGTGTCCAAAACTATAAACTTATGTTTTGTTAGTTATGTTTTGTTTTATTTAATGCATTAGTCTTATAAACTATGTAGAAAACAAGACATGTAGTTACAAACCAAAATTACAATATTCTTAGTTATATAAATGTCCATGCATTTATCATTACTGTGATTTTTATTTCTTCTTACAACTGGGAGTTGTTTTCTAATATCCTTACATTTAGACCTGTAAGACTTTCTTTAATATTTACTGCAGGGGACATCCAGTGGTAATTATTCCCTCAGCTTTGGTTTATCTGGAAATGTCTTAATCTCCCCCTCACTTTTGAAGGATAGTTTTGCCAGAATAGGATTCTTTATTAGTGGTTTTTCCCTTGAGCACTTTGTGTATATAAATCTATAAATACAAATAGATTAGTCCACTGTCTTTTGGCTTCCAATGTTTCTGATCAAAAATCTGTTCAAAATCTTATTGAGGATCCCATATATGTGGGAATTTACTTCTCTGTTGCTACTTTCAAGATTCTCCCTTTATCTTTCAATAGTTTAACTGTAATGTGTCTCATTATGAGTCATTTTGAGTTCATCTTACATGGAGTTTATCAAGCTTTTTGAATATTCATATTTGTGTCTCATCAAATTTCAGGAATTTTCAGCAATTATTTCTTCAAATAGTTTCTCTGCTGCTTTCTCTCTCTTTTCTTCTAAGACTCCAATAATGTGTATGTTTCTACATTTGGTGGTATCCCACAGTTCCCTTAAGCTCTATTCACTTTTCTTCCATCTTTTTTCTTTCTGTCCCTCAGACCCAATACTTTTATTAGAGTTCACTGATCCTTAATTTCACTTGCTCAAATACGCCTTTGAATCACTCTAGTGTGTTTTTCATTTCAGTTGTTGTACTTTTCAGCTCTAGAATTTCCTTTTAATTTCGTTACAGGTTTTTTTTATTTCTTCATTGATATTTCTTATTAATGTCATTTTATTGACTATTTCCACATCTTCCTTTCATTCTCTGGCATTTTTAAGAGAGTTGTTTTAAAATCTTTATGTAGTAGAAGAAATTCAGATAGCCAACAGGCACATGAAAAAATGCTCCACACCACTAATTATCAAGGAAATGCAAATTAAAACCACAATGAGATATCACCTCACACCAGTAAGGATGGCCAGCATCCAAAAGACTAAGAACAACAAATGCTGGCGAGGATGCAGAGAAAGGGGAACCCTCCTACACTGCTGGTGGGAATGTAAGCAAGCTAGTTCAGCCATTGTGGAAAGCAGTATGGAGGTTCCTCAAAAAACTAAAAATAGAAATACCATTTGACCCGGGAATCCCACTCCTTGGAATTTACCCAAAGAATACAGCTTCTAAGATTCAAAAAGATATGTGCACCCCTGTGTTTATTGCAGCACTTTTTACAATAGCCAAGATATGGAAGCAACCTAAGTATCCATCAGTAGATGAATGGATAAAGAAGACGTGGTACATATACACAATGGAATAGTTTTCAGCCGTAAGAAAGAAAAAAATCCTGCCATTTACAACAGTATGGATAGAGCTGGAGGATATTATGCTCAGTGAAATAAGTCAGGTGGAGAAAAAGAAGTGCCAAATGATTTCCTTCATTTGTGGAGTATAACAACGAAGCAAAACTGAAGGAACAAAATAGCAGCAGACTCAGAGACTCCAAGAAGGAACTAGTGGTTACCAAAGGGGAGGGGTGTGGGGGGTTGGGTGGGGAGGGAGGGAGAAGTGGATTGAGGGGTATCATGTTTAGTACACATGGTGTGGGGGGTCATGGGGAAAACAGTGTAGCACAGAGAACGCTAACAGTGAATCTGTGGCATCTTACTACACTGAAGGACAGTGACTGCATTGGGGTATGGGTGGGGACTTGATAATATAGGTAAATGTAGTAACTACATTGTTTTTTCATGTGAAACCTTCATAAGAGTGTATATCAATAATACCTTAATAAAAAAATAAAAAAATTAAAATTAAAAAGCCACGTGACTTCAAGGTCAAAGGAAACAAAAACAAACCAGAAAGAAAGTTAAAAGGAGGAAATCAGATGTAAAATTTTTATTTAGGAACTAGTCAGTAAATTAACATACTCATAAATTGATATCCTATTCTTCACTGTGTAACTGATATCCAAAACCCTTAGATTTTGTAAAGAAAAGGGTATTAAGTTACAAAAAAAGGTTATAAGTCCCTATACTGGATGTTTTGATAGAAAGCTAGACATAATGAATTCTTGCTTAATGGGAATTCCCAGAAAGGTCTGAGGGGATGCAGGAATTCAGGGAGAAGGTGAGTGGCAGGAAAGGTAAGTCGAAGGAGCATTTGACGTCTGTGTCCTTTGAATTTTTTATGGTGAGTGTGTTCATCACTTATGTAATTAAATAATGTTTCAAGACAAGATATAAAATTATATATAAAATATAATGT
Source organism: Smutsia gigantea (assembly GCA_032199065.1). NCBI lineage: Eukaryota > Metazoa > Chordata > Mammalia > Pholidota > Manidae > Smutsia > Smutsia gigantea. The sequence continues at coordinate 34,909 of JAVSCE010015690.1, read as the reverse complement.
CAATTTTCGGGGGCTTTTGGGAAGGTGGCGGCATGAGCAGGGCGGCGGAAATCTCCCAAAACCATATATATTTGTGAAAATACAACAAATACTACTATTCCTAAAAAAAGATACCAGAAGATACAGTACAACAGCCAGGCTACAGCTACACCTGCGAGAACTCAGTGCCTCACGAAGTGGGTAAGTTACAAAGCCATGACCCGGTGGGACCCGAGCACTCCCCCACCCCAGCGCACCGGTAGGAGGAAAAGATTCAGAGTGGGGAGGGAGTGGAAGCACAGGCCCGCCAAATAACCAGCCCTGGTGATCTGTGCCGGGAGCACTGACACACATCGCGTGTATCGGAGATTAGAGAAACAGAAGGGCAGGATCTGAGACGGAGACCGCAAGCGGGTCCCCTCAGCCAGCTCACTGCGACAAAAGAGAAGCAGGCGCTTTTTAATTTCTTTGTTTGCTTAAGTTTTAAAGGGACAAGGGCCCAACAGCAGAACAAAATCGTCCCAGCGCACTCAGCCCAGCAGGCTGGGAGCCTTGGGGAATTTCGGATGCCCGGGCCAGTGGCCAGGCAAAGCAGCTGCGCCGACACTTCCCACAGTGATTAGAAGCCTGCCATTAGTTCCCTGCAACCCACATGCCAGCCAACACCGCAAATGGTGCAGGATTTGCCTCTTCTGCAGAACAGTGGAGGGGCGGCCCGACCCACAGCAACCTCACGGAATCAACACCCGGCAGGCCCGCAGATTGCCGGGAAGGAGCCCAGAACCCATATCAAGGGCTGGAAAGCACCAAGGCGACCAGAAGGCACCCAGCGAGACTTCAAACCCCTGCAGTGTTATAGGCTAGGCTGAGGGCAACACTGCACACAGGTAGCTCAGAGGATTATTCCAGAGACAGCCTCCCGGTGGGTGAGAAACCAGATTAGGCCCCAGAGAAGGGCAAGGAGAACACAAGCAGGAAGGGACTTTGTTCTCCCAGCTGACACACATAGCACCTACCAGCAACCACTTCTATCCCCATGAAAAGATACAGTAATATGGTACAGACAAAGATTACCCAGACAACCCCAGAGAGAGAGCCTCATGGGATTCACTTACATACTCTTCCTGAAAAAGAATTCAGAATAAAAGTCATAACCACGCTGATGAATCTACAGAGAAATATGCAAGAGCTAAGGGAGGAAGTGAGGAAAGACAATGCAAAAAAAATGATAAGCGATCGACGGGCTTAACAGCAGAATGGATGAGGTGCAAGAGACTGCTAATGGAATAGAAATCAGAGAACAGGAATACAGAGAAGCTGAGGCAGAGAGAGATAAAAGGATCTCTAAGAATTAAAGAATATTAGGAGAACTGTGTGACAAATCCAAACAGAACAATATTCGCATTATAGGAGTACCAGAAGAAGAAGAGAGAGAAAAAGGGACAGAAAGTGTCTTTGAAGAAATAATTGCTGAAAACTTCCCCAAGCTGGGGAAGGAAATAGTTTCTCAGACCACAGAAGCCCACAGATCTCCCAACACAAGGGACCCAAGGAAGACAACACCAAGACACATAATAATTAAGATGGCAAAGATCAAAGATAAAGACAGAGTATTAAAGGCAGCTAGAGAGAGAAAAAAGATCACCTACAAAGGAAAACCCATCAGACTATCATCAGACTTCTCAACAGAAACCTTACAGGCCAGAAGAGAATGGCATGATATATTTAACGTTATGAACCAGAAGGGCCTCGAACCAAGAATACTGCATACAGCATGATTATCATTTAAATTTGAGGGAGGGATTAAACATTCCCAGACAAGCGAGTGCTGATGGAATTTGCCTCCCACAAACCACCTCAACAGGATATCTTAAAGGGACTGCTCTAGATGGAAGCACTCCTAAGGTTAAAACGATGTCACCAGAGAAAATAAGATCATAGCAAAGAAAGCAGACCATCCAAATACTAACTAAACGCAAAAAGTAAAATCAACTATCCAAAAAAGAGTCAAAGGAAATGTAAAAGAGCACAGAATAAAACACCTAGTATATAAAGAAGGGAGGAGGAAGAAGAAGAGGACAGGAATAAAGAATCATCAGGCTGTGTTTACAATAACTTAATAAGAGAGTTAGGTTAGACTTAGTTAGTAAAGAAGCTACCCTTGAACCTTTGGTAACCACGAATCTAAAGCCAGCAATGGCAGTAAGTACATATCTATCAATAAACACCCTAAATGTAAATGGACTGAATGCACCAATTAAAAGACACAGAGTAACAGAATGGATAAAAAAACAAGACCCATCTATATGCTGCTTACAAGAGACTCAACTCAAACCCAAAGATATACACAGAATAAAGGTGAAGGGATGGAAAAAGATATTTCATGCAAACGACAAAGAGAAAAAAGCAGGTGGTGCAGTATTTGTATCGGAAAAAATAGACTTCAAAATGAAGAAAGTAGCAAGAGATAAAGAAGGACATTATATAATGATAAAGGGGTCAGTCCAACAAGAAGATATAACCATTATAAATATATATGCACCCAATACAGGAGTGCCAGCATATGTGAAACAAATACTAACAGAATTAAAGGAGGAAATAGAAAGCAATGCATTCATTTTAGGAGACTTCAACACACCACTCACTCCAAAGGACAGGTCAACCAGACAGAAAATAACTAAAGACACAGAGGCACTGAACAACACACTAGAACAGATGGACCTAACAGACATCTACAGAACTCTACACCCAAAAGCAGCAGCATACACATTCTTCTCAAGTGCACATGGAACATTTTCCTGAATAGATCACATACTAGGCAACAAAAAGAACCTCAGTAAATTTAAAAATATTAAAGGTCTACCAACCAACTTCTCAGATCACAAAGGTATAAAACTAAAATAAATTGTACAAAGGAAACAAAAAGGCTCATAAATACATGGAGAATTAACAACATGCTCCTAAATGACCAATGGGTCAACAACCAAATTAAAAGAGATCAAACAATATATGGAGATAAATGACAACAACCACACAAAGCTGCAACATCTGTGCGATGCAGCAAAGGCAGTTCTAAGATGAAAATATATTGCAATCCAGGCCTATTTAAAGAATGAAGAACAATCCCAAATGAATAGTCTAAAGACACAACTACTGATATTGGAAAAAGAAGAACAAATGAGGCCCAAAGTCACCAGAAGGAGGGACATAATAAAGATTAGAGAAGAAATAAATAAAATTGAGAAGAACAAAAACAATAGAAAAAAATCAATGAAACAAAGGGCTGGTTTTTCGAACAAATAAACAAAATAGATAAACCCCTCGTGAGACTTATTAAGAGAAAAAGAGATTCTACACACATAAACAGAATCAGAAATGAGAAAGGAAAAATCGCGACGGACCCCACAGAAATACAAAGACTTATAAGGGAATACTGTGAAAATCTATATGCTAACAAGCTGGAAAACCTAGAAGAAATAGACAACTACTTAGAAAAATACAACCTTCCAAGACTGACCAAGCAGGAAACAGAAAACCTAAACAGACTAACTACCAGTGATGAAATTGAATCAGTAATCAAAAAACTGTGCAAGAACAAAACCCCTGGGCCAGATGGATTCATCTCTGAATTTTACATGACATATAGAGAAAAAATTATACCCATTCTCCTTAAAGTTTTCCAAAAAATAGAAGAGGAGGAAATACTTCCAAACTCATTCTATGAAGCCAGCATCACTCTAATACCAAAAGCAGGCAAAGACCTCACCAAAAAAGAAAATTACAGACCAATATCCCTGTTGAACATAGATACAAAAATACTCAACAAAATACTGGTAAACTGAACTCAAAAATTCATCAAGAAGGTCATACACAATGATCAAGTGGGATTCATCTCAGGGATGCAAGAATGGTACAACATTCAAAAATCCATCAACATCATCCCCCACATCAACAAAAAGAAGAACAAAAACCACATGATCCTTTCCATAGATGCTGAAAAAGCATTTGACAAAATGCAACATCCATTCATGATTAAAACTCTCAACAAAATGGGTATAGAGGGCAAGTACCTCAACATAATAAAGGCCACATATGACAAACCCACAGCTAACATCATACTTAACAGCGAGAAGCTAAAAGCTTCTCATCTAAGATCGGGAACAAGACAGGGATGCCCACTCTCTCCACTGTTATTCAACATAGTACTGGAGGTCCAAGCCACGGCAATCAGACAAAACAAAGACATACAAGGCATCCAGATTGGTAAAGAAGAAGTCAAATTGTCACTATTTGCAGATGGCATGATACTGTACATAAAAAACCCTAAAGACTCCACTCCAAAACTACTAGAACTAATATCTGAATGCAGCAAAGTTGCAGGATACAAAATTAACACACAGAAATCTGTTGCTTTCCTATACACTAATGATGAACTAATAGAAAGCGAAATCAGAAAAACAATTCCATTCACAGTTGCATCAAAAAGAATAAAATACCTAGGAATAAACCTAATGAAGTAAGTGAAAGACCTATACTCTGAAAACTACAAGACACTCCTAAGAGAAATTAAAGAGGACACTAACAGATGGAAATGCATCCCATGCTCTTGGCTAGGAAGAATAAATATTATCAAAATGGCTATACTACCTAAAGCAATCCACAGATTCAACGCAATCCCTATCAAAATACCAACAGCTTTCTTCAATGAACTGGAACAAATAATTCTAAAATTCATATGGAACCACAAAAGACCCCGAATAGCCAAAGCAATCCTGAGAAGAAGGAATAAAACAGGGGGAATTATGCTCCCTGACTTCAAGCTCTACTACAAAGCTGCAGTAATCAAGACAATTTGGTATTGGCACAACAACAGACCCACAGACCAGTGGAACAGAATAGAAAATCCAAACATTAACCCAAACATATACAGTCAATTAATATTTGATAAAGGAGCCTTGGATATACAATGGGGAGATGACAGCCTCTTCAGCAGCTGGTGTTGGAAAACTGGACAGCTACATGTAAGAGAATGAAACTGGACTACTGTCTAGCCCCATACACAAAGGTTAACTCAAGGTGGATCAAAGACCTGAATGTAAGTCATGAAACCATAAAACTCTTAGAAGAAAACATAGGCAAAATCTCTTAGACATAAACATGAGCGACTTCTTCATGAACATATCTCCCCGGGCAAGGGAAACAAAAGCAAAAATGAACAAGTGGGACTATATCAAGCTGAAAAGCTTCTGTACAGCAAAGGACACCATCAGTAGAAAAGATATCCTACAGTATGGGAGAATATATTCATAAATGACGTATCTGATAAGGGGTTGACATCCAAAATATATAAAGAACTCACGCACCTCAACAAACAAAAAGCCAATAATCCAATTAAGAAATGGGCAGAGGACATGAATAGACACTTGTCTACAGAAGAAATTCAGATGGCCAACAGGCACATGAAAAGATGCTCCACATCGCTAATCATCAGAGAAATGCAGATTAAAACCACCATGAGATATCATCTCACAGTAGTAAGGATGGCCAACATCCAAAACACAAACCACAAATGTTGGCGAGGATGTGGAGAAAAGGGAACCCTCCTACACTGCTGGTGGGAATACAAATTAGTTCAACCACTGTGGAAAGCAGTGTGGACGTTTCTCAAAAACTCAAAATAGAAATACCATTTGACCCAGGAATCCCATTCCTAGGAATTTACCCCAAGAATGCAGCAGCCCAGTTTGAAAAAGAAAGATGCACCCCTATGTTTATCGCAGCACTGTTTACAATAACCAAGAAATGGAAGCAACCTAAGTGTCCACCAGTAGATGAATGGATAAAGAAGATGTGGTACATATACACAATGGAATATTATTCAGCCATAGGAAGACAACAAATCCTACCATTTGCAACAACATGGATAGAGCTAGAGGGTATTATGCTCAGTGAAATAAGCCAAGCGGAAGAAGACAAGTATGAAATGATTTCACTCATATGTGGAGCATAAGAACAAAGAAAAATACTGAAAGAAAAAAACAGCGGCAGACTCACCGAACCCAAGAATGGACTAATAGTTACCAAAGGGAAAGGGACTGGGGAGGATGGGTGGGAAGGGAGGGACAAGGGGGAAAAGGGGGCATTATGATTAGCAGATGTAATGTTGGGGGGGCACGGGGAGGGTTGTACAACTCAGAAAAGGCAAGTAGTGATTCTATAGCATCTCACTATGCTGATGGACAGTGAGTGTAATGGGGCAAGTGTGATGGACCTGATGAAGTGTGGAGTTTAGTAACCATAATGTTGCACATGTAACTGTAGGTTAATGATACCCCCCAAAAAATTCCTTGAGCCTCATTAATCTGGGAAATGTTTAATCCATCCTTTGAATTTGTATGATAATCTTGCTGGTTGGAATCTTGTTGGTTGAAGGTCCTTCTGTTCCAACACAATGTTTCATGCCACTCCATTCTGGCCTTTAAAGTCTCTGCTTAGAAGTCTGCTGATAGCCTGACGGGGTTTCCCCTATAAGTAATCTTTTTTCTCTTTCTGCTTTCAGTACTCTCTCCTTATCCTTGATCTTTGCCATTTTAATTATTATATGTCTTGGTGTTGTCTTCCTGGGGTTCCTTTTGTTAGGGGCTCTCCATACTTCCATGATCTGAGCAACTATTTTCTTTCCCAGATTGAGGAAGTTTTCAACAATTATTTCCTGGAAGAGAGTTTCTATCCCTTTGTGTCTCTCTTCTCCTTCTGTTATCCATATTATGTAAATATTGTTTCATTTGTATTGGTCACACAGCTCTCTTATCTTTCTGTCATTCCTAGTGATTCTTTTTTCTGTTCCTCAGCTTCACTGTTTGCCTGGTCTCTAATTTCCATCTCATTGACCATCTCCTCTATTTGCAGCAATTATGTATTCCCTCCACTGCATATTTCATTCAGTTACTGTATTCTTCAGTTCAGAGTAGCTCTTTTTCAGCTCTTGTATGTCTTTATTGAAGTCCTTCCTGAATCTTCAATACTTTTCTGCAGATAAGTGAGCATATTTATGAGTTTCACTTTGAAATCTTTATCATGAAGATTGGTTATCTCTGTTTCATTTAGCCCTGTTTCTGGTGTCTTATCGTGTCGTTTTTTTTTGGAACATATTCCTCTACCTCCTCATTTTGTCAGGGTTTCTTTGTTTCTTCCTTTGTATTAGATGAATCTGTATGCCTCCTGGTCTAGGGAGTAATGGCTTTATGAAGAAGGCATGCTGTGGTGCCCAGAAGCACAAGACTCTTTACTCTCCAGTGCCTGGTTCTCCTTTGCTGTGGAGACCCAGTTGCTGTTGGTGGGCTGTGGGCAGGGCCGCCTTTCTGTCTGTCTGCCGGCAGTGGTTTATCTCAGTCTGCTGCAGAGGGCAGTTTGCCTCAGCTGGCCCTTTGTGAACCCAGGAGCTGAGCTTCTGCTGGATCATTGTGGACTGGGCTGCCCTCTGCCACCCTGCAGCCGTAGCAGGGTTGAAGGACTAAAAGGGTGGGTGGGTTGATCTTGTAGCTCTGGGGCAGGCCAGCAGGGCAGGCCATTTTGTGGTGGCAGGGGCCCAGTCGCAGTGACTCGAGAGGTTCAGAGGCAGCAAAGCATGCAGGTGCCCCTACTCGTAGCGAGGTTCACAGCACTGGGCTTTGCCGCCCCTGGGAAGGATCACTCAAAGCTGGCTCCAGTACGTGCCTCTCTAATTGGGCTGAGACAGTGTGAAGAAAGCTGGGAAAACCTCCCTCCGCCTGCCAGGCAGCAGTTTGGCTCTGCTCAGCCAGGTGGGCTGGCTCGCCAGTGGAGCACAGAGAAATGGCTGAGCTGCCGTAAGTGGGATGGGCGCTTTTGTGTATCCCAATAGTGTCCAAACTGTTGGGCCAAGGGAGGGGTGGGACGTATCGTCCGCCTGCCCTTTCTCTTATGGAGAGAGCTCGGTACAACCCTCTCCCCTCTGGCACCCCTCCCACTGCTGGTAAATGGTTCAAACTGCCACCTCTGCTTTGGGTCTCAGGACTGGTGGGGCATGCCTGTCCTCCACAAGTGCTGGAGTCTCAGCTTCCTGGAGTGTTCCATCTGTCCCTCGTGACCAGCCTCGCTAATGAGCAGAACCCAATGCAATGTGGACTCATTCTCCCAGAGCAGATCTCCAGGGCCAGGTGTGCAGAGTTCCTGCCTGCCTATCTCCTCCCCACTCTGTTTTCTTCCTTCCACAGTGTTCTGGCATGGGGAAGGGCTTGGGTCCTGCTTGACTGGGGCTCTGCCACTTTACGCATTTCTGTGCAGTCTTCTGTTCTTCACCAGATGGTAGTCTGCAGTCTTCAGGTCGTTTTCAGGGTTAGTTGTATTTGCTGTAGTTGCTTCCTTTGGTTATGTGTGTGGGAGGAGGTTTCTGCCTTGCCCCCCTACTCCACCATCCTTCCCAACCATCGTTATTTCTTCAATTAAACTCCATTTTTTTCTTTTCTCCTTCTGGTACTCTTATAATGCATGTATTGGTCAACTTATGCTGTTTTATAGATCCCTTAGGCTTCTCCCACTTTTTCTTCATTCTTTTAAAAAATGCCTTACTTGATAATTTCAATTATCAGAACTCCCTGACCCAAGTCTATTGTTGAATGCCTCTAGTGAATTCAATTTATTGTATTCTTCTGCTTCAGAATTTTGATATTCATATTGTTCATGTGTTGACCTGATTTTGTTTAGTTGTGCTCCCTTATTAATCCTTGTGCTTAAGACATTTAATTTGAATTCTTTGCCATGTAATTCAGATTTCCATTTCCTTGGGATTGGCTTCTGGAGATTTTTTGATTGAGCCATGTTTCTTTCATCCTGTGCTTTGTGATTCTTTTGCTAAGCTTTATGGATTTGATAAAACGTCTACCAATAAATAAAGCCACCTCTAGTTATCTTAGTATAACCTTTACCTGTCAACCTATCTAGAGATTCTAAGGGCTTCTGAAACCCTTTTTGGGGGTTGTGATTTCTCCGGGCCTGTATGTGTAATTTCCCAATTACAGAGGTTTGTAGGTTTCTTTTTCATGTGCTTATAATCTCTTGCTCCCTGTGATTTGTCTGTGGCACTGCTGGTTCTCTGGTGCTTCAGTAGCAAGATGCCCCTCTCCTTTGTTCTCAGTGGTCGCCAGGCACCCAAGGTATGCTGATTGTCCCCACCAGAAAGCTGAGTCAGGGAGACATACCAGTTCCTCAGGCAGCCATCTGAAAAGCTAGATGCTGGATCCACATTTTTTCTTTTTTGAAGCCTCAAGTTGGGTGCCTTCTGATTGTGGAACTTTGCTGGCTTCTGTGGCACTGCAAGCCACTCCTGCTCTCCCTTGCTTTTAGTTGAACTCAGGTATTAAACTGTGACCATTCTTTCAGTGCTCTGGCAGCAGAGACAGAAACAAGCCCCTCCAGCATCTCACCAAAAAGCCAGAATGTTGGATGCATGTTCCACTCTGCTCTGCCCCCTCCCTAAAAGCCATGAGCAGGTGCTTTTCTCCCAATCACGTTGAGCTTTTGGCTTGATAGTGGGACAACTGTCGGTAAAGTGAAACAGCTTTTCTTACCTGTTTCAATGCAGCTATTCTCAACTTTGTCCACACATGGGGTACTGTAACTTTTTAACTGTTTCTGGAAACCTCATAAAGGTATTTTGGTCCATCTATTATTGAAAAATTGGGTGTCTTGTGAGAAACAATATTCTATTCTGCCATTTGGCTGACATCAGCTCCCCTCCCCATTAATACTTTAACCAAAAAGGAAACAGAAACAGGCTGTAGAGCTTAGGATGACTTATATATATTTCAGTTTCCTGAGTGCTGTGGAATAGGGTATACCCCTTATTATTAGTCGTTTTAACAGATGAGAAAGCCAAGGCTCACAAGAAACACAAATAGGTGTGTAAGATCACGTGTATAAAATGACTGGTATGTAATGGGCACTCAAAATTGAAAACTTTTTATTATTTTTTATTTAAACTCTTCTGAGATGGGGAAATTATTCTGGATTATTGTGGTAGGCCCAATATAATCAGAAGGGTTTTTGTAAGTGAAAAAGATTTCAAGACAGTATGTTGCTGGCTTTGAAGATGGAGGAAAGGGGCCATGGGCCAAAGAATGCAGCAGCTTCTAAAAGCTGGAAACAGGGTAGGACACACATTCTCCCCTAGAGCCTCTGGAAGAAACACAGCCCTGCCAACACTTTGATTTTTAGTTCAGTGAGGCCTAATTTTGGACTTGACTTCAAGAATTATAAGATAATAAATGTAAGTTGTTTTAAGCCACTAAATCTGTGGTAATTTGTTACAGCACAAATTGGAAACTAATACAGAAGTCTGAGTTAAAAAAAAATACATTTCAGACAAAATTACCTAGGAAATATTTTATTGCACAAAATTTACATTTGTTGTACATGATGAAAAGCATGGCAAAAACCACCTTTGTTAATCCATTTTTCTTTGAGATTTTCTAAGAAAAGTAAAGATTTATTTCCTAATACATTCTTAGATAATACATCTTTTTATATAGTTGTTTAACAGTTGTGTTGGTAATAAGTGTCTTGAGATATAAGTTTTATAAAACTGAAAACAGATCAAAAAAGCGTAGGAGGAAGACCACTGCCAAAGAGTAATCTCCAAGAACTTGGAATTTTCCATGGCGAGGTAGATATTGTGGGGTCATCACACTGTAACTGAAGAAGAAAATATTTTAATCCTTTAACTGTACTACCAAATCTCCTTTGAACATGTAAGGATTACAAAATTCTCCCTTCCCTAGTTTTTTGTGTTCCTTTGGTTTTGACACTTTTACCTGGATTTTCTTTTAAGGAAAAGAAAAAGCAAATTTCTGTTTTTATGCTAACTGAAGATGAATTTCCTTAAGTTCCAAATCATAAAAATATGCTAAAAAGGCTATGGATGGAGTCTATTAACTAAAATCAAATTCAAAAAGGATAGGGGTTTAAAAAAAAATCAGTGCTTTGTGTTTTGAATCAATTTTGTTTTGGTAAAAGCACAAATTAAAGACAGTTACCTACCATATAAAGCAGCTTTTATATAATAGCTTTTATACTTCTTTTTTGCCTAAAGGCTAACTGATTTCTCTGGCTGTAATGCTCTTATTTTGTAACAGAAAAAAGTATTAAAATTATAATGTATATTCAATAGTATTATATAAAAATACCTTTTGCTTTTCTAAAAAAAGAAATCCTGAATTCCGAAGAGGGCTGGTTTATTCTAGCAAGAATCAATTAATGCAACAAACACACACACAAAAATATAATGAAGTACTGTAAGATTTTCCTTTTTTTGAAAATCAGCCTGAGTAAAACAACTGTAGACAACATGGTGATTAACTTCCCTCTTTTCTTTTTAGAAGTTTAGCTAAACTAAATTTTATATAAAGATGTGTAAATTAACATAAACTTTGGTTTATGTTAATTTAGTCTACTAAATAAACTAAATTTGGTCTGCTTATATAGTATATAAAACACAAGTTTATAAATACATAACCAGAGAAATCAGAGGCTTAGGCTGTAGTACAACTTACATGTGGTTTGATTATCTGAAGCCATTCATTAAGATATTCAACAAGACCTAACGCATCTGGGATGTTGTCTCCTTCTGAAACAAATTTCAGTAGAACTGCCATTGGGATTTCTTTAGAACAGCTACAACAAATAAAAAGAATAATTAAGTATTCTTCTACTGATATAACTGCAGTGGCTGTTTATAGCTAAGATAATCTGCCATATTTTAGGCAAGAAGATGTCACATCATAAGATCACATATCTCCCTCTGCCAGATATATATTCTTCTATTTGTGGGGACGGAACTAGGAACCATGTAACGCCCACCCTGGACACATGCAAGTTTATGCCTCACATTAGGGCTGCATGAAAAACCATCGCCCCACTCTCCTTGGCTTTATACCACATAAGGTATGTTCTTATCTACTCCCAAAACCTGCTGTAGAAGACTGATTTTTCAGAAGCACCAGAGCAAAGAGACTGAAAGAAAAATAACATCCTTGTTATTAATCTAAGGCAGTGAAAGAAACTGTGGAATAGAATAAAGGGAAAAAACTTTCTATCACTTAACACTGATTCCAATTACTGAGATGTTATGTGCTAAGCATTGTCTGCATTATTTTATGATATAATCCTTGAGAAATATAATTACCTCCAAGTATAAATGAATGAGTCTGGAATAATGGGGACATGGACAGAATACCTGGATTCAAATACTAGCTCTGCCACTTCCCAGATTATGTTGGTCGGTTACTTAATCAGGGCTTTAGTGTTGCTCATCTGTAAAAGAGGGATCACAATAGAACCTACCTCACAGCTTACTGTGAGGTCTAAAGGAGGTAATAGAGGCAAAGTAGTTAAAACAGTGCCAATACTTAATCAATACTATGTAAATATTAGTTATTATCATGAGGTACCTGAAGTTCACAGGGATTGGAACATAGTCAACATGCTCCAAGTTCTCTATCTAGGAAGAGGCAGAGGTGGGACGTGAACCGAGGTCTTTGACTCCAAGACATAGTCAACTAACTGTTAATGCTATGAATGTGTCAAGCAGTGATGAGATAGAGATGTACTAAAGCAGAAAGCTTCCTGTTTGCCAAAAAAAGCAAAAATAATTTTTAACACCTAAAACCAAGAACCATGAGAAAAAATATAGTGAAACTTGAGAGCACATGACGGACAGACAGCTATGGAAAATAAAGGTGAGTCTGGGTTCCTCTGCAGGGGCTTTGAAATGCGGAGGAGACTCTGACCATGCAGGCTCGGAAGTCTCAGATGATCTGGGAGCCTACCACAGCACCCCAGTCTCTAGAAATTATAAATTGCGAGTTGTTAGCACTAATTATACCATCTTTATGGTACACAGTTCTCAAATATCTAGGGGTTCTCAAACTTTGTACAGAAGCTGTGAGCTGTGATGGTCAGAAGACTCTAGTTCCAAAGCACTCATGTCATGACAGTCTTAGAAATGGCTCCTGCCTAGGGAAGGCTATCCCCCCTGGCTGTGCCTTTATTTGAGAGGCTCTAGCTTGAGAACCGCAGCACAGTCTTGAACTGCCAGTGCTCCTACTACTTACTCTGCAACACAAAGAGGAGAATTAGTTTTAATACCATCCTCTGGTCCTCTCTGTAAAAAAGGAAGGTGGAGAATGACTCTTTTTTTTTTTTAATTCATAAGCAACAGAAATTTAGTTCTCACAGTTCTGGAGGCTGGAAGTCTGAGATCAGGATGCTAGTATGGTCAGGTGGGGGCCCACTTCCAGGTGGCACAGATTTCTCCCATATCCTTACACAGTGGAAGGGGCAAGGGATCTTGCTGGGGCCTCTTCTAGCACAGGCCTCATGACCTAATCACCTCCCAAAGGCCCCACCTCTTAGTATCATAACCTTTGGGGATTACGATTTCAACATATGAATTTTGGTGGGACACAAACATTCAGACCATAGCAATGGTGAAGCTGTGATGAGTGGGATTGGGTACTGGAGAACTTCTATTGTGACTAATGTTAGTTTACAAAGCACTTTCACATTTATGATCTCATTTAATCCTCACAGTATCATGGGACAGATTTAATCCCTTTTTTACTAAGGATGTAAGACGGAAGGATAAGCCACTTGCCAAAGGGCATGCAACTAGTTCTAGGCAGAGCTGGGACTTAACCCACCCACATGTGACTCTGGAGCCTGTCACCCATTCCATCATTACGTGGAGCTCACCTAAGAACATCTTTAGATCTTGAACCCAGTCCAAGAATGAGTAATTTTATTACTTTCTGTGACAATAAAAACTAGCACATGAGACACATCCATTATTAAATTACAAATGTAGTCCTATTACAATTTAATATAAGGGATATCAGGTCAGCCATACCACTGCCACAGTTTACTGTTGGAATAACTAATAGTATCTTTCCCAGAGGTCAGAATTTATATTTGTTCTGATAATAGGAAGACAAAATATGTATATTACACGAGAATTTAGCAAATATCCATGATATGCATTGAGAGAGAAAAAAGGATTCAAAATCGTAAGCCACATCACAAGGTAAACTCTTTATTGTCACTAATGTAAAATTGCACTGAACATCAAACATGGGTTTGGTTATAGATAAATAAAATATTTGTTAGAAAGTTTAAAGAAAATCTATTCTGCAAGAAATACCTTCGAATAGGATGAACTCTAATATTACAAATGTTAGGTAGTATCTTGCCGATATATATACTTGATTCAATTATATTTTAAGGAAGTTGGGAAGAAAACAAGTAAAAAAAAAATTAGTGGTGGTAGTTACTTCTGGCTGATAGAACTGAGTATTTTAAATATTACTTCTTTTGATTGTTCTACATTTTCCAAATGTTCTATGAGTGTGTTTAACTTTTATATTTTCTGTTATTGTTGCTAACTTGTGGGCACATTTACAGCTATCCAGAAGTTGTTCCTTGTCTGGCCTCATAGTTTCACTTTATCCATGTGTGTCTTACAATTCAGAAAAAACTCAGGGGAGACCCTGAGAGCTCTTCTTGAGTAGTTCCCTCCTCTCTGATTCTCTGCCTAGTACCTCCCAGCTGTCTCAGCCTTCCTAACCGCTGATCTCTTGTTCTCAGCAGGACTGCTATGCTCTGTTTTGGTCCTCCCCTCCCTGCCCTCTGTGTGGTAGTCCAGAATTTAACTCCAAGCAGAAATCTGGGGCACATGTAGGGCTTTATTTGCCTTCTCTCAAGGATCACAGCTGTGTGCTGCTTGTTGTCCGATATCTGAACAAACAGTTGTTTGGTTAATTTTGTCTGGTTTCTGGTTGTTTATAGCAGGAGGGTAAGTCTGTATCAGTTACTCTTTCATGGATAGAAGAAAAAGTCAAGAGACTGATTAGTAAAGACAGTTTGAAGGAGCAGTGTGCACTGGGAATAAAAGAGGGTAGTGAATTCCTTCTTTCAGAAGAAGTGATGAATGAGGTGGCTCTGGGCAAGGGGGTAAGTTTGTGCAAGGGAGAAAGAAGAGAGAAGTAGAGGGAACAAAAGTACGGAAGAATGAGGCAGCTTTTAGGACACCAACTGCCAGGAGTTTGTTGGAATCCAGAACACAGGTGGGTAAGAGTCAGGAACGAGTCAGGTAGGGAAAGCCTCATATGGCATATCAAGGAGTATGACCCAGTTTCTGCAAAAAGCAAGCAAAATCGCTCAGGGATTGTTGTGATAAGTTTTACATTTTAGAAAGCTAATTCTAACAGCACTACTGGGATGGGTCAGAGAGGGTCAGAATGGAAGAGGAAGGAAAATGAATTAAGAGACCTTGACAGCAGCTGCTATGGAATGAACTATGCCCCCCACAAACTCCTATGTTGGAGCCCTAACTCCTAGTGTGACTATATCTGGAGATAGGATCTTTAGGAGTAATTAAGATTAAATGGGATATTGATATCCAACAGGACTGAGGCCTTATAAAAAGAGGAAAAGAGAGAGCTCTCCCTCTTCTATGTGATGATACAGCCAGAAGGTGGCCATCTGCAAGCCAGGAAGAGGTCCTCACCAGAGCCCAACCAGACTCCCTCTGGTCTCAACTTGCAGCCTCCAGAACTGTGAGTAAATGAATTTCTGTCGTTCAAGCCACCCTGTCTATGGTATTTTGACATGGCAGCCCAGTCAGACTAATACAGTGGTCTAGGCCACAAATCAAGTGGCCTGAATGAAGCAAGCGAATGAGCCAAAGCTGGTGGTCTGCAGGGCAGAGGCAGATGATGATTAGATACAGGGCCTCTAGACTGCGGTGGGAATAACTGAAGCGATGTATCGGGGGGAATGAGCTAGAGAGAAAGAGAAGGAAAAACACAAATGGATGACAGACTAGGAAAAAAAGGAAAGTTGAAAGAAGAAATGGTTAAATAAGAATAGAGTAGGTTAGCAAGTTAGTAGCATGTCAGTTAACCTTGCTGTTCTTAAGGTTTTTTTATAACATGATTAATAGTACATAGCTATATGGTTATATGAGAATTAAATGACTTAGTACCAGGCACATAATTTGCTGCTATTACCACAATGTCTACTACTTATGTTACTATAATTATTATTATGACTTCTTCAGGTCATGTAGAAGTTAAAATGTAGATTTCAGAGCAAGTAAACCACTCTGTTTTGCAGTGCTAGGCTTACACTCTTGAAATTTATTATACTGACTAAGCAGGCAGTTTTACTGGTTGACTTTGAGCCCATTTTTCTAGACTTAGCTCTGCCCAACTCTCTAAAGCCACAGCTGAGGGCCCCAGAGGGGTGCTCCTCATTCACCTCTCTTTGTGGCAGAGTGGAGAAGATGGTATGAGCTTGAGAAGCAGCTGAGGCCACACTAAATAGCTGCCTGCCCCTCTTTATAACCACTGGTTGTTTTCCATCAACTTAGGCACATCACTCTCCAGCAAGGAGGTAGAGTCAGAATTAAAGCACAGAGCAAGGGTTATTGGTTAGCACTGAACTAATCCTCATGTATTATAAAGCAGGAGGGTAAGGGATAAAGCAGGTAAAAACAGGGATAGTGTTAAGTGTCCAAAAATCTGATGGCTGGCTGGGCATGGACATATAAACCAATTTACAAGAAGAGGGGCTAAAAGAAAAAAAATCTCTTTCTAGTCTGCCTCTTTACTTTCACTTACTTCTAAATGTTCATGATTCCTATAAACTAACCAAGACTGTAGAGGGTTTAAAAGACAAAAATGCATAAAAATAACTATAAATATATGTTACTGGGTACATAATGCTATTTGTGACAACATTATCCTAATGGGTGGGGGAGGACAGTGTGTATAGGAGTAGTTTTTGTATGCAACTGAAGTCAAGTTAGTTATCATTCAAATTTGACTGTAATAACTTTAGGATGTTATATGTAATTGTCATGGTAACCACAAAGCAAGTATCTATAGAATATAAAAAAGGAAGTGTGAAAAGAATCAAAACATGTCACTACAAAAAACCAACTATGCACAAAAGAAGGCACAATGGTGAAAATGATGAACAAAAAAGATACAAGGCATAGAAAACAATAGCAAAATGACAAAAGTCCTTCTTTATCTGGAATTATTTTAGTGTAAATGGATTAAACTCTCCAATCAAAAGACAGAAATTGGCAGAATGGATTAAAATAACATAATCCAACTATGTTCTGCCTGCAAGATACTCACTTTAGATCTAAAAACAAACATAGTTTGAAAGTGAAAAGATGGAAAAAGATACTCCCTGTAAAAAGTAACCACAAGAGAGCAGGGTGGCTATACTAATATCAGAAAAATAGACTTCAAGTCAAAAACTGTTACAAGAGACAAGGAAAGCCATTGTATGTTGATAAAAGGGTTAATTCATCAGGAATATATTAATAAATACAACATATATACACATGTGGGTAAAACTGTAACATTTCCAGAATATCTCGCCTGGCTTTAGTGCATTTGAATATCCTCAGGGGTGGAGGGAAGTTCATCTCTGTATCAGTGGGTAATTACCTGGGCAACTGAGGGTATGTCTGAACCTGAGAGTTTAAAGGGGCTGGCTGGCTGCTTGCTTGCTTGCTTCTTCTGGAGCAGAGGAGAAAGACGGCTCTGGACTGCTGTTTTTAAGCAATAAATGGGTTTTAAACTTTATTTCTCCCTTTGACTGATTTCAGTTTTAAGAGGTATTTTGCCCCAGGATTTCCTCTCCCTGGACTTACATCACAAAACAAGATCCCCAAAATATATGAAGCATTGACAGAACTGAAGGGGCAAAAAGACAGTGCTACAATAATAGCTGGAGACATCAGTACCCTGTGTTCAATAATGGATGGAACATCTACACAGAAGATTAATAAGGAAATAGAAAACCTAATGCTATACAACAACTAGCTCCTGACAGACATATACAAAACACTCCATCCAACAAAAGCACAATACACATTTTTCTCAGGTGTACATGGAACATTTTCCAGGACAGGGACAGGGCATTTGTTACAGTACAGAACGAGACTTGATAAATTGAAAAGACTGAAGTCATACAAATTATCTTTTTTAATAACAACAGAATAACGCTATAAACAAACAACAGAAGGAAAACTGGAGAATTCAAAAATAAGTGGAAATTAACACATTCTCAAACAATGAGTCAGAGAAATCACAAGGGAAGTTAGATAATACTCAGCGATGAATGAAAATGAGAACACAACATACTAAACTTAAGGGATAGAGCTAAAGTCATGCTCAGAGGGAAATTTATAGCTGTAAATGTATACACACTATAAAAGAAGAGATTTCTCAAATCTTAGGAACTAGAAAAAGAAAAGCAAACGAAATCCGAAGCTAGCAGAATGAAATAATGATTACAGTGGAGATAAAGAGAACACAAAAACATATAAAACCAAAAGTTGGTTATTTGAAAAGAACAAAATTGACAAATGTTTAGCTAGACTAATAATAAAAGAGAGAAGACTCAAATTACTAAAATTAGAAATGAAAGTGAGGACATTACTATAGATTTTACAGAAATAAAACAGGAGTTATTTAATGCATACAGATATTCTTGGGAATGCTGACAAAGTTCTGAAAGTGAAGAGTGGTGATGGATACATGATACTGTGAATGTATTTAATGTCAAAATTGTAACACTTAAAAATGGCTAACTTCATGTTATGTATATTTTACCATAGAAAAAAAAAGATTGTACAAGTTGTATAGAATAAGTATCAGAATCCCTAACATACCACAGATATTCATAAAGCATTAAATATGGCTTTTTAGGAACCAATTCTCCTATAACCAAACTTCAATCTTTCCTGTGAATATAATACAGTACCTATTTTATAAATTTATTTTCAAAGTTTCAATAATCAATCTGACACTCCCTCTCAATTATCTTACTTTCATTTATAGATAGGGCAGAGAAAAAATGAATAAACAGGCAAACAAACTCACCCTTCATCATAGAGTGTTTTTGTGATTCCTCCTCCAGGAATACAGACACAAAACTCAGAATCATCTATTTCAGGAATTGATGGGCTTTTCTCCATTTCTTCCCAGTTAAGGCTCTTTATTTTATTTTGAACACCTTTTTGCATGGAAGGTGTAAGCAGGTACCTGAAAGGAGTACTAAAAATATTCATATTATTAACTTTCTAAAAACTCTTTAAGTATGAACATTAAGACCAGTATCAGTTCTCTTAGCAAAAACTATCTTGCTCTCCACGTATTCTGCTGCACAAGGCAGAGCACAGGTGCTCCGGCTGGCTACTCACGCTGAGGGCCAGAGCCTAAGGAGACAGAACACTGACACTGCGGCAAGGCCGTCAGGGGGAGAGGAGCTCTGTCCCTCTGGCCAGGAGGCCTGCTGTGAGGTTCTGAAATTTGCTCTAGCTTTGGAAGGTTACTCTTGGCTGATAGACAGTTCATCATGATTTTATAGGTGCATAAATGATGAGACAGTAAGACAGTTCATATTTCTTCTTTTGGATACTTTGTCTTATATTTAAGAATTCAGCTTAACGTGCTGGGGAGTTATACTTAAAGGCAACTGGATTTCTGCAAATACAAATGGTTGAATATATGGAAATAGACAAAAATATCAATCCAATCTTTTAAAGATTACAAACCAATAAATCATAGGTGCCCTTTTCCTTTTGCTTCATCAGCCGGCCTCTGTGATGTTGTCATGCACATGACACCAAACAAAGCTCCATTCCAGAGCCATCTCTACCTTTACATCAAAGTTTTCCTTGTCCCCCAATCACAGGAACTAAAAGGATCTACCTAACTGTACACATTCCTATTTCTTTACTTTCTTTTACCTCCTTCTTTCTGAATTCCAGGAGAGGTTAAGAATATACATGGCTTTTAAAACATATTTTAACTTTTTAATAGAGAAAACATAATACTGTATTAACAAAAATACTGCATAACATAAAAATAAATTGTCAAAGGCCAAAACATACCTGTGAAGCTGCAGGTCATTACGGTGATAGGAATGACTGCTGGAGAGAACAATGACTTTGGCGTAGTTACTGCTTTTCACCCAGGAAAGCAGTTTTTCACAGAATGGCTTTGATTTATACTTTGTAAACCATTAAAGAATAAAAAGAAAATCTGCAAGTTAGATCTTATTCTAGATGTTTTATCAACTTTATGTGAAGATATGTAATTTACATATACTAAAATTATTTTTAGATACACTTATTTGTCTTATACTAAAGGTGAAAGATGAACAACGAATTATTTGTTGTATCTTTACAATTAAGAGATAGATTGTAGAAATCAACATTTCAAAAATATTCTACTCTGATAAGGGGAAATTTCCTAGTTCTCTACTTAAGTAATCTACTGCTACTTAAAACCCACCACATGGTCACCTATGAGATATTCTTCCAGACATTTCTGACCTGAATTTGATCATAAGCAAAAAACTAGGTGAATCCAGAATGCCCCCTGGCCTCCATTCCTCAAAGGAGTTAACACTGTAAAGAACAGAGGCAGGCCAATTCTACATTGAAGGATATCAACTACAAAGCTTTAACAGCCAAATGCAGCATGTGAACCTTGCTTAGATTCAGAATTGAAGTACATTTTGGGGAATACTGGGGAAATTTGAATATATTAGATGAGACTATTTAATAATTCATTAAATGCTGATTTTCTTAGGTGTGGTAATGGTGTTGCATTTGTGAGGGAGACTGTCCTTGTTTTTGAGAGATGTGTGTGAAGTGTTTAAAGGTATCATGAAGTCATTAGCCTACTTTTCGACTTTTGGCAGAAGGATACCCTGTGTGTGCACGCAGACAGAAGATCAGGCAAGTGTGGCAAGATGTTGATGGTTGGTTGATCAGGAATGTGAATTACAAAATTCTGGGAGGGAAACTCACTTGAAGGAAACTCTTTTCAGAGACTGTTAATAAATAAAAGAATTATTCAATACAATTAAAAATGCAGATAAGAAATGGCTAACTTTTAAAATAGGAGGGGGACACAGCATGAGGCAAGCTCTGGAGTCAGGCTGCCTTGTCTGGAATGCTGGCTCCATCTCTTATAGAGCATATCTCAGGCAAACTGCTTAACATTCCCATGTTTCAGTTTTCTCATTTGCAAAAATGAGAATAATGTTAGTCCCACCTCATAGGATTGTTGTGAGGATTAAGCAGAATCATATACACAAAGTACTCAGAACAATATTGGTGCAAAAAGTCACTGCTCAATAAATGCTTGCTATTTTAAAGTCACGATTTCCAACTACTAGAAATTTCACTTATAAGTACTGCATTTTTTATCTTGATTTTTGAATTTACACATAGTAGGAAGAGAATTGAAAAAGCCATGTTGCACAGTGTAAAAATGTTAGCAACTCTCACTGCAAAACTTTGGGTATAATATTGTTAACTAAAAAAAATGAAGAGTGATTCTAATATGAATATTAATTCATGACAGTCTCAAACTGGAAAAAAACCAAATGTTCCATCACAGTACAATGGATAAATTATGGTTTATTTAACAGAATTCCACATAGAGGTGAGAATAAATGAAGTATCTCTATTTAATAACCTCACAAACAAAATGTTGAATAAAGGAAGCTAGACATAAAGAAGTACATACCCTAAGATTCTACTTATGTAGTAATATAATGACCAGTATGGGGCCTGGTGGGAGCATCTGGAATGGTGATGCTTTTCTGACCTCCTGAATAGATGGCAGCTTAATCCACTCAACAAACATTTATTGATAGATTCTCTACATACAAGGTACTATACTAGAAAGGGAGTAAGAGTGAATGACCCATTGTCACTTCTCTCAGGAAACTTACTTTCTATTAAGAGGTTGATAATAAACAAATATTATGACATGCCAGGTAGTGATGAGCTATGAGGAAAACTTGCACAGGATAAGGTGATAGACAGGGTGCTCAGGGAAGGCCTTATTCTGATGAGGTAAACCTTTAAGCAAAGGCTAAAGGAAGTGAGTCATGTAGTTATCTAGGGGATAAGAATTCCAGGCAAAGAAACAAGTGCAAAGACTCTGAGATAGGAATGAGCTTAATCTGTCTGAGCAACACCCAAAGGCCAGATCAACAGCTGAAGCCGGTTGATCACAAGCAGGAAACAGGCAGAGAGCACACAGGAATGACTGGGGGTGAGATTAGGTAGAGCAGCTTTCTACAGAACTCTGTGTGACAACAGAAATGTTTTTATGGCAGCTGTTTGCCACCTGTGTCTATGGAGAACTTGAAATGTGGCTAGTAGGACAGAGGAAGTGAATTTTTAATTTTATTTACTGTTAATTAATGAAATAAATTAAACTGCTGTATGTGGCTACTTAATCAGCACAGATACAGAGCCTGATAGACTGTGGTGAGAAGCCTGTGAATTCACTTTGAGTGAAACAGGAAGCAACCAGAGGGTTTTGAAGACAGAAGAGATGTGATCTGATTAAGGTTTAAAGGACCATTGAAGGTGCTGTTCACAGACAGACTAGTGTTTGTGGGGAGTGGGTGGTACAAGGGTAGAATCAGTGGCATGAAAGATGACAGTGGTTTGGACTAGAGTGGTGACAGTGGAAGAGGAAAGAAGACAGATTCAGAATATATTTTGATTTATATGTAGATGCCACTGGCTGAGATGGAATACAAATGGAATAAACCTTAAATTTTTTTCACCAATGCTATCTAAATCCACAATATATAAAGCCCAAGTTCAATGTCCCAATTCCTTTCCATATAATCATGAAATAATGGTAATACCTCTAAATTTTGAGATTATTTCTCTATAAAATCAGACCTTTCTTAACTGTACATACAAAAAGTAGAAATGATTTTTGAATCTGAATTCTTAATGATACTGACTTAGCATTTTCTAATTATACTTTCCTTTAACAAACTTAAAAAGGCAAATATAACATACTAACCTTAATAAAAATGGATCTTAATTGAAGAGCCACTAGCTTCTTTGAAGGCAATGAATATACTACAAAAACATGAAAAAAATATATAGTTCAAAAGGAAGGCACTATACAAGTGAAATTATTAATATGATAAAATTAAAGCTGAATTATAAGAATTTTTTTCCTTAACTATTTTCAGTAATTTAAGCCATAGAACACATAAACTATATCCTTTGGTTAAAATAAAAGTTTAGAATTAACTTAAAATGCTCATGGGCTTTATTCTATGGAATAGATTCATTCTGAAAAGTTAACTGTAAGAAAATATCAACAAAAATTTTTCTTCTGGCCTTGTAAAACCAGAGAAGTATTCCCCTGGAAGTTTCTGGCATTATGACAAATAAAATCATTCTTAAGAATGTTTTTTTTTTCTAATATTCTCTTCTCTTCTCTCTAGAGAACAGCAGCATTCACTGGGAATAACAGAAGAATAAAATGAGGGAGAAGGTTAGCCATAAAATAAAATCTCTGGAATAGGTACATTTGTGCTCTTTAGTTTTTGGAAGACTTGAAATATCATGCAATATTGTCTGTGGGTCTGTGCGTGAATTTTTCCTGGGAAAAGGATCCATGAATTTAATCAGATTCTACAAGGGGCTCTCTTTACTGATGCTTAAGATGTTCCTGCCCAACTTCACCTCCAAAAATGAGAAGCTCTGATATGAACAATGACAAAATACAGAGTCTCTAAGGACACATGATTAGGCTACTGGGCTAAGGGGTAAGCTATCAGCTACTATAAAAAAAGATTACAAATAACCCAAGATGTAGGCAAATCCTCTGGTGGCTCATAACTCTCCTATTATAGGTCTTCTGGGGATTGCCTCCTTGGACTGGTGTGGTGGTGTGTGACTGGGGGCTATGCTCCATCAGCAAATCCAGTGATCACCACGTATGTTCAGGGCAAAAAAGGCTAGAAAATTAGGGAAAAGGGCCTACAGCATAGGCCACTCATGCCTCCAACCTCTCTCTGATGTTTACATATTGTGCAATCCAACAGACCTAGTGAGATGATGATATATCTGTAAGGAGTGGGCAGGCTAAGCTTTAAAATGTAAGTTAAAACATCCTCTATAACAGCAATCCTTATGTTTTCTATCAGTGTATCATGCAATTCTTTTTTGTTGTTAATATCCTGTTTCCCAGTACTTTTCTCTTCTTATGTGATACAATATGAAAGCAACGTTACCTTTCATGTATTCTGGCCAAAAATATTTAGATTTTATCTAATCAAGCCTTTGGACCTAATTCCAGTTACAGAAAATACAGATAATAGAAGAATAAGCCAAATAACACCACAGTAAGTAATCAACAAATGTAGAAGGTGGGACGTTCTATAGGACAATATGTCCTATTTTTTCTTCAATAAATCAATTTTGAGAAGGATTAAAATGAACTACTCTAGAGTGAAAGAGATTCAAAGGCACAACAACCAGCTGTATTATGGATCCTGGTTTGGACAAACTAGCTTTAAATGGGGTAAACTGGACTAATTTGAATACAGATAGGGTATAGGAAGATATTAAGAAATTGCAAAATTTTGTTACATGTGATGGTTCAGCTATGTAAAAAAATGTTCTTAAAAGATGCATACTTACATATTTGGGGTGCAATGTCATGAGATCTATAATTTATTTCAAAATACCTCATCTTAAAAAAATAATAAAATAGATCAAAGAACTACATTCAATTAGACCACTGACAGTTTGTGTCAAGCCAGTGAGTCTTCCTCTACAGTGAAGTTACATTAGCAGAGTGGTGTGGTGCTTAAGAGGCAGGTGTCAGGGGCCACACTGCCTTAATTAGAAGCTCATTACACCAATTATTAACTTCTCGGTATCATGGCTTCCTCATTCATAAAACTACCAATGGAGTAGTTGTAAAGATTAAATGAATTAATACATAAAAATGCTCAGTGTTCTGCTTCACAGGAAATAGTCAATAAATGACAGTTGTTAGCATTAGTGGAAGCATATAAATTCAATTCTACCATTTCTAATTTAAAGTCTTTTAACCTTTAAGGTAGTAACTGAAATTCAGTCTTATATTAACAAAGCCACCTTTCTTATAGGAATTTCATTATTAAAGTTACTTCTTGGAAGTGTATTTCATTATTGCAAGCTAATGACATGGTTAATAAGACTGACAAAACCCAAAATGCTCCTTCATTTGTCTTTTAGTCTGCCAGTGGCCTTGCATGCTCCTCTACCACCTTTGGCTTTCACTTTAAAATGGTGAACAGGAGACTGAGAGGCCAACAGAGCAGCTGGTCATCAAAACAAGTAACTGGACCCTTGCAGGCCTCATCAACAGCTCTCCGCCTCCGCCTCCTCCCTCAGGGCAGTCCCGCACCGCAACCTGGCGGCCCCACACCGTGTATCATGTCCCTGACTGCTCACACTTGGTAGTGCGGTCCCACTGGAGATTTATGGTGTGCAGAAAGCCTATACCTGCGAGAAATATTAGGCAACTCAGTCTCTGAGCCTTATTGATATATTATTATTATGGATTCTATAACAATGTGGAGCATGACTATGAGGCTTGGATGAATTAGCACATATTAAACATTTAGGACTGAGCCCAGTGGAATTTTCTTCTCCCCTTTCCTTGCTATTAGTGATGGTTACACATGCCAGTAAGAACAGAAAATAAAACTGAGGATAAAGGGGGAAAAAAATCCATGTCAAAAAAATGGAAATCTCAAACTCTTTCCAAAGATACAGCACAGTCACATCCGTCAAAGGAGTTGCCACTTAAAAAAACTAAGAACTAAAACCTAGATGTAAGAGAATAGGACAATGTGAGTGGGTCACAAATTCTGCACAAAGCTGGCACTAAGTAAATGGTTGCTACAAAACAGTATCCTTAGGGTCTACTTCTAATTTAAAACAACTCTAGCTTGTAGTAGAATAAAACAAGCTGAAGTCTTACATACCTTCAGCATTTATGCTGAGTTCTGTTGTATTTTCTTCTGCAGTTGCGTATGGATTGTTTCCAACCATTGGCACAAGACAATCGGTATAGAAGTAACCAATCTTACACATGTTCAGTGTAGAAATAACCAGATCTATTGCAAGCTGGCCTACATTTCCAACAGATACTGCTGGCTGAAATAATAAAAAATACATTCATTTAATCATCAAAATTAGCAGTACTTTTCAAAACTTAGACAGAAGAAAGTAATCATAGCACTAATACTGAATGCTTCCGCCCAGGTACACCATAGCTAGATACTGACTTTCATTAGCTGCAACTGAGGTGTCAGCGGGAGTCTCCTTCACCTTTGAGATGACTGGTTTAATACTTATTGAACACCTGCTATGTGTCAATCATTGCTGGAGGCACTAGGAATACAATAAAAAAATTGACAAAAGTTCCTGCCCTCCTGAAGCATCCATTCTAGTGAGGGAGTGCTTTATTGTAATAAATGCAATAAATAGTAAAATATACAGTGACAAGTGCTATGAAGAATAATTGAGTGGCACTGTGTATATGTGGCTGGTTACAATTTTAAATACAGTGATCAAGGAAAGGCTCCCTACAGGTTCCAAGTTAACTACAGACCTGAAAGAAGGGAGAGAGCCACACAAAGACTGTGGAATATTTCTGGAGGTGGGAAAGCAAGTGAAGGCTGTGAGGTATGAGAAGTGCTCTTGCGTTTTCCTTCTGTTTGCTTTGTTAGTGCCTAAAGGTTAGAGTGAGCGTTTTTCACACTACACACATACAATTTCCTTCTGTTTGCTTTGTTAGTGCCTAAAGGTTAGAGTGAGCGTTTTTCACACTACACACACACACACCCAAGACAAAAGTCCAACTGACAAATCTCTACCTACAGCCCAGAACACTTACTTGAACTCTAGAGCCTAGTGCATATCTTCACATAATTATGTCACAGGCAACTCACATTCAACATATACAAAACTAATCTTTTGCCCAAACCTGTCCCTGTATTTTGTATTTCAGGAAAGAGCAACAATTACTCACCCAATTACCTAACCAAGAAACTTCTTTTTCCGTTACCAACCACATCAAATACACAACTAGTTTTCATTGATTCTATCTATAAAGTATCTCTTTAATGTAGCTCGTCCTTTGCATTCTTTCAGCAATTCCTTTTTTGGGGCCTTCATAGTTTTCTGGGTCCCTCAGAGTGGTCTGCTACTTCTCATGGCTGTCATCTACTAATTCCCTGGTTATCTCCTGTAATTCCTTTTCCCCTTCTCAAAGATTTTGCTACTTTGGTAGCATCTCCCATATCATCCATCTCTTCCTCACTACTGGATTCTTCCCATCAGCATACCACATTCTCTAATATTTTTCCTTCTAAAAAACCCTCGCCTGACCCCACATACCTCAATACTTGGTATCCCTCCATAGCCAAAATTCCCTACTAAAACATCAGCAGGAACTTTATCTCTGAATAAGTGAACAAATACATACATACATGTTTCCACCTTTTCTCCCATTTATTCAACCCACTGCAATATGGCTTCCCTTTTTTTTTAAACCTGGGAAATATATTTATTTGCTCATATGAGTGACCAAGTATGTATTTCTTACAATTCATTATATCACACAGGGTAAAATACTTCCATTTCTGCTATGACTGATTAGCTTTTATTGGACCAACCAATCAGTTAACAGCAATAAACCTTAAGAAAATTCACAAAGCAACTGTTTAAAGGCCCTGGAGTGGAGGCTATTTACACAGGACTTCTTGAGATAGTCTGTGAGAGGAGAAGACCAATGATATGATTACTACAATCACACTGAATTTTTTTTCTGAAGCCTTTGAAAATTAACCCCATGTGACTTAGTCACAGAAGAAATAAATAGCCTTTCTGGACTGAGGAGAAATAAGCTGGAAATTTGTTCAGGCAAAGCATTGGTGTTTCTGCTTCCAGGTGTTAGTAGAGACAAGACAGAAATAGAAAATAGAAGATTCATTTAAAAATTATTTTTTTGTTTTTGAATTAAAAGAATAGTGGAACTAGAGACTGTAAGAACTAACACTACAGAAAAAAATGAGTCCTCATTAGGAAAGCTGAGGTCTTATTTCCACATCTGGGGAATTTTAAACAGTGAAAACCACTCATAAAAGATACAAGGGAATAAAAACAAGCAGATGGATATCAGGATGATGAAGAGGGAAGCCATATTGCAGTAGGTTGAATAAATGGGAGAAAAGGTGGAAACATGTATGTATGTACTTGTTCACTTATTCAGAGATAAAGTTCCTGCTGATGTTTTAGTAGGGAACTTTCTCTAAAAAGCTTTTTTTTTTCCTGCCAGACATCTCCTGCAAAGATAATCTTCTCTTTTGTGATTAATAAATATTTTTCAGGGAGGTATTCTTAAATTATGTAAAATTTTCTTCCTCAGCACACTATCACATGCTAATTTTAGCATTCATTGGTATTTCCTGCACACATTAGGGTGAAAATGGCTTCACTTAAAAAAATTGAGATATAATTGACATATAACACTGTACTAGTTTTAGGAGGACAACATAATGACTTCAAATAGGTATATATGGCAAAATTACCAGAAAAAAAGTAAGTTTAGTTACCATCCATAGTTACATATATTTTTCTTGTAATGAAAACTTTTAAGATCTACTCTCTCAGTACCTTTCAAATATACAATACAGTATGGTTACCTGTAGTCACTATGCTGTACATTACATCCCCAGGACTTACTTAATTGGAGGTTGGTACCTGTTGACCCCCTTCACCCATTTCACCCAAATGCACCCCATGCCTTAAACCCCCTCTGGCAACGACCAATCTGCTCACAATGTCTATGAGTTCACTGCTGCGTTTCTGTTTTTATAGACTACATACGAAGCTTTTCTTTCTTTTTTTTTATTAATCTACAATTACATGTGCAATATTATGGTTACTAAACTACCCACTTCATCAGGTCCCACCTACCAAACCTATTAGTGACTGTCCATAAGTGTAGTGAGATGCTATAGAGTCACTACTTGTCTTCTCTGAGTTGTACAGCCCTCCCTGCGCTCCCCCAACATTACGTCTGCTCATCATAATGCCCCTTTTTTCCCCTTGTCCCTCCCTTTCCGCCCACCCTCCCCAGTCTCTTTCCCTTTGGTAACTGTTAGTCCATTCTTGGGTTCTGTGAGTCTGCTGCTGTTTTTTTCTTTGCTTTTATGCTCCTCATATGAGTGAAATCATTTCATACTTGCCTTTTCCACTTGGCTTATTTCACTGAGCATAATACCCTCTAGCTCCGTCCATGTTGTTGCAAATGGTAGGATTTGTTTTCTTCTTATGGCTAAATAATATTCCATTGTGTATATGTACCACCTCTTCTTTATCCATTCTTCTATTGATGGACACTTAGATGGCTTCCATTTCTTGGCTATTGTAAATAGTACTGTGATAAACATAGGAGTGCATGTGTCTTTTTCAAACTGGGCTGCTGCATTCTTAGGGTAAGTTCCTAGGAGTGGAATTCCTGGGTCAAATGGCATTTTTTTTTGAGTTTTTTGAGGAACCTCCATACTGCTTTCCACAATGGTTGAACTAATTTGCATTCCCACCAGCTGTGTAGGAGGGTTCCCTTTTCTCCACATCCTTGCCAACATTTGTTGTTGCTTGTGTTTGGATGTTGGCCATCCTTACTGGTGTGAGGTGATATCTCATTGTGGTTTTAATTTGCATTTCTCAGATGATTAGCGATGTGGAGCATCTTTTCATGTGCCTTTTGGCCATCTGAATTTCTTCTTTGGAGAGGTGTCTATTCATGTCCTCTGCCCATTTCTTAATTGGATTATTTGCTTTTTGTTTGTTGAGGTGCATGAGTTCTTTATATATTTTGGATGTCAACCCCTTATCGGATATGTCATATATGAATATATTCTCCCATATTGTAGGATCTCTTTTTGTTCTCCTGATGGTGTTCTTTGCTGTACAGTAGCTTTTCAGCTTGATATAGTCCCACTTGTTCATTTTTGCTTTTGTTTCCCTTGCCCGGGGAGATATGTTCATGAAGAAGTCACTCATGTTTATGTCCAAGAGATTTTTGCCTATGTTTTTTTCTAAGAGTTTTTTATGGTTTCATGACTTACATCAGGTCTTCGATCCATTTTGAATTGACTTTTGTGTATGGGGTTAGACAGTAGTCCAGTTTCATTCTCTTACATGTAGCTGTCCAGTTTTTCCAACACCAGCTACTGAAAAGGCTGTCATCTATCTCCCCATTGGATATCCAAGGCTCCTTTATCAAATATTAATTGACTGTATATGTTTGGGTTAATGTTTGGATTTTCTACTCTGTTCCACTGGTCTGTGGGTCTGTTTTTGTGACAATACCAAATTGCCTTGATTACTGTGGCTTTGTAGTAGAGCTTAAAGTCAGGAAGGGTAATTCCCCGTTTTATTCCTCCTCAGGATTGCATATGAAGCTTTTCTTAACAGCTTAACAGGCCCTGTGTCCCACCCCTTCCCAATATATCCTAGGACCTTTCTGTACCTTTCCAAACTCACACCCTAGCACTTATTACCCTTATTGATTTACATGTGTTTCCAACTAGACTATAAACTCCTTGAAGACAAGAACGTAGTCTTGCTCTAATATTCTCAAATAACAGAATGTTTATTGAGACACTGAATGAATATGAGCAACTGTGAGGGCAATAAAATAGTTTGTTAGCTACAGGCAAAAGTTATTGACTTCTGGGAAGATGGCAGCATGAGCAGGGCAGCGGAAATCTCCTCCCAAAACCATACATATTTGTGAAAATACAACAAATACAACTACTCCTAAAAGAGAGACCAAAAGATACAGTACAACTGCCAGGCTACAGACACATTTGAGAGAACACAGCATCTCACGAAGCAGGTAAGATACAAAGCCGCGACATGGTTGTACCCGAGCACTCCCCCAACCCAACACACTGGCGGAGGAAAAAAATCAGAGTGGGGAGGGAGTGAAAGCACAGGCCCGCTAAATAACCAGCCCTGGTGATCTGCACCGGGAGCACAGACACATCGCATGGTGTATCGGAGATTAGAGAAACAGAAAGGCAGGATCCGAGAGGGAGACTGCAAGCAGGTCCCCTCAGCTGGCTCCCCAGGACAAAAGAAAAGCAGACGGTTTTTTAAAAGTCTTAAAGAGACAGGGGCCCAACAGTGGAACAAAATCATCCCAGTGCACTCAGCCCAACAGGCTGGGAATCTTGAGGAATTTCAGACCCCCTATGTGGCTGCTGGATAAAGCAGCCATGCCAAAGCCTCCCACAGAGATCAGCAGCCTGCCATTCGTTTGCCCCCGGCCGGTGCTGCAAAGGGTCCGGCCGAATTTCCACAGCTATGGAACAACGGGAGAGCGGCCCCGCCCACAGCAACCACACAGAATCTCCTCCCGGCTGGCGTACAGCTAACCAGGAAAGGCTGCAGAACCCAGAACATGGTCTGGAAGGCACCAGGGGGGGCAGAACGCACCTGGCAAGACTGCAAACCCCTGCAGTGTTATAGGCTAGGCTGAGGGTGACCCTGCACACAGGCAGCTCAGGGGATTATCCCAGAGGCTGCGTCCCGGTGTATGGGAAACTAGCTCAGGCTCCAGAGAACGACAAGGAGGACAACAAGCAGGAAGGGACTTTGTTCTCCCAGCTGACACACGTGACACCTACCAGCGACCACTTCTATCACCATGAAAAGACAAAGGAACATGGTCCAGACAAGGATCACCTAGACAAGCCCAGAGAGAGGGCCTGATGGGATAGGTTTATACAGTCTTCCTGAAAAAGAATTCAGAATAAAAGTCATAACCATCCTGATGGATCTACAGAGAAATATGCAAGAGCTAAGGGAGGAAGTGAGGAGAGACAATATAAAAATGAGACAAGTGATCGACGTGCTTAAGAGCAGACTGGACGAGGTGCAAGAGACTATTAATGGAATAGAAATCAGAAAACGGGAATACAGAGAAGCTGAAGCAGAGAGAGATAAAAGGATCTCTAGGAAGGAAAGAATATTAAAGAGAACTGTGTGACCGATCCAATGGAACAATATTCGCATAATAGGAGTACCAGAAGAAAAAGAGAGAGCAAAAGGGTTAGAAAGTGCCTTTGAAGACATAATTGCTGAAAACTTCTCCAAGCTGGGGATGGAAATAGTTTCTCAGACAATGGAATCCCACAGATCTTCCAACACAAGGGACCCAAGGAAGACAACCCAAGACACATAATAATTAAAATGGCAAAGATCAAAGACAAGGACAAAGTATTAAAGCCAGAGAGAGATAAAGAAGATCACCTACAAAGGAAAACCCATCAAGCTATCATCAAACTTCTCAAGAGAAACCTTACAGGCCAGAAGAGAATGGCATGATATATTTAACGTAATAAAACAGAAGGGCCTTGAACCAAGAATACTGTATCCAGCACGATTATCATTTAAATTTGAGGGAGGGATTAAACAATTCCCAGACATTCTTTGAGGGAATTTGCCACCCACAAATCACCTCTACAGGATATCTTAAAGGGACTGCTCTAGATGGAAGCACTCCTAAGCCTAAAAAGATGTCACCAGAGGAAATAAAATCATAGCAAAGAAAGCAGACCATCCAAATACTAACTAAAGGCAAAAAGTAAAATCAACTATCCACAAAAACAGTCAAAGGAAATGTAAAAGAGTACAGAATAAAACACCTAGTATATACAGAATGGAGAAGGAAGAATAAGAAGGAAGAGAAATAAAGAATCATCAGACTGTATTTATAATAGCTTAACAAGAGAGTTAAGTTAGACTGTTAGATAGTAAAGAAGTTACCCTTGATCCTTTGGTTACCACGAAATCTAAAGCCAGCAATGGCAATAACTACATATCTATCGATAATCACCCAAAGTGTAAATGGACTGAATGCACCAATCAAAAGACACAGAGTAACAGAATGGATAAAAAAGCAAGACCCATCTATACGCTGCCTACAAGAAACTCACCTCAAACCCAAAGATATACACACGCTAAAAGTGAAGAGATGGAAAAAGATATTTCATGCAAACAACAAGGAGAAAAAAGCAGGCATTGCAGTACTTGTATCAGACAAAATAGACTTCAAAACGAAGAAAGTAGCAAGAGATAAAGAAGGACATTACATAATGATAAAGGGGTCAGTCCAACAAGAGGATATAACCATTATAAATATATATGCACCCAACACAGGAGCGCCAACATATGTGAAACAAATACTAACAGAATTAAAGGAGGAAATAGACAGCAATGCCTTCATTTTAGGAGGCTTCAACACATCACTCACTCCAAAGGACAGATCAACCAGACATAAAATAAGTAAAGACACAGAGGCACTGAACGACACACTAGAACAGATGGATCTAACAGACATCTACAGAACTCTACACCGAAAAGGAGCAGGATACACATTCTTCTCAAGTGCACATGGAACATTTTCCAGAATAGACCATATAGTAGGCCACAAAAAGAACCTCAGTAAAGTCAAAAATATTGAAATTCTACCAACCAACTTCTCAGATCACAAAGGTATAAAACTAGAAATAAGTTGTACAAAGAAAACGAAAAGGCTCACAAATACATGAAGGCTCAACAAAAAGCTCCTAAATAATCAGTGGATCAACGACCAAATTTAAACAGAGATCAAACAACATATGGAGACAAATGACAACAAGAACACAAAGCCGCAACTTCTGTGGGACGCAGCAAAGGCCATTTTAAGAGGAAAGTATATTGCAATCCAGGCCTATTTAACGAAGGAAGAACAATCCCAAATGAATAGTCTGAAGACACAATTACTGAAATTGGAAAAAGAAGAAAAAATGAGGCCCAAAGTCACCAGAAGGAGGGACATAATAAAGATTAGAGAAGAAATAAGTAAAAACGAGAAGAATAAAACAATAGAAAAATCAATGAAACCAAGAGCAGGTTCTTTGAAAAAATAAACAAAACAGATAAACCCCTAGCCAGACTTATTAAGAGAAAAAGAGAATCTACACACATAAACAGAATCAGAAATGAGAAAGGAAAAATCATGACGGACCCCACAGAAATACAAAGAATTATAAGAGAATACTATGAAAATCTATATGCTAACAAGCTGGAAAACCTAGAAGAAATGGACAACTTCTTAGAAAAATACAATCTTCCAAGACTGACCAAGCAAGAACTAGAAAACCTAAACAGACCAATTACCAGCAATGAAATTGGATCGGTAATCAAAAAACTACGCAAGAAGAAAAACCCCGGATCAGATGGATTCACTTCTGAATTTTACCTGACATATAGAGAAGATATAATACCATTCTTCTCGAAGTTTTCCAAAAAACAGAAGAGGAGGGAATACTTCCAAACTCATTCTATGAAGCCAGCATCACTCTAATACCAAATGCAAAGACCTCACCAAAAAAGAAAATTACAGACCAATATCCCTGATGAAAATAGATGCAAAAATACTCAACAAAATATTAGCAAACCGAATTCAAAAATACATTAAGAGGATCATACACCATGATCAAGTGGGATTCATCTCAGGGATGCAAGGATGGTACAACATTCGAAAATCCATCACCATCATCCACCACGTCAACGAAAAGAAGAATAAAAACCACATGATCAACTCCACAGATGCTGAAGAAGCATTTGACAAAATTCAACATCCATTCATGATAAAAACTCTCAACAAAATGGGTATAGAGGGCAAGTACCTCAACATCATAAAGGCCATATATGACAAACCCACAGCCAACATCACACTTAACAGCGAGAAGCTGAAAGCTTTTCATCTAAGATCAGGAACAAGACAGGGATGTCCACTCTTTCCACTGTTATTCAACATAGTACTGGAGGTCCAAGCCACAGCAATCAGACAACACAAAGAAATACAAGGCATCAAGATTGGTAAAGAAGAAGTCAAATTGTCACTATTTGCAGATGACATGATATTGTACATAAAAA